>LR550288.1:0-383563 GCA_900536415.3 Caenorhabditis sp. 38 MB-2015 | reverse complement strand
AATCGGCTAATGAATATATGTCAAATTGAACTGGCTAAATAAATTCAGCAGAAAATTCTGAGCTACAAAATGTTTTTCGAATCTGGATTTGATCTACTTAACCGCTTCAAAACATCGAATTACTCTTATCGGAAGTCAATTTTAAGTGATAAATGGGTCTAGTAAATCGGCTAATGAATATATGTCAAATTGAACTGGCTAAATAAATTCAGCAGAAAATTCTGAGCTACAAAATGTTTTTCGAATCTGGATTTGATCTACTTAACTGCTTCAAAACATCGAATTACTCTTATCGGAAGTCATTTTTAAGTGATAAATGGGTCTAGTAAATCGGCTAATGAATATATGTCAAAATGAACTGGCTAAATAAATTCAGCATAAAATTCTGAACTAATAAATGTTATCCGAAGCTGGATTTGATCTACTTAACCGCTTCAAAACATCGAATTACTCTTATCGTAGGTCATTTTTAAGTGATAAATGGGTCTAGTAAATCGGCTAATGAATATATGTCAAATTGAACTGGCTAAATAAATTCAGCATGAAATTCTGAACTAAAAAATGTTATTCGAAGCTGGATTTGATCTGCTTAACCGCTTCAAAACATCGAATTACTCTTATCGTAGGTCATTTTTAAGTGATAAATGGGTCTAGAAAATCGGCTATTGAATATATGTCAAATTGAACTGGCTAAATGAATTCAGCATAAAATTTTGAGCCAAAAAATGTTATTCGAATCTGTATTTGATCTACTTAACCGCTTCAAAACATCGAATTACTGTTAATATTGGTCATTTTTAAGTGATAAATGGGTCTAGAAAATCGGCTATTTATTATATGTCGAATTGAACTGGCTAAAAAAATTCAGCATAATTTTCTGAGCTAAAAAATGTTATTCGAAGCTGGATTTGATCTGCTTAACCGCTTCAAAACATCGAATTACTCTTATCGTAGGTCATTTTTAAGTGATAAATGGGTCTAGAAAATCGGCTATTGAATATATGTCAAATTGAACTGGCTAAATGAATTCAGCATAAAATTTTGAGCCAAAAAATGTTATTCGAAGCTGGATCTGATCTACTTAACCGCTTCAAAACATCGAATTACTGTTAATATTGGTCATTTTTAAGTGATAAATGGGTCTAGAAAATCGGCTATTTATTATATGTCGAATTGAACTGGCTAAAAAAATTCAGCATAATTTTCTGAGCTAAAAAATGTTATTCGATGCTGGATTTTATCTACTAAACCGCTTCAAAACATCGAATTACTGTTAATATTGGTCATTTTTAAGTGATAAATGGGTCTAGTAAATCGGCTATTGAATATATGTCAAATTGAACTGGCTAAATGAACTCAGCATGAAATTCTGAGCTAAAAAATGTTATTCGAAGCTGGATTTGATCTACTTAACCGCTTCAAAACATCGAATTACTCTTATCGTAGGTCATTTTTAAGTGATAAATGGGTCTAGTAAATCAGCTATTGATTATATGTCAAATTGAACTGGCTAGATAAATTCAGCACAAAATTCTGAGCTAAAAAATGTTATTCGAATCTGTATTTGATCTACTTAACCGCTTCAAAACATCGAATTACTGTTAATATTGGTCATTTTTAAGTGATAAATGGGTCTAGAAAATCGGCTATTTATTATATGTCGAATTGAACTGGCTAAAAAAATTCAGCATAATTTTCTGAGCTAAAAAATGTTATTCGAATCTGGATTTGATCTACTCAACCGCTTCAAAACATCGAATTACTGTTAATATTGTTCATTTTTAAGTGATAAATGGGTCTAGTAAATCAGCTATTGATTAGATGTCAAATTGAACTGGCTAAATAAATTCAGCGTAAAATTCTGAACTAAAAAAAGTTATTCGAAGCTGGATTTGATCTACTTAACTGCTTCAAAACATCGAATTACTCTTATCGGAGGTCAATTTTAAGTGATAAATGGGTCTAGTAAATCAGCTATTGATTATATGTCAAATTGAACTGGCTAAATAAATTCAGCATAAAATTCTGAACTAAAAAATGTTATTCGAAGCTGGATTTGATCTACTTAACCGCTTCAAAACATCGAATTACTCTTATCGGAGGTCATTTTTGAGTGATAAATGGGTCTAGTAAATCGGCTATTGAATATATGTCAAATTGAACTGGCTAAATAAATTCAGCATAAAATTCTGAGCTAAAAAATGTTATTCGATGCTGGATTTTATCTACTTAACCGCTTCAAAACATCGAATTACTCTTATCGTAGGTCATTTTTAAGTGATAAATGGGTCTAGTAAATCGGCTATTGAATATATGTCAAATTGAACTGGCTGAATAAATTCAGCATAAATTTCTGAGCTGAAAAATGTTATTCGAAGCTGGATTTGATCTACTTAACCGCTTCAAAACATCGAATTACTGTTAATATTGGTCATTTTCAAGTGATAAATGGGTCTAATAAATCAGCTATTGATTATATGTCAAATTGAACTGGCTAAATAAATTCAGCATAAAATTCTTTACTTACTTAGTTACTTAGTTGATCCGTTCTTCAGCATATAGCGCGGACCACATTTCTCCATAAATCTCGGTCTTTGGCACGAGTTGTCCAATGTTTGACCAGTTTTTTGTTGTTGTCATATATACAGTGGGTTTTGCGCAATTCGTCTGACCATCTCAACGGAGGCCGCCCAACTGGCCTTTTCCAATCCCGTGGATACCATTCCATTGTTGCCATTGTCCAGCGATTGTCACTTCTTCTTGCGATGTGACCTGCCCAACGAAGTTTTTGCTGTTGGATATGTCGCAGTGGATCTTTGACTTGGGACATTTTCCGGATATCTTCGCGATGGAGGTTTCTTTCACGTTGTTCGCTGAGTTTGATACCGACCAGCCTTCGTTCCAATGCGGCGTGTGAGACCCGGAGCGCTTCTGAGTTCTTTTTCGTCAGCGTCCATGCCTCAGAACCATAGCAGAGTGCTGGTAGAACTGTTTGGTCGAAAAATCTGGCTTTCGATTTTGCACAAGTCATGGCATCAGTGGCTTGTTCAATTGACTTGAACGCGGCCCATCCAGCTCGGCGTCGTCGGTGGATCTCGGGCAGTAGCTCATTCATTGGATNGACCACATTTCTCCATAAATCTCGGTCTTTGGCACGAGTTGTCCAATGTTTGACCAGTTTTTTGTTGTTGTCATATATACAGTGGGTTTTGCGCAATTCGTCTGACCATCTCAACGGAGGCCGCCCAACTGGCCTTTTCCAATCCCGTGGATACCATTCCATTGTTGCCATTGTCCAGCGATTGTCACTTCTTCTTGCGATGTGACCTGCCCAACGAAGTTTTTGCTGTTGGATATGTCGCAGTGGATCTTTGACTTGGGACATTTTCCGGATATCTTCGCGATGGAGGTTTCTTTCACGTTGTTCGCTGAGTTTGATACCGACCAGCCTTCGTTCCAATGCGGCGTGTGAGACCCGGAGCGCTTCTGAGTTCTTTTTCGTCAGCGTCCATGCCTCAGAACCATAGCAGAGTGCTGGTAGAACTGTTTGGTCGAACAATCTGGCTTTCGATTTTGCACAAGTCATGGCATCAGTGGCTTGTTCAATTGACTTGAACGCGGCCCATCCAGCTCGGCGTCGTCGGTGGATCTCGGGCAGTAGCTCATTCATTGGATGTGTATTTGTGTTTTCTTGAAAATAGAATTATGGTAAACACGTTTTTTTCTAAGAACCGGCGGTTGTCATTCAGAGAAGCTGGTTTTGAAATTCCTATTTTGATTCAAAGATGATATGTTTCAAAAAAGGCATTTATATCGAAATCTGAACTGTAAAAGACGTATCAAAAGTATGTTATGAAATAATATTTGTAGATTTCTTCCAACACCCTTGAGGTTCTTTTTTGTCCTTATTTTCAATTTTGAGTTTCTAAAAGTAATCCGATGTTCATTTGAAAAACTCAAAACGTATTTCCCCCTATTTTTTCATGCCAATGTTTCTCATCAGATTATTTTATGCAAAATGTTCCGACAGTGAAATCAAGGTTATTATTTTTTCAAAGAACCAGGAAAATCAGATGCAAAATATTCTAAATGAATGCATACAAAATGCACATCTATCTAAAAATAAAATGAGACAGCGGGTTTTCGTCACAAACATGTTTTTGAATTTTTCAAAAATTCCAAAAAGCTCTCTTTTACTTGCAAATTTGTTGCCTCAATTTTTTTCGAGAGAGAATCATTATCGTTCGTAGATCAGTTTTTGCCCCGAAACTTTTGTATTCTTCAGGGAACACTCATCTATTCTGCACTTGTGCCACCTTTCTTCTTTAAGACATTTTTCTATGTTTGTCACATGTGCAACCAACTTCATTTCCGATTTAGTCGTTTTTTTGGAGTTTTTTGAACACACAAAAGTTTTCTTCACAAACATATACGAATGGGGGGAAAACCATGAATTGGTAGGAGAGGAAGTATATACGCTTGTGTGAATTTCCTGGCGTTTGTGGACTTTCATAACTTTCTGTTACCGAAATCATTTTGTCCAAAAACTGTTATACCTTTTCTGTAACAACTTTCATTCCAAATTTAATCGAAATCCTTCATGAAATATGGTTTTGAGCATGCATCATATATTGAAAACATTCATTTTCTTTCAAATGCAATTGTGAAATTAGCATTTGAAAAGAAACATGTGATATTCAAATAATATTTTTTCCCACTGTGGGAAATATTGCGTGAAAATACACATTTATTGTAATTAGTGACCATTATTATGTCAATAATATACATCATTCATGCCTCATTCAGAACGATCGTCTATCTTTTACAGTATTTCTCATGACGCATTCTTTCTTTCAGTCTGTACACTCACCATTAAAAACATACCTGATCATACGCTCATCTTTTCTCTATTTCTCTTCATTTACACCATTCTCCCCTCTTTGTCTTGTTTTGACGCGTAAAAATAAAAGAAAGGACAACACAGAAAAGGGAGAGTTTAGAGAAAGAAAGAGTTGGCCATACACTCTCTAAATTTTTTTTTGACATTTTTTCCTTTATTTATTGGATCAAACTGATAATTCATTTTATATCGTATTTTTGTAGATCACGAGATTGTTTTGTGAAGAGATGGGTAACAATCAACCTGGTTCGATGCATAAACGTGACCGTCCATTTGACAATGAGCGCGGTGAGTGAAAATATTGATTAATATTAAACACAACTGGTTTTTGTTATAGCTCGCACTCGTAGTAGAAGCGACAATGCTTCAACTCCCACCAATGGTGAAGATGAATGCCCAGTTCAATTGAAAATTGCCAAAGGAGAAGAGAGAGCTCATGAGTTCCCAGTTGTATTCAAATGGAACACTTCACAAACGTAAGTACATATCTTTTTCTCTATTCAAAAAGTATTAAATCTGTTTTCAGATTCTCAACCCCACGGGCTGTGTACATTTGTGGATCATGGGATGGTTGGAGAACAAAAATTCCACTTGTCAAATCAACATCGGACTTCTCTACCATTATAGAGTTAGAACCAGGAAAGCACGAGTACAAATTCATGGTTGATGGAAAATGGGTTGTTGATGATAATCAAGAGAAGACTGGCAATAATCTCGGAGGTGAAAACAATGTGATGATGATCGATGAAGCGGATTTCGAAGTTTTCGATGCGTTGGACAAAGATTTGGCGTCGTCGAATGCGGGTGAAGCAATGCGAAACACTGATCATCAAAGCAACAAAGAATCACACGACACTCCAAACGATCGGTAAGTTATTTTTGTTGAAGAAACAATAAATCTTAAAAGCAAATAAATGAGACACAGTGCTTCGCACTTTTGTTATTTTCATCAGTTTTATCTGTTAAAGCACCAGAAGAAAGCAACACGATGATTATACATGATAGAACCAGAATTTGCCGTGGATACAAAACAAAAACATCATAATGACGGTGATGATGCAAACAAACTTATCTATTCTCCAAAGCGAGGTTTCCAAGTTTATAGATTTAACTTTTTCTCAAAATTTGTGCACTCATACCACCTGATAATTATGATTTATTGAAATGAGTGAAAACGATTGAATCAAAAATTTGTGGATCGAAATATCTCGAAGCGATAGAAATACGAAATTGAAATGGAGAAAAAACTATTTGAATTCCCTATAATTTTTTTCACGAAAACATAAAAAATGTTATGATGATGGTCAGAAAGTCTAAGTGTTCGAGCGTACAAAATTTAAGAAAAAGAAAATACATGATCTTTCGAATCTCTCTTAAGAGATGGCTTACAATGAAAACAGCAACAGGCAAGAAGTCTGGTGAACTTTTTTTTGGCACAAATATACCAAGATGCTACCATTGAATATTCTATAAACCTTGAAAACTGTTTTTTTTTCAGAGAACTCGAGAAACTCTACTCATTTGGACAAGAAATCCCAACTCGTGCCGATTTCACCAAAGCATGCGCTCCCCCAGTTCTTCCACCACATCTTCTCCAGGTGATCAACAAAATTTTCGTTTTTCAAGTTATCTAAATTTATTTATTTGTAGGTCATCCTCAACAAGGATACTCCAGTTCAATGCGATCCAAATGTTCTCCCCGAACCTGATCATGTGATGCTCAATCATCTCTATGCTCTATCCATCAAAGACGGAGTCATGGTTTTGTCAGCAACTCATAGGTAACGAAATGATCAAATTTGTTTTGAAACACAGAAAATTTTTACAGATACCGCAAGAAGTTTGTCACCACCCTTCTCTACAAACCAATCTAAATAAATGTAATTCTTGTCCTTAATTTTCACGTTGTGGTTCCATCATATCTGATATATATATATATATTCATAAAATTTATATTAAAATGAAGTAATTTTTTTGATTTTCAAATCTGCGACAGAAAAATTATCTAAACATGATAATTTTTTCTTGAAAATGAGTTTTTTCCAATGGTATTCGAAGCTGTATTGTAGGTCTGAATCGGAAGTCAGTCGAGAACAACAAGAAAAACTAACTATTTTCAGTCTTCTCTGTTCAAAAAAATTTATAGAACTTTATCAATCTTATCACTCTGGCTACATACATAGTTGGCTACATAGTTGGGTAAATAATGAAAATCAAATATAATTTAGATGTTCAAAAATGAATATTTTTCTTCGATATCATGCATTTGCTACATAATGTCACATGACCGATCGATCTTTTGATAATGTTCTTGATTGATATGGAAAAATGAAAAACTATCAAGAAAACGCCTCGAAATGAAATATGAATAGCAGGAAGAGATACAAACTATTTTAAGGAAATCGTGACCTTGAAAAAACACCTACAAAACTCAGGTTGATTGATTTGTCCCGTGCACCCGTTTCACCATTTTTTCAGAAGAATACTTTTCTGTTATGTCATATATCCTTTGTCTGAGAAACAAGTGTCGCTCTGGCAAAATTGGTGAATTTATGGAAAGACATATTTAAAACACATTTCTATCACACAGTTCACTTATTTTCATTCAGTTAGCCGGTTATGAGTGGACCGAAAAATCGTTCATTTCCAAGTATAGAAATGAAGCAGTTTATCTATGTTCCGGTGAAAGCTTTTCAGAGCAATTTGAACAATACACCAAAGAACACATCAAACAAAAGACACTTCTATTTACGCATGCAATTTTTGATCTGATCATTCAATTTTATCAGAATTTTAGTTACCACCCATTCCACATGGTCATTGCTCTGATAAAATTCTTCAGTTCATTGACAATGAGGTACTTGATAATTTTCTCATTATTTCTTGTTTTTATTAACTGTGATCCAACAGTTGATGTGAATGTCACTCTGGGAAATGTGAGTGCAACAATTCGCGGATATCAACATACATATGGTACATCATTCCGTGGAATTCGTTATGCCCTCCCACCAGTTGGAAATTTGAGATTTGCCGAGGCACAAAGAAATGATCCATCCGGACTTGTTGAAGCTCTAGGATATGGAAATGTTTGTGTTCAAGGAAGTATCGGTTCTGAAGATTGTTTGTTCATTAATGTGTTTTCACCAAATGTAAGTTTTTTCAAGCTTGAGGCATAAATTCATCTTTTCGAAATCATCTAAAAATCTTGCCATTTTAGAACGCCACAAAAACTTCCAAACTACCTGTTTATCTTTATATACATGGTGGTGGATTTTATGAAGGGTCCGGTAACCAGGGTGCTGGTATTTATCCAAACCTTGTCAATAAGGGAAATATAATTCTGGTGACAATCAACTACAGATTAGGACCATTCGGGTTTTTCTCAACACGTGAAACATTAGCTCCTGGAAACTGGGCGATCTCAGATTGGATAGAAGGATTGAACTGGGTTCAAAGGTAAAATATTATAGTTGCAAATAGTTATCAAACTCACAACAATATTTTAGATACATTGAATTTTTCGGAGGTGATAAGACTCGCGTAACAATTGGAGGACAAAGTTCAGGAGCTGAAGCTGTTTCGGTTTTGACATTGACCGATAAAGCAAAAGGGCTTTACACGCAAGCTATTATGGAGTCAGGAAGTGCTTTTGGAGCTGCAATTATGTCGTATTCTGAAAAAACACGAAATACCAGCAAACAATTGTCACTGAAATTGAATTGCGCTACATCGGATAGTTGGGAGAGTGGGCAATACTTTGGGGTCAGATTGATGTTTTATAATATTTTGAAATAAATTTAAAACTTCTCACACACTTACAGGCAACATTGAATTGTCTCCGTGCACTTCCATTGAACAAAATTGTTGCCGGTGACGAATCATTGCCTAATCATCGAATGAAATGGTCAATTGTTCAAGACAAAAAATATTTGACTGAACGTCTTGAATACTTGGCATTGAAAAGAGATACAAGTATCAATGTGTTGTTGGGAGATGTTCACGACGAAGACCTTGGTGGAGAAATTTACAATATTGAACATAATTTGAATAGTACTCGCAACTCTGGTACACACTTGAAAGCTGATTTGCAAAACAGTTATGAAATGACTTATTGGGATAATTCGAGTGAGAACGGCTTAGTCAAACTTTGAAAAATTGAAAATGAAAATTTTCAGATTCCGTAAAAATCGCTGCAAATAACAAATATATTCTGAATCAGAACTGGACTGATGATGATCATGTTAATTGGGAAGCGAGAAGAATTCAGATCTGGTCAGAAATGGTTTTCATCGGACCTGTTCTTCGTGATGGTGGATATTTCCAATACCGTGGTAACAATGTATACCTCTATTCTCTTGACTGGTTGAGCCCAAATGGTAAAGTACCTTGAAGCCTTCCAATATAGTCTTTTGGTTATTCAGCTCTACCGGAAATTACAAATCCGTTGTTCCGTGGTTGCATGCACACATGGGAACTTCAATACATTTTCAATACTGGTTGCAATGGATTTACTTGCACTGCGGAAGATGAACTACTCCGTAATTATTTCACTTCGACGTGGTTGAATTTCATCAAATACGGAAATCCGACACCAGCTGGAAGCGGATTGCCATTCATATGGTTGACGATGGGAAAACAAAACAGATTTTTGAAGTTCCAACCAAACCCAACAATGTATAACGACTATCATCCTGATTCGAACTTCTGGGCATGCACAGCACCAACCATTGATGGTTATAAACCACCATTCTGTTAATTTTTGTTTGAAATAAATATTTTCTTGCTGACAAGGATTTCCGGGAAGAGTGTTTGAATCAACAAATCAAGTTGACTGTAATTTTATAGACAAGCCTCAAGAAACATATACTTTTTGCTTCGGAAAAAAAACTATTATTTTGGTTTTTAAAACAAAATTATTTTCAAAAACGTGTATAAGCAAGTAAACGAAGTTCATAAAAAATATGAAAGCTTCCATAATATATATATATATATATATATATAGTCTGAATAATATATATATATATACAAGTCTGAATAAAATTTTACGTTTTCAAGATGTCAGTTACAGAAGTAATCAACAGCCATGAATTTTCGTTTTTATTTTCTTTCTGATTTATGGTCACCTTTTGCAGAGAATAAATTAGTTCTCTGTAAAACCCCTATTTTGTCAAAAACTGATAAAAACAAATAATATTTGGAAATGGGATTAAAGATCACTATTAGGTTGCTTGAGAAAATAATCAACGAAACAAGAACATGTGAGTTTGCGTTTTACATTATCATTTTTTTCTAAATGGGTTCTCTTTTTTTATCTTTCTGCTTGTTCGCTATAGTGCAATCCGTTCCAACGACAGATGTTTTTATTAATTCTGATGGTGTGAATGCAACTATCCGTGGATATCAGTTCAGTTATGGAAAATCATTTCGAGGAATTCGATATGCTCATCCACCAATAGGTTCTTTGAGATTTCAATATGCACACGAATACGTTCCTGTCGGTATTACTGAAGCATTGAACTTTGGAAATATTTGCACGCAACGAAGTGGTTCTGGAGATGAAGACTGTCTATTTATCAATGTATTCACGCCAGTGGTAAAAACGCTGAGTTTCAAATATTCTTAATTTTCTTCAGTGTTAAGGGTGCTACCAACACATCCAAATTACCAGTTTATCTGTATTTCCATGGTGGTGGTTTTGTCACAGGATCTGGTTTTATGCGATCTAGTATTTTTTCAAATCTAGTAAATCGTGGAAACATTGTAATGGTAACTGTGAACTACAGACTAGGACCATTTGGTTTGTGAATAGACTGTTCATAACAAAAACTCGGTTTGAGATTTTTTTTGAAGGTTTTTTTTCATCACGACAAAAAGATTCTGCTGGAAATTGGGCAGTTTCAGATTGGGTGCAAGCGATCAACTGGGTCAACAAGTGAGAATTAATAAATGGAGAGAAAAAAAATTGTTTTTTTCAGATACATTGAGTTCTTTGGTGGTGATAACACTCGTGTGACGATTGGTGGACAAAGTGCTGGTGCAGAAGCAACGTCGTCAATTTCATTGTTGAGTGAAGTGCAAGGAAAATATCAACATTTGATAATGGAATCAGCAAGTGCATTCAGTGCTGCAGTAATTTCATACTCGGAGAGTACAAGAAACACAAGTTCACAACTTGCCATCAATGCGAATTGTGCAACAAATTCCAGTTGGCAAAGTGGTTCGGATTTCGAAAATATTTTGGAATGTTTGAGAAATCTTTCCACGCAACAAATTGTCGAATTGGATGGAAACTTACCGAATCATCGAATGAAATGGGGACTCGTTCAAGACACCAAATATTTTTCTGAACGTTTAGAATATTTGGCTTCGCGTCGACCAACTAGCACGAAAATATTGATTGGAAACGTGAATCACGAATGGTTACTATGGGGTAGTTGGAATTTATTCTTTTTGAAACCGATTGTGTTTTTTTTCAGAACTCAAAAATATTGAGAATGACCTAAATAGTGTTCACAACACGAAAACTCAACTGATTTCTGATTTCAACTCTTCCTATGAAATGACATATTGGACAAATCAAGGTTTGGATCAAGACTTGGACGTTTTCATTAATGGATTCATTAAGCTAGCATAACTAATGCTGCACTCGGACAATATGTACTGAACAAAAATTGGTCAAATACTGATTATGTAAACTGGGAAGCAGAAAGAATCAAACTCTGGTCAGAAATGGTCTTCATCGGACCTGTTCTAAGAGACGCTTCATATTTTCGATACAATGGCAACCCAGTCTATCTATACTCTCTTGATTGGCTCAGTCCGGCAGGTTAGAATGATTTTGGAAACTGAAAATCAAAGAGATGTATTCTCAGCTTATCCAAATATAACAGAAGAACAATTACGTGGTTGTCCTCATGGTTGGGATCTTCAATATATTTTGAATGAACAATGTAACGGATTCAATTGCACCACTTCAGATGATATTCTTCGTGAATATTTCACCACACTTTGGGTGAACTTTGTGAGATATGGGTGATTTTTCATTCAAGAAAAATATTAATTTTTAAATTTATTTTTAGCAATCCAACACCACCAAACACTTCACTACCTTTCAAATGGCTGCCCTTAGATAAAACTAATCGGTATTTGTCTCTCCAACCGAATCCGACAATGAAAACTAATTATCATTATGGAAGCTACTTTTGGGCATGTACAGCGCCAACTATTGATGGATACAAACCTCCATTTTGTTGATCAGAATAAAATTATTGTAGATTCTGTACTAATTTAGAAAAAAAACATTGTAAAAAAAATATTTCCCCCATCCAAGCAGCAAACTTTATACATTGGTGTACTTCCTATCGTATAATACGTACAACACGATTCGCATTCTTTTCGCTCGTTCTCAAAGTCATTGAATCAACTTATTGCAAACTGTACCGCGGTTGTTTTTTCCATTCTATTAAATTTGAAGGCTCTACCACAAATGGCGAATTTTTTTGAAGACCAGCGACCGGAAAATCATAATCGAGAAAAAATGATTTATTCAGCAAAAAACACTTCGATCAACATTAAAAACACATCAAAAATGTTAGAATAAGAATAGTATGGAAAATAAGAAAAACTAAACTATATTAGAAATTACTAAAATGGAATTGTTAGGAAGAGTTGATTGAATCACAAAAAACAGAATACAAGAAAAACATAAACGCGGTTGTGTTACTAAATGACGATTTTGATTAATTAAAAACCGTTTCTCTCAATGCTCTATAATTTTCCTAGAACAACTAACATTGCTCAATTCGAAAAATCATAGAAATCACAAAAATAGCTACATGAACTTTCTGAACAACCAAAATGTTCTCATTCTGATTGCAAAATATTCATCATTTCCAGAAACAAATTGATTTGATGTTTTTTTGATGTTTGAAATAATTCGTTTCTGGAAATAGAATTGTATACAATTTGAAAACCGTCTATAAGAATAAAACATTTCCAATAAAAACAAACGAGCTGAAGAAAAAAAAACACGAACGAATGAATGAAATATTCGAGAAAACTATACAATAATTTCCCTCATTTTCGATATAAAGCACATTTAAAATAATACAGAACATAAGATTACTAAATGGAAAAATACTCTATGTCACATATAAATGTTCAATGAGGAAAAACAGTTTTCGATGTGAGCACAGTTTTTCTTGTTTTTATCATGTTCATAAGATGTTAAAATCATGATTTAAATTGAAAAAAAAAGAAAACGATACCTACTGGCCCAAAAAGAGCGGATATCACATTGTTTCTCAACTTGTTACTAAAAATAACAAATTAAAATAGAACAATCAGAAAGATATAGAAAAAATAGAAGAAGAAGAAATGTAAGTTGAGGTACACATTTTAGTTGAGATTCTTCTTGTTTTTCCGTTTAGACTGCCTTTGTCACTGGTTTATCTTCAACGAAGACTTCGAAGTAGACCATACCAAGACGGGATGTTATATCGTGTTCAATGTTCAAAGCATAAGCACGGCATTCGACGATGACAAGCTTGTTGCGTGGAATATTTTCGAACTTCACCATAGCCTGAAATAATGTATTTTTTGAAAACTGTCCTTCCAAACATTGCCCGCTGAATTTAGGCCTTTTTTTTCATATGTCAAAAACATGGTTGTTTCTTCTTTGTAAAGTTTTAACAAAAGGTGATCAAATCTTTTCCCACACAAAACAAAACAAAACTCACAATTGGTTGTTGATATCCAGTAGTGAAAGCATATGGGTAAAATCTTCCATCAATACCAGCTTCTGGGATGTACTTCAGTTTTCCGATGTGTTCCTTGTCAACATTGCTGGCTCCTTCGCAGTTGATAGCAATCGATCCCTTCTTGTATCTTCCTTTCACTTGTTCTGGAACGCTATCTGCTGGATAATCAACTGGACGCCATCCAATCAAACGGTTCAATGAAACAATGACGCATGGCTGAAAAATATTATTGCTACATAAGAACGGGAATTTGGGCAAGAAAAACTCACAGATCCGGCCTTGAATCCGTACTCGTTGGCTGGTCCGCAAGCAGCTTTGTAGAATGGCTCCAATTCGAATTGGCATGGCTGTAAAAATGAAATTTTTAATGGAAAAGTGCGACTTGGACTTTTTTTTCTCGATGAAAAAGGTTCAATGCTCGAATGATCATATCGTGAAGTTGATTTTAGAAATGAAGAAATTAGTTCAAGTCAGTAGAAAAAATAAAATAAATAATTTGATGAATTGAAATTTGCTAGATCATTTGCAGAAAAACTAAAATGAAACTTTTGTTTCTAATAATCCGTTTTAGAAAAAAATCTTCAAAGTGAGCTTACCAATGTGTCGTTTCCGTCATTCAAAATGTCGTTGGTATCAGATGATCCACATTTTCGTGTATGCTCAGTCTTGTTGTATTTTGCCAAATAGCTGTTCAATTGTCCAACATATGGTGCCCATGATGAAGAATCTTTGAGATTGTACTTGATGAGCGTCGAGTCCGGATTCTCCTTGAGCCATGGTTGATATCCAACTCCTGCAAAATTACGTCATAAACGAATGCAGTCTTTCTTGCTCCATAAAACTCCTATTACGTAAATTGTTGCAATCAAAAACTGTTTTATTTTTTTCTCCCACTGATAAGATAGCGAAGCAACAAAGTTCAGCTTATTTCCGGTGGCAAGATCTTTTGTTTTGTTTTTCTTATTTTTTTCTTGCGAAAATAACAATCTCAAGTACTTTTACAAGTATATGTTTTGTAAGTGATGCTGATCTATATACCTGGGTTAGCTCCGATGATAGTTCCTTTTCCATAGAATCTTGGGACTTTTGGATCGAGAGATTTCAAGAGAATGGCCAAGCATCCGATCCAGAAAGCAAAGAGGAAGAAGTAGAAGATGACGTAGAAAACAGTGATTTGACCTGAACATGATCAAATTATATTTTTGAAAGAAAACTCTGAAACTTACACCACGATTTTCCAGTTCTTCCCAAAACTGTTCCCTTGTTCTTGTTGTAGAGGAATTGAGCAAAAGTTTCCTTTTCCTCCTTTTTGCTTGTACCATTCATTAGCTGCAAATTGAAACATTTTTTGAGAACAATTTTGTCCATTTTTTTTTCCCAAGAACCAAAGTTTGAAGAATTTTGATTGAATAAAACTGAGAGAACGAAGAGCTTGGCGTGAAATATGTTTTTCTCATGGACCCATTTTCATAGCTCTTTTCTTCGAAATAAATCTGTATTCCTTCTTTCCCAAGCAGCAAATTGACAGTGGTGGGAGTAAAGACAACAGCTTCATTGCTCGTTTTTTTTCTCTCCTATTTTTTTTCCATTTCATTTTCTCATCTTATTCAGTCTTTTTCAGATCATCTACGTCACACTCCAACTCTCTCTTATTCTTTTTCATTTTCTGTTTCTCTGCTCCGACATTTTTTCCAAAAAAAAAAAGAACGAAAAACGACAGAGTATATGGAAAAGGAAGAAATTCACAAAATGGTGACGTTTCGAAAAGAAAGAATAAGAAAAAGGTGACAAAACGAAGTGAAAAATAGGATGTGCTCTTGGAAAAAGTAGAAAAAAGGGAGAAAAAAGAAAAGACATCGACTAATGAATTGATTTTGGATGAAGAGTTTTGTTGTTTCATTCTTGTGGTTGCTTCGGTTAAATGGAAGACTCTTATCTTAAATGAGTGAATGAATGGCTGATGGTGCTCATCTTTTAGTTGAGAAATCTTAGAAAATATGGTACTTGTATTCACTTCTGGACTAGTATAAAATTGAGAAACAAAAATATGTAACTGTTTTCTATATCCGAAAACTTAAGGGAACTTGTAGTCTATTTCAACATTATTAATACAGAGAAACAGAAAAAACTATATGTCTCATCTGAAAACGACTGAGATATTTTGAAAATTCAGATTGGGAAGTTTTTAAGAAGAGTCAAATTTCCTCAGTTATAGAACGATTATTTGGGAGTCACAAAAAATGAGAACTTCTCACCTGAAACTGAATGTTCTACCAAAATTTCTATCTAGATGTATACACGCAATGTATCATGTTTAGCATTTTTAACACTATTCATATTTTATTAACCATTAAAAAAAGTCGAAATCTTTCTCTTGAAAAAAAACGGAAACCCCAACTAACCGTAGTAGTTTCTTTAGCCATGTTGATTTCGGTTTCGATTTTTCACTCGAAATGTGTTCTTCTCGGATTGATACCCAGCTGTCTGAAAGATAAAAACTTTAAAAATGGTTGAGACAAAAAATTCGGAAAAAAAAGAAGAAACAAATTTAAAAAATGTTATATTGAAAAGACTATGAATAGAAAAAAAGAAGAAGTAGAAAAACAGCAACATCCCAACTCAACTCGTTTTCTCATGGAAAATACTTGGTTTTTTGTTGTGTTGTCAGAAAAAGGAGAGCCTTTCTTTGAGAGTCTACACGCACATTGAAAAAAAAAAGAAAACGCATTTTTTCTCCTTTTTGGAGGAATTGTGAGCAAGAAGCTTTTCTTCGTCTATTTATGTGCGAAAAAACAACAACAAATGTGCCCCCTTCGTTTTTTTTTCGTCTTTCTCTGTTCTGATGTTGAATATAAACGTATATGCATACATACAAATATCTATTTTTTATATTCACATGAAAATTGGCATTTTTTCACACCACTCGTAAAAGGAGAAATTGGAGCATATAAAATGAAGAAAAAAGGTTTGATGATAAGAGAAGAAGTGGAAATTAAATAATAATAATAAAATTTGTTGAAAATAAAGATAACTTCAAATTGTTTGTAAGGGGTGTGTCTTTTGTGTGTATGTGCGTGTGTGTGTGTGTGTGTGTGTATGTGTGTCTGTGTGTGCACTTTGAGGTACAAGAAAACGGCTCAAATTTCAACCGAGTTTCACTCAAACAATAGGCTTTTTCTTTAAAGTCAAAGTTTAACTAAACGGAAATGTTGCCAAAGTGTGTGTCATTTTGTACTTTGTTAATTAGCATCCTAAGAGGAAGTTACGTTTTTTTTTCAGAAAAATAATCTTTATACTTGTAACTGAAAAAAGTGAGCGAAATTTCATGTTTTTGAATTATGAATAATGTTGAAATAACTATAGAAACAAAATAAAAATTTTCATGAGTTTCAATAATTTTGTGAAACATTTCACAATATTATGTGAGAAAAAATCAACGTTGCTTTTTTTTTCATTGATTTGATATCGAAAAATATGAACGTTCCAAAAAAATACCGCTCGCAATGAAAAACTTGAACTGAAATAATTCTTTTGAATGCGGAGCGTGTATGCGACGCGGTTCAATAATATGCGAGAGACCGAGAGAAACCGTTTTTTTTAACACTTTTGTCATTTTTTTAGAGAGTATTAATCAAAATTAGACACGTAAGATTGTTGGAAATGGTAGCCACAGTGTGAACATTTCCATCAAAAGAAATATACAGAAACACGAGAGTGTATGATAAACAGTCTTTTTGTTTATGAGAACAATATACTTTCAGACAAAACGAAATTCTTCTACTGAACCCCTACATATATATTGGAAAACAGAAACGCAGAAACTAGTTGTTGTTCGAAAAATGGGAAACGTTTGTCTTCAAAAAATACTGACAACTCTAAAGATGACAATCTTGATTACAATCAACAGAAACTTTCTAAACAAAAAAAAATACTGCCTTCGAGAAGAGAACATAAATTTCTTAACCTTTTAAAAAATTTGGGCAAAACATGAGAGAGTGAACGAGTGAATGGATGGAATCGGTCAAAGGAAAATGAGAAAATAGAAGGAGGAGAGGCGGAGCCTGTTATGCATGAATGTAAAAAAAAAACATTAAACATTGAGCGGTTTTTTAAATTGATATTATTTATTCAATTGAAGACAGATAGGAGAACGACACATTATTTGATCGTTATATTAAGTCAATCTAAATGGGAAGAAGGGCGGAAATATGTACATATAGAAAAAAGCTTAATGAACTTTTGGTTGTAGACATCAAAAAAACAGATTGTTCGACAATTTGATCTTCGCATCATACGAAGGAGCAGATGAAAAATGAAAATAGAAAGAAGAACGAGAAGAAGAAGAAGAATAAGAAAAAAGCTCAACCGATTAGTCGTTCTCCTCGTTTTCTCTCGTTCTCCCTCTCCTACTCACTCAATTTGCCGTATTTTTTTCAATGACATAAATACATGACCCTCACCAAATCCATTTTGGTTTTTTTTTCAAATATAGAAAAAAATATTTGTCCAGGGAAAATGTATATGTATTGACTATGAATACACAAAAATTATGATATATTTTATCATAACAATTATTATCGCTGACGCTATTATATTCTGATAGGCATAAAGGTGGTATTAAAATAATATCAGTGCATAAAAATTTTGACAGGTTAGAACGGTGTTAAAAATCATCATGGAACGATAGGAAAAAGGAGGAAGATCTTCGACTGCAAAAAACTACTATTTCATCCCAACAAAGAATCAGCTGTCAACCTATCTCAAAAAAGAGCAGCACCACCTGCGTTTTTTTGTGCTCTCACTAACTATTTTGAGCTTTTTTGTGATCTTTAAGACGGATGTTAGTGTTTATTGAAAATGAGCGATATCTTAGTCGATGATTGCTACTTTTGTGTTCTGACCACTAAAATTGCAGGCTTAGAAGTTTCCAAGAACTCGGAAGAACAGAAGATCAAAGTATAAACACAAGGAAAAATAAATAATCTTAATCTCAAGATGGATAACATCAAATGTCGAAAAAAATAAGGGGGACGTTTGACGTCGAAAAATGGGTGGTTTTTATTTGTTTAATAGCACTAGTATCTCTGTTTTATTCTTTGAAATCTTGAGAGCTCTTCTGTTTTATTTTGGCCTCTTATGAAATTGGCCGATGTAAACCTTTTATTTGTTAAGTAGATATCCAAACTTTTTTCTGAATGTTATATGTTGCGGAGAATGTTTTACGCACAAAAACCGGCAAATTTAGATGAATTTTTAAAAATGGATATATATTTTTTTAACAGAAATGAAATTGAAACTGAACATCTAAAAATAGAAAACAGTTTTGAGATAGCAGTGTTTGTTTTAAATACTTATGATATTGTTGCTTACTTGCATCGATAAACTATTCTTATTAGAGTTAAAGAGGAGTGAAAACAATGACCAAGTTTTGTGATTCCCTCTTTACGTGCAAAAAAAATCGATTTTTGGATGAAAATTACCTTGATGGTTTCAAATCAAAGTTCGCTCAATGATATCACGAAAAATTGACCAACCTTCAAAAAACCATTTCAGGTTCCAGTTGAATTGACATAATAGAAGAGAAACTGTCATCATACAGTATACAAGTTTTTTTTTATTTCTACAAATCACGAAACTGACTATAGTTGTGATGTCAAACTTTTATCTAACCGGAATGGAATCACACCCCTTTAATAAGCTTTCAATTTATTTTTTAATCAAAACCCCTTTCAACAGAAAAGCTGATAAGAAATCGAAAATGATTGTATTATGTTTTTTTTTGCAATTTGATAGAAGCAAATAAAAGAAACGTTGCAACACTAAAACATTATTAAAAATAGTTCATATTTACTCTCGGATGTTTTAACAAAGATCAAGTGGAGATGGAAAAAAGTGTTCGTTTCGTGTTTGTAAACCGAGAAAGTATACAAGTGATTGATATTGTCCCACGCAATATATCAAGAAGTGAACGAGATGATTGAACGGGAACCGAGAAAAAAAAACAACAAAAATAGTTCGTTCGTTTACCTAAAAGGTTATTGGGTTGTATTTTCTTGTTCTTTTCATCTTTTTCTCAAAAGTTTATCTGATTCTTCATTGACCGGTTAAAAAAGAATGACCAACCAGCCAGCCAATCGGTTTGTTTGTTTCAAAACAACCGCATTACATACAAACCACACAAAATGACAATTTTATAAAATATTATTTACACGACATCAAATGGATGCTCGCACTATTAATTTTATAAAGTAGAACGACCAAAAAGAGAACCTCAATTTGATTCCCAAACAAAACGAATTTGTTGTCTTTCCATTCGTTTTTTTTCGAGTAAAATGAATGAGACGGAGAACAAAAAATGTTTTGGTTGAAAAAAATATAAATGCCAAGGCCAAACATATATGTTGGATCACCAAACTGAGAAAAGGATTGACAAGTTTTTCGGTTGTTGAGTGAGGCGCAAAAAAGGAAATGATTCTACTTCGTCGTCGACGTCGTTTTTTATAGAAACGAGTGAGTGAAATTGAATTCTTCAACAAACCGGGATTTCTTTTTCCTATTTTGGTAGGCACAAGAAAAATTGGAGAGAGACAGAAAGAGTGAAAAACGAGCAGAAAAAAGAAGAGCTAAAAAATGGATAGAAATGGGTTGTGCTTCAATGTGAATTCTATAGAAAAGAGCTTACGGATAACTCAATTTTTTGGACTCTCAACTATTTCTTTTTTGCTTTTTTCTCCGTCGATTGTTGGGATTGGAAATTGGACAAAATTGGGGTTCTTGAAAGAACATGACACTATAAAAGAAACAACTTAAGCTAGTTCAATAGCATTCCGAGCAAGTCAAACTGAAAGTGATAGGGATCAAAGTATAAACTGAAATTCTGGAAAACAAATCAATGTAGAGTTATCTGTTTACCTTTTTCTGATAGAAGTTTCTGAAAACAGAATAATAAGATTTGATTATATTCAAAAACCTAATTATAGCTATACTCTATTCATGCTGTATGTATTATTTTTGAACTGGTGTTGTATAAACGCCTAGCTTCAAAGGGATTTTATACAAACCTCATGACTCGCACAAAATTATACGCTTTCTCAATATAATCACAGCTTTTGAGGTTGATCATTCAAAAATCAGCAACATATTTTCGATCAGGTTATGAAATCAAAACTCGGAAAACTAGGCACTTTGAGTCATGAAAGACGATGTTTTCGAGAAACTAGGTGAGTGCTATCTGTTATCATCTTATTTTACTGCGCGATACAGAGCCTAAGCATGAGGTTAACCTATTTAAAGATTGAAAGAGAAGATAGGAGAAACTAGTCAACTGAAAAAATTCAGAAAGTATTTCGAAGCTATTCGATGTTTCAATATTTATCAGTTTTTTTCCCTGGAAATGCTTTTTCAGTGGGCTGTCTGCAAACTGTTTTTATCTCTTCGACGTTGACTGCTACCAACAGGAAATCAAAAGAAGAGGTTTTTGACCGCGGTCTGCATCTAAGTGTTCATACATATTCTGAAAAACCTTAGCTGTCATGTTCTCTTTGATTTCCGAAAAAAAAAGTTATCTTTAAAATATAAACGAGTCATAACATTTTATCAAATTATCACCCAACTCATTTAACTTCCAATAAAATCCTGCACTTCAAAAATCAAACGGAAACTCTATCGATAAGCCTTCTAAAAATATCCACCAAAAAAATCTTTTTGAGGGAAAAAAAACAAAAAAGGACTCAAAAAACATATTCTCTCTCTCTCTCTCGTTTTGTTTACCGAGCACTGAAAAAATCTGAAAGCAACTGTTTTTCTCGCCATTACTACTCATAGCACACATGCACAAAAGATCGGAAGTCGAAAACAAGTCGCAGTTTTTTTTTCGTTTCGTCGTGTATAGTTTAAATCGAGAAAAAAATTGTTTTCCTTTTTGATAGGAATAGAAACAAAAAATCATTTTTGAGTTAAACAAGTGCACCTGCGCAAAAATGTTTTAAATCTATTAACTAATATTAGTGAAAGAGCTCACTGTTAATCCTATGAGCATACGCCTACACTCCCCCTTCTTTTCTAACCAATGCTTCGAGCCATCTTTTTCCTTTTTTTCGACCCAAAGAAGATGCAGAAGAAGAAGAAGAAGAATGATTCTTCCTTGCTTTTTTTGCAAAAAATTAATAAGTGTGTGTTTTTGAAAGTGGCACACAAAAAGTAAATAGGAAAGAAAGAAGAAAGATGAAAAAATGACGAGAAAAGGGATTGACAATTCATGGAGGTTTATGTAAAATGCAAAGAATTCAGTAACTAATATAGTATTTTTATTCTCATTCTGATATTATCTTTTTAAATATTGGAATTGAAATTTTTTGAAAGTATAAATTAAATTTTTTTTATCAATATCGTCTAAATATCAACACCAAACTTTTTCGAAAATGATAAAAAAATTATTTAAAATTTTGATAAATCATATGAGATATCATATAAAAATGACCTCAATGACCAAAACAGGCGGGAAGATCAAATAAAACATGAGACATAGCTCATGGATTAAAAAGATTAATCCTCAAAAATACTGTTTCATTCTTCTTAGTCAAGATAATAAAAAAACAGAAAACCGATTTAGAAACTATGAGAAATGAAAAAATGACCACAAAATGATTTCTCATGTTAAGAGATCAGTTTTTCTTACACTTTTCGTAAAGTTGATCGAAACATGATTTTTTGGGAAAGATTGTTCAATTTTCTGACGGAAACCAACAAACAATCATTTCTATAAAAATAATTTCGTTTATTATTATATATTTCTCGAAAAAAAAAAACCAATATTCTCATTGATTGATCAAAATGTTTGATCATTGATAGTTCAAGAAAATGATGTTGATTTTTTCGACGAAAAAAACGTACGTCTGTTTCGGGAAAAATAATGTATGATTCTCTCACACATCAGATAAAAAATTGTGATTAATTATTAGGAGTTTAAAAAAAACTATTTCTCTAGGAAAGTGGGAGAATGATTGATAAATCGTTGTGGTCTCACTAATCATCTGAAAAAAAATGGGAAAAATGAGGAAAAAAATTTTCGATCCAAAAAGCTAATTTATTATATTTTGACTAATCGTGTTTTTCATTTCTCTCTGAGGAATATTTGAATAACAAACCAAAATTCAAACTCAGTTTTGGTAAAAAACACCAAGACATACAAAGAGGTGAGAAAAAAACAAAGAAACATATTTTTGCGGCGCAAGTGACCCTTTGTTTTAAAAAAAAATCGAAAAAAAAGTGTAAATAACGTTTCTTTTTTTATTTCGGGAAACTCCGATTTTTGTTTAATTTAAAATACGTCAAGAAAATGAGACGAAAATGATCTGTGCTCGACCTATCAGCTCTCAAATATTTGAGTTACATTTCCCCGTTTTTCTTTGCTGTTGTGACATATATATATATATGTTATTTTTTGAAGAATAATTTACGTCAACATGTAATGACAAGAAATATTTATGACACATAGAATATGCTTCATTGATTCAACATTCATCATATTGGACAACTATTTTTATTGTATTGTTGATGAATATGTTTCGACACGCAATTTTTCTAACTGTGATCTTAACTTCTGTTCAATCTGATATTTTATTGGACGTTCTTAAAAAGTTAGTTTTTACAAATGGGTTATTTTATGTACATATAACAACAATAACTTTTCAGAAGTATTGATCATAAGTCCAATGCTTGTGAAAACTTGTATCGTTATACTTGCCCTCTCGGTGTTAACACAACTATCAGTCAGAAGCTCGAAAAACTAATTGAGCCTATAAGAGACAGTTTTGACACAATATCAGTTACAATTGCGGATTTATTTTCATTTTTTGTGAGTCTAATGTCAATCTATATTGTAGTTGAAGAAGCAAAAAAAATTTTCACTCAATATTTTATGTGATTAGCTAATACTGACATATTGAAACATAAATTTGTTCAGAACGTTGCTCTTGATTTACCAGTGGAAGACAATTTTGTGGAATTTATATCAAAATCATTCAGTGGACGATGCTCTAAAGAAATATTTGCGAAATACAAAACTGCCTTCAACTTCACTAGTACCCAATCTTGCTTGGTATCTGATAACGAATATTTCTCAAAAGTGGGTAAACCATGCTTTCTCACAAAACAATCATAACATATTCAGAAAGTATCTGAACTTAAACGAAAACTCTCAGCTGATGCTCGTTATTCGATGACGTTCATCAAAATATTTGAACGTTACAACTTGACAGATGGGATTGTTTACATTGAAAAGTTATTTGGGCAAATGAAAACTATACTTATAGAAGATATTAAGCAAACCGAATGGGTTATAAAACACAATCAGACAGAAATAGCAATTAAAGCTATCGAGAAAATCCAACTTCTACAAGGTCTGAAGAACCAGAACTTGGTGAAACTATTTTTCGAACAATTCCAAAAGTGTTTCGAATCATGTTCAAAAGAGTATGTTTATTAATTTCTTTATTTTTTAATATCTCAATTTTATCAGTTTTCCAAACAAAGACCAAGCGTCAAACGTTATCTGCTCATACTATGGTTATTCATGTGCTTCCTCATCTGATTTTTTCTACATTGACGCACATTATAATATGAACGCTGCCAATGAACACAACAATGTTGTCACTATAGGATTACCTTTCATATTATATGCAAGTCAAACGCAAGATGAGGTTCTCAAGGCTGCGCTGATTTCCAGTATCCTAAGTCATGAACTAGCACATACTTTTATGAACTCGATCACAGCATCAAACGACAATATATTCACCTACTTTCCATCGGCTGCTGAGGATTGCATAACAAAACAGTTTGAAAAGTCTTGTGAAAACTTTAAAGAGGTAAAAATACTGAAACTGATAGAAAAATGTTCATTTCGAACGGTAGAAAAAAAACAAAGATTTTGAACATGAGGTAGGCACCATCAAACGTTCATTTTTTTATGAGTTCGAATATCCTACTCAACCAATTAAAAATACCGGTCCAAATGACCAGCTTTCCAATTGTTCATTGTTCAGGTTAATTGTTTCATGACTTTCCGACAAGTTGAAGAGTGTGGTTCAGATATCATTGGTATGAATTTAGCGTATAAAGCATTCAAGCAAATCACGGATACACACAACTATCAGTCAATTATCGATGAGCTCAGAATACCGAACATTGATCAGTTGTTTTTCTTAACATACTGGAATTTTTTGTGTAAACCTGACAAAATATCGACTGATGAATTGAAAGACCATCCAGCGAGTAATATAAGAGTGAATGCAGTCGTTCAACTTGCAGAATTCCAAAAAAGTTTCAATTGCTTTGAATCCAGCACCATGATGAAGTCAAGAACTGTAAGAAATCTTCAAAATCACACTCAACAAATCAATTTTTAGGAACAATGTTTCATCTACGGCCAACAATCAAAATATGAATAATTTTATGGGGTTATATAAATTAATCAAAACTTGCAAATGATCTCTGAGGGCATGCACAATAATTCATATCATCACCAGGTGTTCCAACCTTTCCTCTTCTTCCAGTCTCTCCTGGTCTTCCTGGTTGTCCGCGTGATCCTCTTTTTCCGGGTGGCCCCATTGGTCCAGGTTGTCCATCTCTGCCTTTCTGACCTCTATTACCTCTCGAACCAGGTGGTCCTGGGGCTCCTCTAGGTCCTTTGCTCAACATGGATTTTATATATTTTCTGCCATTCTGCCCATTTCTTCCAGGACGTCCAGGCTCACCAACAGACCCAGGTCTACCTTTGTCACCAGATAAACCAGGAGGTCCTACATTTGATCTCAACATGGCTATCGCTCCTGGCAAACCTGAAATAGTTTTTTTTGACACCAAAAAAAAACAATTTTTGAAATTACCTCTTGAACCAGGTGGTCCTCTAGCTCCAGTTGGACCTCTGATTCCATCGTCTCCAGGTGGACCTCTCGGACATTTTATATTTATACATCCATTTTTCAAGTAGTCACATTTTTGAGTAGGATATGTTAAATGATTGTCTCTCCCTGGAGAACCTCGAGCACCATGTTCTCCTGGAGTTCCTATCCTTCCAGGTTCTCCTCTCGGACCTGGAGGACAATGTGGTTTTGTTACTTCACATTGACACCATTTTGGAAGAATTTCGGTAAATGGATCACGTATTATTCGATCGATGAAGACTGCTTTCTGTGAAGTTGCTGTATAAGTTTTTCTTTTGAATCGACTGTTCACATCAAGTTGTTTATTGATAGACATCAAATCATCCCAAGCCATGTTAGTTGCAACCTGTAATACTATAAATTACATTTGAAAAATGGATGTGGAATTTCCATGTTTTTATTTTAAAAGGAGCCATTCTCAGAATTACAGTTTTTTGATATAAAAAAAATTTAAAATAAGATATTCTATTGAAAGCTTTCGAGAATATCATCTGGTTTCAAAATGAAACAAGTAATGTGAAAAAAAAACGGAAAATCACTTCCAGGATAGTCAAAAGAAATACTATTTCCAAGATGATCTTTTATTTTAGCCCCCCCCCNCCCCCCCCCCCCCCTCATCCCTTGAAACCTCTGAATTTTTTAAAATTGTAGGAAAAAAAAATTATACCAAAGCTACAAATGCTCCTGAAAACACTACCAAACCTGCACTTATTTCCCGTATCCCTTTAAAATATGTATTTCAATACCTTGAATTCTGCCACACTTTGTTCAACATGAGATGACATTTCACGAAATTCTTGATAAGCAGTCATAATACAGTAGTAATAATATAAAACAATAATTAAAGAACATAATGGGAAGGTGAAAAATGCCAAAAAGTAAAGTCGCATGAGGAAATGGACAAAGTGAAATGTTTCTTTTAGAATATCGCCATTAAATCGGCATTATCGTGCATGTAAGCTTGTGTGGGATTTGTTTCAGATTATATTTTTCGCAGCCTTTAATGTTCATGAATCTTTAAATGCAAAGTGATTGGAAATAAAACGAAAATGTGCATATTGTAAAGTTTAGCGTGAAAAAAAGATGATTCATTCTTTCTCTCACACACTGTTCGGCTGTTGTTTTTTAAATTCTCCTCATTTCTGTATTTTATTGCGGACAACAACAAGCCCTTTCTCTGTTTGTTGCTTTAGTTTTTTGTTGCTTTTTTGATATGGAGAACAATAAATCTGGATTTAAGGTGGTTTCTGTTTGGAACAAAGTGAGTCATAGTTACTTTTGAAGTGTTCATAGTAATTGATTCCAGGATTCAAAGGAATGGGAAAAACAAACTCCAGACAACAGTCACACAAAGGTATTTGAATTTACAGATATCGATTTGAAGAAAAATTACATTTAGATACCCGAAAAGAAGCTCCCCTTGCAGAAGAAGCCGAAACCAAAGTACTCTTGTTATAGCATGCCGAAGACAGCGATTATTAATGCCCATCTTACTAGAGATGATTAATAAACTGTTGATTGTTGAAAATATTAGTTCAGTGAGTATAAAAACATCATGCGGAATAGACCACCCATGTGTATTCTGTTTCACATGTTCTTATGAATCACTAAATTATTGAAATATTCCATTATTCGCCCCAATATATTGATTTTTTCCTTGGTGAATATTCCCACGATTATCCTAAACATTGTTCCGTTATGTTTATAGTTCACAAAAAAATATGCACCTGTTTTGTTCAAAACAAATAGAAATGGGGTTTCTTTCTGTTTTGCAAATTGGAAAAAGTATGGTGAACGCAAGCTGAGTGATTTCCTCTTTCAACCAAAGAAAATGACCATCATTTTCTCAAGTTGGTACAAACTGACGAAATGTGTTAGCTCAAAAATGATTGGCAAAACAGCTCCGGGGAACAGTTAGAACGGGTTTAATTGTATTCCAGAACTGGTAATTATTAGGACAAAAGTTACGATGTTATTCTGCACCTTGACTTTGCTATTTTAGTTGTCGAAATTTGGCTCTCCAAACTCTGTTGATAATGGTTTCTTCTTCACTTTGGAACGGAACTGAAATATTTTGATTTAACTGCTGCTGATGAGTATTTGTTTTTCTGGATAGGTAACTTTTCTCACCTTTACATATTTCGAATATCTAATGAAAGTTTGAACATTTTAAAATGTGAAAAAAATCCAATATGAAAATAGTTTTTTTTCGAATTTCTATTGCATACTTTTTTGAAACATGTTTCTCCAAGCCAAACTTTTAAATGCCAGTCGAAGTGTATGGTCAACAAGGATTAGACATTTTTTGTCGTACTATTGTTTTTTTTCTTATGATTCACAATGCTTAGATGAAATCGGAAAACATGAAATGTTGGGTTATTTTGCATGCTTGATAGCTAGTTTCCTAGAAGTCATAAATCATTCATGAAACTTAAATTATAGGCCAACTAATGAATACATATATTTCATATTTATGATTGAAAAAATCATGTGAAAAGATTACGGTAGTTCAAAGAACTGCTCAAACCTATAATTACAACATTGCGAAAATTCAAGATTGAAGGCCTCTAATTTCCAACCTTTGATCTTTTACAGTATCCTCATGCTATTCCACAAAGTATTTTTCAATTTTGCCAGGCACGGTTTATCACTCCAATATTGTTTTCTTTGTAACATCCGCCGTGTGGCACAAACTATCACACATTTAATAGTTTCTGTTTGCAAAAAAAAAAAGAAAACCACTGAAAGTGATTATTTTTTGCGGGTACATTTTCCTAGCACATTACAGTAATTTGCATAGTCATCGATTGATAAAAAGAAAGCCCGCCATATTTCATGACAAGAAAATTCAAAACAGGGCAATAACCAGCAAGCCCATTCAAAATATGATATGTTAGGGAAAAATAGAATACACTTTGGAAAAAGTTAGGATATTTGTGGTCGTTGTGGGATTCCTTTGTCATCATCGTTGAATCGGTTAGCAATTCTTGATAGAACTGCTTCTTCTGTTAGTTCAATTGGTATTCCATGTAATCCATCATTGATATTTGCAGCGGTTGTGACACCCTTCAAAGTACGTTTTCGTATTAAAAGATTATTGGAAAGTTTACATATGCCGTCTGTGGATCAAAACCAACATCAACATCAATTTGAGTAGTGCGAATATGGAAAGGGAAATTGTTATTTCCTTGTGTTGGACGCGACAAATACTGAAAAATAACGGATATTGGTTACTACAAATGAAATTTTTTACGTTTTTGACACAGGAAATTAAGAGGATATGAGATGGAAATAGGTAAACTAATTCTCATATACATACATATATACGGTATGAAAAAGAAACTAGGATGGAAAATCAAGAGAGACATATCCTTTTTTAGGAACCAACAGAAACAAACTATTTTTTAGTTTTTGGAAAGAAATTTGTGACCTCTCTTTTTCTCATGAATGAAGTTTTTTTTAAAAATTTAAACTTACTAGGAACACAACATAACCGTAAAAAGACACAATATTTTCGACAATATTAACGACTTCTGCTCTGACCCAGTTATTCAAAGCAAAATTGGCAACTAATTGGAAGATTGGAGGCGCCCAGAACCTACAAAATTATATTTCAATGACGTCAACAGATTAGCCTAACTAACCATGGTGTCATCAAAACAACTAGAAATGTGAAAAACTTTTCTTTTGCTGGATGAGCTTTTCGTGAAAATAATGCGGATACCAAGAAAAACACCCAAGCGGTGATACGCCAAAGGGCAAGAAGATAACCTGGTAGAGATTCTGATTGTGCGTAAACGAGTGCGGGATCGAAATACTGAAAAATACACTATTTCCGAACTGGGAAAATTTCCTGACCTTAATTTCCCAGAACTGCATGAGTAAGTATGATGTGACGAAGAACAAAATCATTAGGAATAAGAAAATTCTATCCATCATTCCGAGTCTCATTTTCGAAACATTCAACCCTCTTGCAATAGCCATACAGACATAGACAAAGATCATATCAGCAAGCGCTCGTATGATGAGTCCGGCAGCTTTGACAACTGGCAGACCAACTCCATCAATTGCATAAAACACATAGTTAGTCACTAAAAATCCCAAGCCACTTGTGTTCATTGTAATTGATTGCGAACACATTCTATACGTCGAATGGTATAGACGTCGAGAAGATAGTTTGACTGAAAATTGAACTTATAGATATAAAAAAAAGAAGAATAATAAACTTACTTCCAATTATATAGGTAGCAACCACCAAACAGATATGAAGTACGAAGAAAATAGCGTCAGAAGGAAGAATTACTAAAAAAAATGAGAAGAAAGTATTTTCTATGGTAGTTTCGACTTACACCACTCATCTATAGAGAACTGATGTTTGAAAATCTCAGTGGGTAACCCGTTTGTCATTTGAAGACTGAACTCCGCATACACTCCATATGTCTCATTAGTGACTGTCATTTTCTCTTCTTCTTCCTCTGGATCACAACTTGCCACCGCCAAAAACCACCAACGACTTCGTGCAGATCTATGTGAATTATACCGTTTACACAGGTATACTTTGAGGTAGCAATGATGAAGAATCTTATCATCATTGAACACTTTTTTGGAAGTTTTCTGAGACCTCCCTGAGGAGTCAAATGCGTAGTAAAATATTACTCCTGTCTAGACAAGCTTTTTGGCTTAATTCACAGAACATGTACATGTTGTGACGCAGATCTTACGATACAATCGTGGAAAACTTAGAACAGAAAAAGTTCACCCAAAAAGTATTCAACACCCCCAGTTTCCCTTTCCCATCGCATATGATTACTTGAAAACTCTTGTTCCCATGCACAAGACCCAGTCTTCATCCAAGCTGTCCTGATAAATTTTGCACCGTCCATTTCCACCATAATCTGATACAAACGGACTGAGCTTGATCTGTAATCATTTTACAATTACATCCGTCCATAGTTCAACAGTATCTTCTTACAATTTGATTGTTTTCCGAACGATTTGTGAGAAGTTGTACACGCTCTTGACATGTCTAAAACATCATTTTCAAAGAACAGAATGGGATGATAGTAGTCAAACATACATTCAGCTGTTTGTATGCTTTTGGCCACTGATCTTCTGTGTCATAGTAAAGCAATAACATTTGAGTTGGGTAAAACTGAAAAACAATCATTCTTTTTTGTTTGTCTCATCGAAAACGAACCAATGGGTATTTAAAAGAATACTCTAGAGTGCCAGTGTCTGATTGGAAGCAGAATCGATCAAGATAAACAAAACTCTGAAAAATATTGTTTTTCACGATTCAATGAGTCGAATCTGATTCTAGTGAGTATATCCTTAAAACTCTCAGAAACAATTTTATTGTCTGACAAATTGAGAACAAAGAGCATTCCTAGTATCATTTATTTATTTATGTCTAGACCACGAATTTCTTTCAGGATCGACAAAAAGTGGAATTCTGAAGATAAGATTTCTTAGAAATTCACAATTAGGTTCACACTAGATTATTGTTCATACACTATTTGAAAATCTTACGTGTAATGAACACGCAATGACTTTTGAATATTATCCAAGTAAACTTTGAAAACGACTAAATCCGAGTGGAACTATTTCTCCGTTTTTCTGTACTCCTAATTTTTAACTTTGTGGAGTTACCTACCTCATATATAATTTTACCTACCTTATATATCATATCAGAAAAAAAGCTTACAAATTTTGATGCTGAAATCACCTCACTATTTTTGATCATGAAGTTTTGTATTCAACAATTCTAGAACGTATCTGTCCAATTATGTCCTATCATGAAATTGCTCTATAGCTTTCGATTTTTGAATGATAGTTCAAATCTAGGAAATATGACTAAATTTTAGTTTTCTGAACTATTCAAAATGTTCACAAAAATTTAATCGAAAATTTCACTTCCATAGCAATAAGCTGGAAGAAACCATCCCGTTTTTGCTTTTTCTATATATATCATATCCCCTCTTAAGAATTAGCGAACGTTCTTGAGTACTTTTAGATAATTGCTCTTGCTCAACTCATTTCCTATTTCCTGAAGCAAATTATGTCATTCTCCCAAAAAAGGTCATAATTTGCAACCAGTTCAATTTCCATGCAAACAAACTTTTTTTGAACTTAAGATTCCTTGAGTTCGTTTTGTATCCACAAAAATTGTCAACGACAAAATGCATCCAAACAAAGATATTAATCGCAGCATCTTGACCACCCAGTCTGGAAAGATTGAAAAACATTTTCTATTGAAAAGAGTTGCAGAAAAAAAGAGCAAAAAGGATAAGCAGGATTTGATGAAAAAGGCGTTATTCACTAATCTCAAGTGTGTTTCATCAATCTGATTTTGGTTGGCAGTGAACAACAAGTCGCATAGCAACCCGTCATGTGTATGTCTCCTATTCCTTCTCTTATTCTAGCAGCGCAAATAATTTTGGAGGAAAAAACCCTCATTATAAAGACCCACAATTTTGTTCGAGCAACCAAGAAAATTATATATCTTATTCGAATGGAAAATTTATCATACAAAATGAATATGTTCAATTCCAACTAATTTTAATAACCAAAGAAAGAAGACATTCAGAGAAGTCAAAACAAAAAAAATTATGACGCGACTCATTATATTTTTTCTAAACGGAATACTTACATCACGGGGTCTCACTTTGAGTGAAAATGTTCGCACGTTTTCAATATTAAAAAATTGCTCTTCAGCTCTAAGAATTACTCAACCCTCTATTTTTACGAAAATGATTGAATTTAGTATTTTTCGAAAATACTTGAATTTAGTATAATTTTTTAGAAAAACATTCCACGGAAAATAATCTGAGTCAGACAAAATTGTTCGAATTATCCTAAAAAAAAAGAAGTTTACATGTTAAGCTCATTTTTCAACGTTCCAGTGAGGAAAGCGTTTGATAAAAAAACAAAGAAAAAATAACAAGAAAAATTTCAGATGTTAGTTATTCATCGGATAACTCACCGGGGAATTACTTCAACCAAAAACATATTTTGTTTACTTGGATAATGTACCTCAAACAAGTGATACTAATGAATGTATTCATACTTCACTACGTTTTTGTGTGAGCTCAAAGATAGTTCATCAAAGTCTTTTATATGAAAAAAATGTTTTTTCAAGTACTCATGATTCTGAGACAAAATCCAAAACGACGTGTCTCAAAAACAAATTAAAATTAGATTTTGTCCAACCAGTGATGCGTGTATATTTTAACGAGTATCACAGAATATATGGATTTTTCTCATAAAATTGAGTCTTATAATTGCAAATTTTTTCTAAGGAAAGGACAGGTGAAAATAGTATTCCATGAATAGAAGGAAGCATGATATCCGCTCAAACAAATTGCTGGGAAATTAGATTTTTGGTTCATCTATAATGGTTGTTAATTGAATTTCGAAAATAAAACAGATGTTGAAATTAATTTTCAACCTTTCGAACGTTTTCAAACTTTCAATGAATTCGTTTTGATTACTATGAAATTTTTGTTTACATTCATAAAAATATGACTAACTAAAAAGAAAACTAACTTATTTGTTGAAGAAACGATAATTGTGATTCTATGCTTTCGATAAAATGAAAATAGTTTAAGACAATTCTCTAATAAAAACAGAATATTTTGTGCTGTTTACATCCAGCGAGTATATATCAAGAACAATATGTTTTTTGTACGTCTGTACTGAGATAGTACTACACAATTTAAAAAAAACCACTGGAGTTTTTGTTTTTTTTTTTAATTTTAAATTTGGGATTTTTCGTTTTTTTATTGCACGCTGTCCCCAGCGTAACCAATATAGTAATAATAATTTTTTAAAAATTCTTCGGCATTGAAAAAAATTTATCGGGACTTGAATATATTTTTTGGCTGGACTTTTTTACTTGGTTCAACATTTTTAGCAGCATATTAAAGTGGTTTTTCCGTGATTTGTACTTCTTCGTTAATGAAAATAATTTCGTTCCTGTTTTTTTTTTTTGAGAAATAATCCTTTGGGTATTACCGTCCAAAAACATATATTTGCTTCTAGAAAGCTTTTAATTGATTTGTTTCCTTCTTATTATGGTAATTCGACTGTTTGTGTTTCTAGCACTCAATTTTGTTACGTATGACGTTACAATTTTATGAAGATAAAAAACAATTAATCAGGTTTATGTTAATTTAAATGTGACTTTCAGCTGGATTTTTAGATGACGCTATCAAAAATAAGCAAACAAATTATGCTTTCAACATGTTTTTCTGAAAATTCGTCATTTTTAATTTGGTTTTGAATTGCAAGTGTTTTTTTTTGTATTGTGTCGAAGTGTTTGAGTGAAAGTATCAGAAGTAAAGCTTAATAACAAAAAACGGTTTGCAAAAATTAATTAATTTTCAGAGATACATTTCTCCCTTCAATGACCTCACGTCATTTTTGTACTGTTTCTTCTTTTTTTATTTGTTTCTCTTTGTTCAGAATCACTCGACTGTATCGCACTAAAACATTGTGTGAGGGTCAATTACAAAAATATATCAAGATATATCAAAAGTTCAAGTGAATATGTATGTATGTACTTTTTTTTCTTCTTGTTTTTTTCTGTTGCTTGTTGAGTTTCGAAAAGTTTCACCATGAAACACGATCTCGTTTTGCAGAAGTTCCTTGTAGATGTTTCTGAAAGAGAGAAAAAAACTTCGGACTAAGATTTATTTTCAAAACAACGTTCCAGTAAAAGTTGACAAGATTAACAGAACTTGATTGATTCACAGAAAAAAATGGTTTTTACTACTGACAAATATATGGATTGGGTTGAGATTTGAGAAACAATCACAACAGATCAAAATGAGGGAAAACATTAATTTCGTGGATATGAAAAAGTTCTACGTGACTACATTTTGCTTGTTCTTACAATGATGACAATAATGATACGAAAACACAAGTTTGGTGGACAAAATATTCCAGAGACAAGATTTTTTGTTGGTTTTTTATTGAATTTTTTGAAATGAGAAAAGAAAAAGAAAAAACGCGTTGCGATTTGGCAATGGATAAAATCCTTCGGGTAGAACGTTTTGTTTTTGTGTTCAAACCCTGGTTTGGTGTGAAGATAATGAAAAATATCTTCAATCACCTTGAGCAACAGGAAATATCCATTGCGATCAAATCGCATTCAGTCGATAGTACAGGAAAAATACAAGAAATAAAACAAAGGTGACAAAATATATAAGCTGAGTTGATGCAGCACAGCTGCCATTTATTTCTTTTGTTTTACAGATTTTTTCGATTTTTTTGGTGTTTTCATGCTTTGATTGTGACAAAATATATGTATATATATAGAGAAGAAATGAGATTAGTAAAATATTTGCATTTTGAACGTTAGGATTAGGGAAGTTTCTTAATAAAACATGATTTGTTGAATGCATGAAACTAGTAATGACACTATGATGATCTACATCACTAGACTAGAAATGGATTTCAGAAATATTGAGGAAAAAGTCGAGATTGATACAAGTTTCTCCTGTCTAAACTGTTATGAGATACATGTGACAAGCTCTAACCTGGTTAGTCAGTGACAGATTTAAAAAAGTGGATAGTGAAAAAAAGGAAATTTAAAGAGAAATGTTTGGCTCTTCACAAATGTAAGAGAATAAAGCTGGGTTGGTTTTTGGAGATGGAGTTGGTTCTGGCGATGATGGCCAGTAGCTGCTAGACGATTCCTCAGAATCAGTTTTCGATTTCGGCAAAAAGTTGAAGTCATCAGAGAAGAATCTGATGAGACGATTGATGCTGACCATGCTCATATCACTTCCTTTGTTCAATTCATTCTCAATGTTCTGAAATGGGAAAATGGATTTTTGGAACAAAAGTGAAAGCTTATTAATTTCGTTATTTTTTTCTGAATTTTTGTGAATTTTTGATCTTTGAGACAAACATTTAACTTTTTGTTAAATTAGATGTGTGAACATTACTAATATAAACAACATTGTCTCGCACGATAAAATGTGAGAAAAAACTATCGTATTTCAATGATGTTTGATACTTTTTTCTTACTTACCATTATATTATGAGACAATGCTTGTTTTTTAGCATCGAACAAAGCATGAACATAATTGTAATAACGATGTGACTCAACTGGTGGCTCTTCTGGCTCCAAAGGATATCCCATATCAAATCCTTTTGACTTTCCACTTGGGAAATATTTGATTGGATACATTGCACACAAATCAGTGTAGCATTTTTCTTCAATTACACTTTTTCTGCAAACCACTTCTGAAAAATGTTGTTATTTTTCGGAGGTTTTCAGAAATAGTGTGCTAACCATCTCCTTCTCTAATGCAGAAATTTGCAAGAAAATCAGCAATTTCATCTTCACCCATCAATGTTGTTGTTTCAACATCAAAAAAGAAAAGATTGCCATCTTGGAGAAGAATTGGCACAAGTTCACCACAAAACTCAATACGTGTCATTTTCTTTGCCTTTGCTTTGATGTCACTGAAAATTGAGTGACTGAGAATTTTTATGTTCACATAAAACAAATCAACATACACAAAAATATTGGTGTAACCAGCTGTGAGAATGTCATAAAGTTCGTGTTTGAGAAGGTCGAATTGGCTGAAAAATGGATATGTTATGATGTGAAGAAAGAAGAGATATTTCGAAGAACAAAGAGAGATATGTTGAGAAATTATCGTGTTTCTAAAATAGACCAAATCCCTCTGGAAACATCAATAATCATCTTAACATGTTAGAAATAGAGGGAAAAGAAGGAAATTGCATTATCTAGACGAAAAAGTGCATGATCTTTGAAAAAACAGAAAAAAGCAAAAGATGAACGCTTGTAAACAATCCGTCCCGCACATGCGCATTGCTCAATAAAATGATATATTAATATATTGAGTCAAAAGGATGCACGGGACAGAAAGGCATTCGTTTTAATACAAAAAAAATGAGAAGATTAAGAAAAAATGAGACATCTACTCACTTGAGATTGCGATAACTTCCAATATAAACATTGGTTTCATCAATTCCGAATGGATAAAGCATTTTTGGAAGTTGACGAATTGGCACCGGTTTTGATCTTTGCCATGGGCCTCTAGGTGGCTCAACCTTCTTGACAGCCTCTTTTTGTTGCTGTTTTTGAACTTTTTTAAGATTCTCTTGTTCTGGTGAATAAGTTTCGTCAATTTCTTGCCCAGGCTCAATATGATATGGCAAATACTCGTCTAAATCTTCATCTTCATATGGGTCATAATATGATGGTGGTTGATCTTCAAAATAGTTTTTCGAACTGAAAGCGGAATGTCGATGGTATTTCTTCCGGCTTTCATCGAGAGCTGCATATACAGCTGCTGCAGCTGCTTCAGTTCTTATCCTTTGAGCTTCATCTTTTTGTATTTCTTTTTTTTGATTTGTGGTTCTCGTACTACCCGTAAGTCTGAAAACGTTTTTGAATTGAGAAAATTAATATTTTTTGATTGTTGTGATGTTTTTTAATACTTTTTTTTTTAAGGTGGGGTAAAGGGACTCGGCAAGTTGTTCTTAAATGAAAGAGCACATTTTTTTAGGTTAAACCCTCGAAGGATTTTTTACAGAAAAGTCTGGTATTCGAGAAAATTTCATTTGAAAAAGAAATTTGGAAACTTTTAACGTATAGCTATACGTTGAAAGTTTCCAAATTTCTAACTTTGACCAAAATTTTCTCGAATACTAGGCTTTTCGGTAAAAAATCCCTCGAGGGTCCTACCTAAAAAAATGTGCTCTTTCTTCTAAGAGCAACTTGCCGAGTGTCTTTACCCCACCTTTAAAAAACCTAATTACAAAGAAGTATTATGTGCAACTAGCTAGAAAAAAATTGGAAGTATACAATTCCACTTTGCTCTCAAAGCCCAGAAAAAACCTGATCTTTCAACAAGTTTCCTTTGCTTACGTTCGAAAAACATCAAAATACCACCAGCATTGTAGAAGTATCAAATTTCTGACTTCATCAGGAACAAAAAAACTTTCTTGTTTGTTTCAACAATGGAGATGTATAAACATTTTTTTTCCTACGAGCGTCAAAAAAAAACAAATACGATATAAAAATATCAATTACATTTTCATATTTACACGGTTGTTTATTTGTTTATTTATTTATTTGAGCGCGCAAGGAATTGAAATTCAACCGCTTTTTTCCGGAAAGAAAGACTTCTCTGTTACTTGCTAACATCTTTGGTCATCAAAATTTTTGAAATTCAATATTTTTGTTTATACTTCATCAAGATTTTATATATATAGATATATGTATACATGTTGTGTATTTTAGTGAAAATGGAGGAAAGTTTTAATGGCTGAATAGCTGTGTGACATTTTATGTGTTTTGGTATATTTATTATCGAAAACCATTCTGAACGTTTGTGTATTTGTATACTTCAACAAAAACATTACATGTGTTTTTATCCGAAAAGATAAAAAGAGAAACAACGACGGAGTTTTATAATATTAATAAATAAATATGTGGCGAGATAATTGAATCCACATGTTTCGAGAAAAAATGTATATACATATATATATGTGAAATATCTATGTGAAATTAATTTCCGCTTCGATCAACATCAAAGCAACAGAGAAGAGCTTTTTCGTTTTCATTTGAAAGTGAAAAGGACAGGAAAATGACTTTGTATTTTTGAGCAAAAATTAATTATTCATAGAATCGGATCTGCATGATTCATTTTCATGATTTGAATATTAATTTATTCGGAGAATGCTCAGTCATTATTGTAGAGAACATATATATATATACATGTATACAAATGCATTTTGGTGAAAAATATCAAGGCTACAAATATGTATGATATTCTGATTTGTTTTTGCTGTGTCTGAAAAGTAATTAAACTCACAAAAGTCCCTTGTAATGTGAAAACATTGTTGAATCCCGTATGAACTGAGTTTCACCAAGTTGAGGGGTATACGATCTGAAATAAAATCAAAGATTGCAACACAAATTGATGTATAAAAACGAGGTTGAAAAAAAGATGGCTAAGGAAAGAAGGAAGAAGAAGAAGAAGCAGCAGAAAGAAGGAGAAGGAGAAGAAGAATATTCAGACGGCAACAAACGGCGGCTCAAGATAAGAATGAGGCAAAATGCACAATTTTTCGTAGCATCTTTCTTTTCTGGCTCACATACATATACAACATGCTTATATGGGAAGCAACTGAAAGAAATAAACAACCTGGCATGAGAAACAAGAAACAATAAATGAGAAAAATCATCTTCTTCTCTTTCTTTTTCTTGTACTTTTTAACGACAAAAATTTGAATATGAAAGAGATGAAAAGAGGCACGAATGATTTCGGCCGTCAAGGTGAGAAAACCGTCTCTCGACTAGCTTTCTTTTTTTTTTGTCTGTTGTATGCGACCAACCTTTTAATTTTGTTTTTCTTCAAAGATGATTTGGGAAAGAAGAAAAAGAAAATCGTACCTTTTTTAGGGTGAAAAAGACAAAAATAAGTTATTGATTGCTCGACGTTCACACTTTTTGAGTACGCACTGAGGCGAAATTTGATGCGATTTGTGACATCTTCATTATTTTTCCGCGAATTCAAATCAACTACCAACTGAATCAAAAACTAAGAACTACCAACAATTACTGATATGAAACAAGGTATTACGTGAACTGAGTTAATTATAGTGGAACTACAGTAGGATTTCTATGTCAGAAACAGCGGGCATGATCAAAGGTTATCAATAACATCTTCTCTGTACAAAAGGTGACCACAAACATTGTGACGTCAGATTTTTTATGGGTATGAGAAGATGACTATCAAATCAAACATATGAAAATGTTTGGGCAAATTTGACTAGAAGGTATAAAATATAAAACTTGTTCGAAAAATCAATTTTCGATCAGTGGAATTTTCAAGAGGAAGTTTCATAATAAGGCTTAATTTTTGAAGATGGAGAAGATCTCAAAGTAGTGTTTCTCAAAAATATGTAAAGAAAAAATCATAGCCTTCGCAGGAGTACTACAATTTCAAAGATGACTTGAATCGATAATTATTTTGCAAAGATGTCGCAGATGCAGTAGTGACGCAGCCTGTTTGATATTATGCATTTAGCAAACATGTCTTAGTTACATATAATTAAAAATGACTCAAAATTATAGACTTTTGATGTTATAAGTAATACTAAAGGAAAAGTATGAACTGGAGCATGGTCCAACATACTGATCGAAACCCCAATAAATGTTAGAATGTTTCCCACTCCAGCTGTTCTCAAAAAAAAATGGGCGTGGCTAAATACCTCCCCACTTCTCGCTCTTTTCTCCCTCCCCTACGCTCCCTCTCCCTTTTCCCCCCTCTATCCCCCCTCCTACTTTGCCCATCTACCGTAACCCATCATTTATGTGAAAAGAGAGCAAATGATACAACAAAGGAAGTACCAATCTGTTTGAGCAATCAGATATTTTCTTTGCGCCTCATTGTTGTTTTTGTTTTTGTTGCTTCAAATTCTCATGAGAATTTGTTAGTGACGGTGAATGTGCGCAATTGATAGGAATCAGATGAGTTGTCTTTTTCTGACGGGTACAATTTTTTTGAATGTGATATTTTTTCGTCACAACCCGAACTACTTCAGAATTTTGCTGCCGGCTGAAGGAGCTTTTAGCCGATGCAAAAAAAGCGATGAAAACGACAGGAAAAATGTAGAAGAAGGGGAGAAAAATTGAAGAAAACAAGTTATGATGAATAGAACAAGACAACATACACACACGAAACACCACAGAGAAAAAAGACAGAGACATGATGAAGAAAATAATTGGTGGTATAATTTTCGAGTCGGTAAAATATATTGGAAGTGAAAAAGATCATTAACTGGTTGGACATGACATCGGTCGATAGGTGGGATGGTCGACGATCGCCTTTTGCCTCGTTGACTTTTCAAATTTTTGTTTCAAAATTATTCTACTATATGAATATTAGGGTATATATATATATATATTAGATTATGCAAAAATTTCGATAAAAAAGTGCATATATATTTCACATTTCCCATAAAACTATAATAATTTCTGAGAACTTTCCGAAAAAATGTGAATAATTCACACTTTCTAAAAAGCGTATATATGTTGTAGGATTTCCAGAAAGAGATTAGTTTTTTTGAACTTTAGTTTCCGAATGATAATTAACGAAAAAAATGCACACAAGGAAGCACTCAATCTCCAATTCCAAGTGTCAAATAACAAGGACAGAAAAACCAGAATTCACAGGAGCATATGGTCATTTTCTTCTCATTCTTCGGCTATTCTACCTATTCGACAATGGATACTCGACAAAATATCCATTTTCACTGCACCATTTGGGTTGATTAAAAATTGCGCAAAAATAGGGAGTGCATTTATTATAAAACTAAAAAATCTGCTAAACTACTTCAGAGAAAAAAAGTAGAATAAATATGCTGACTAATTAGTTTTGGTGCGGATCATTTTCAGAAATGAGAGAGTAGTAGTAATACTGAAAAATGTGCTCATTTGAATCGAATAAGACGAGGAAAAAGTGTCAGATTCATTCGAGATAAGCTAATTAATTTTTTGTTGGATTTTCTGCAGCGAAAATGGGAAATAGAATGAGCATCATTCTGGATCAAGATTGATGAGTGTTAGAGAAGAGAATTGAATTCCATGAAACATTTTTTTCTTCTTTTAGAGAACAAAATTTGCATATATGAATGAATTCTGCTATTAAATATGTTCTCTTCTGTGCGAACAGAACATATTTAATAGATTCAGGAATTCTATCATGGGAAAATATGCATTCCATTGAAGCAAACTACACCGTTTAAAAATTCTAAGCAGCATAGAAAATCGATGACTTCTGAGATTTTTTCCAAGCAACAGAAAAAAACCGCCTTCAACACAATAAACTTGATTTTTTCGCAGTTAAATAGCCGAATAAAAAGAGTGCTACTCCAACTACCTCACACAAAAACAAAATTATGCACCTGACTGAACACTTTTCTTTTTTCATGCACATTTCTTCTTCACACCCAATGCACACTACCAAAAATTTAAATGAAATATTCAACAAGATGCTACTTTCTTCTCCTACTTATTTACTTCTTCTTTTACTACTTCTACTTTTTCATTAGTATTATTCTTTTTTGTCTTTTTGCAAGGAAAAGAGAAAAAGTTACTTATACAGATGAATTTGAAGTTGGAAATGTATACGAAAACCATTTTCCACTTATTAATGTACATAAATACGTAGACAACATTCAATGTGGTCATAGACACCTGTCTTCATGTGTGGCCCATAAAAAGGTGAACGAAACGACCAAATTTATGACTTTCTCTCTTCTCTGTTTCGCGTTTCACATTACGTCTCGTTTTCCGCACATATACACATTCACATACGTTTATGTACTTGGAAAAGTGATTTTTCGAAAATAATCGGGAGAACAGTTTCATTTCTGACATTAAAAATGCAAAAAGATTATGAACTGGAACAATACGGATTGCAAAAAATGATACGGAATTTTAAAAACAAGTTATTCCTAGAACATTCTGCTTTATGGAAAAAAAAAGAATGTGTATTTCAATATATATACGTTTGCTCAAACAATCAAATTTCTATGCAGGTGTTTCTGTTCTAGGAGGAATGCATTTTCTACGAAAAAAAAATGAATTCGTGGGATTGTGTTTTGTACGAAAATGAATGTGTTTAAAATAAACTATAGTTCTCCTTTGAGAATTCCACATTTATCATGTGTCTTTCACCATATTATGGAACAGATGCGAGACAGGTGTGCCAACACTTCATCTTCCCAAAAAAGAGACCGAACATCTTCTCAATTTCTTAAGAATTATGCGAGCATTTGTTTTCGACCAAGCCTTCGGAAATAATTAGTCGCCTTGTGAGAAAAAAACCCGCACCAGCTCGAAATTGTCTCTTTTGTCATGCAAGAGATGGCTTAAATAAGCTTTAGATGCGAAAGTACACATTAATACCACGCCATCCATTTGTATGCGTTTTTACATTTTTTACACAATAACAATAAAACAACCAAAGGTGTTGTGGGTGAATGGAACAAAACGAATAAAAAGCAGCTGGTAAACACCTGAACACGACGTTTCGTTTCCACAAATTATTTGAAACATTGAGTCATTGCACAAAAAATAAACCGACCATCAAGCCACTCAACGCAGGAAATAAATGAACAGATGGCCTATTACTGTAGTTTTAGGGTCGCACGTCGGAAGGATTAAGATTATTATTAGATCGATTTGATTTTTTCTATATATTTATTCGAAATTATGAGAGTATGTAGAATGACGATATGTATAATGTTGTTATTATTATTATTATCAGCCTGTGTCAATATTTATGTCAACCGACTAATGATTGTGTGAATAAGTGGTAGTGGAGATGAGTAAAAAGTACTTGAGATAGAAAGAAAAATGACGATAAGACAGCAAAAATCATTAACAACTACTTGTAACTACCATATAAAGGAGTGACCTCAAGTCGGTAAAATATGTAAACTATCTACTATTTATTTACATTGTTTTACCAACAAAATGTTTTTTGGTAGAAGTGTACCGTTTTTCGATAAACGCTACGAACAATAAATTGAAATTGGACACTATATGAGAAAAGGCAAAATAAGCAGTGAAGAAGAGATGAAAGAAAAGCTAACATACAAATAATTTTGAAATTGCTCGTGAGACGAAACTCATTTTTAAAATCATCGGGAACAATGCTATTCATTCAGAGAAATCTCTCAAATCAAATTTGATAGTTTGAAGCCCACTTTTTTTTATAAAAACAAAAAGTCCAAATCATGTCTGATTAATGATTCTTTCCGAAAAACTCAGAGATCTTTTTTTCTGAGAAAAGGGATCCTTTGAAGAAAACTAAGAATCAAGGTCAGACGAGACTTTGGGAAGGAAAGACTGAGGAAACCGACTTATTCGTAGGTACAATTAAAATTGTTCTCTAATAAAGTTTGAAAGCTGCCAAATTGACATCAAAAGATTTTTGTCGGCAAAATAAATGAGTGAGTGACCGAGTGACAGATGTTGATTTGAACGGACAATATAAATAGAGAATCTGTTTGGGCAATAACTTTTTTATCTTCTAGATATTTTAATAAGGTATCATCTATTCATAAAAATCTGATTCAATGTCCCATTCAGTATATAATAGTTTCTGAAATGAAAAGAGTCGGTTTTTTCCTTTGAAGATACATAATTGGAAAAAAAGTGTGTTGTGGACGTTGCAATTAAAATAGTATAGGGAGAAAAAATGAACTAGAACACGAAAATCAACCAAACCTTGTGCTCAATTTTTTCTTCGAGAAAAATTGATCAAGATTATATCCGATATACTCTGAACTTAAAGTACATTACGACAATTTTCTTTTTTGCAGTGTAATGTTCATTTGGAGGAGTAATGAAAATTTTTCTGGGGTTGAGACTTTCGAGAGTCTAGACAAAGATATTATTAATTTTTTTTTATCTTAAAAAATAAGTTTTTGTAATGATATAAATAAATATTTTCAGACGAAAACTTTGGCCTCTGGTTTTTCTCCGAAAATGAGAGAAATAATAATTCAGTTACGCAACACATACAACACGCACGCACGTACACATATAATTATAGTAATAACAACAACAATAATTAGCATTTTTTTTATAATTATGTATTATTTTTAATAGTTATTAGTGATGCTAATAAAAGTTTGTTTTTCGGTGGGGAGGGGAGGAGGACTGCGAATAAAATTTGAATTTCAAATGTTGGAGTAAATATTCAATGTTTACCGAATATTTCAATATTTACCGAGAAGAAGGTGTGACATTGATGACACACTCACATACACAAAACAACATTTTTGAAATGATGCGCGCGCGCCGCCGCCATAGTCGCTGAGTCGAATTTTATTGATTTTGCGGATTTTGGCGTGTTGTTTGGTGAAAAAAGTGGTGGAAATGGGATGAAAGGGTAAAAAGAATCAAATAAATCGTTTTGTAATGTCTTTGGATTTCAAAAGATGCATTGACTACAAAATTGATGTGTTATTGAAAAAGTATCATGAAATGACAATGAATCGGGATGTTTTCAGAGAGAGAAATTTGAAAAAAAAATTTATTAACGACATTTTCAAACTTTCTGACTACTATGATTAAAAGAACATTCTGTTTTATGAAGAATCAAATATTCACACTTCTGAGAACAAAACTTTGATTTTCAGATCAGATCTAAAAAAAAATCTTAATTTTGAACCTTATAGCTTTAGGATATTCATGTTTTGTCCAAATTCAGTCAAACTATAGCTGAGGCTCCTGAACACAACTCTATGTATTATGCTGAAACTATAGTTAAGATTTTCTCTTGAAAAACTTTTGCAAATTGAATTCACTTGAGAAATGTTTTGCATACTAAAAGCAATTAGCTTGAAAACTTCTCTTTCTCACTCGCTCTCTATGTCTGTCTAAAAATACCTGGAAGTACACATCTCAAATTACCATCTCCATCGCTACCATAATAACAATAACATAAATAATAATGAAGTAGATGAAGAAGAAAAAGAAGGAGACGGAAAAGAAGAACAGGTTGCAGATGTCAATTAACAACGCGGTCACAAAAACAACCACGCAGCAGCAACAACAGGCCGAGTAGTAATGCCGCAGAATTTCCAGGTGACCGCCTCGGCTCTCAAATCTCCGCCCCTTATTTCCTCAACCATATCCGACAACCAAACAAAAGAACAGGAAAAAAAACGTTGAAAAGAGACAAGGATAACACAGCATTTTACCACCAACACCACCCAACAGACAAAAAAGTAGTACAAAATCGTAATAGAGGTGAAAAAGAGGCAAACGGATTACTGTATATTTTTTCTCTTCGTTCTCCTGTTTCTGTCATGTTTTGAACAAACTAATTATATGTTGAAAAAAATGAAATTGCCGCGCATGTCGTGTTTTTTTCTTTTTTCCATTTTTCAGTGAAAGAAAATATGCATACACCGAATTTTTCGTAGCGTATAATTTAGTTTAAAAAACCAAAAAGTACATTTCTCTTCTCTCATGAAGAAAAGAGAAGAAAATATAATAATGAAATAAAAGTGCAAGAGACGACGTTCGTGTTGATTGGCTTACCAACATGAAACTAAACGAAATAATGCACAATGTGCGTAAATGAGCAAGGGAAATATATAATAATAGAGCTTATGATTTTTTCATTCATGGAAAAAGGATACAATAGGTAACATCTTATTTTTAGATCTTGCACTTTTATTTTTTTAATTTAAGATGTGTATGACACATTCTGCTTTTGTCATAGATGTTTGGTTCTGACACATTCTTATTACAAGATATTCGATGAAGACATTTTTTCTATTCGCATACTAGAAAAGTTGGATTCAACGTTTTGTTTGTACAGTAACCAACCTGGAAAACAGAAAAAAAATGTTTTCTAATATTATATGAAAGAAGAAATATTGTAAAAGAAAGAGGCGAGCGAATTGTTCTTCGTCTTGAACAAGAACAAATATGGAACACCACGGGCCTGGTTGGGTTACTGTTTTTATTGACACGGTGTAAAAAGTTTGTATGTGAGGGAAAGGCGAGAAGAAGATGGGTACATACAAGAAGATAGATAAGCTCAGAATAAAGAAAAAGAATAAAAAGAAGAAGAAGAAGAAGAAGAAGAAGAAGACCAGACACACCTTTTTGTTTGTTGTAAAGAAAGATCCAGATAATAGTAATACGTTTTCTGAGCATTTGCATTGATATCAAAAGGTTAATGTTGAGGTCAAAAAAATAAAAAAAGTGTGAAAGGGGTTTTACATTTTTTTTGGTGCATATTATATTTTGTGAAAAATTATTGTCTCATAAAAACTATAAACTAAATGATAAAAGTATTGGTTATCAACAATCATGAACTCACGCTTTGAGGTGGTAGTTGATATCCACAAGTTATTAGACTGTTTCTGGCAATAATTTGGTAAACTCAATATATTTGGTAAACTATATATTTCACACTACACAGAACAGTTGTAAATAAGTAATACTGGAAATATCTAACATCAAATACAAAAGGAACATCCAATTAGAAAAATCTCTGGGGAAATTTTTTCAGAGAAACTATTATATCGAAGCTAGAAGCGGAACTGGATTTTAAACATTTTTATGATGAAAATAAATGAAATTTTAGGGAATAACATTTTTTTTAATTTAACTTTTTCATTCTAATGCATGATGAGAATAATTATTTAATAGAGAACTATAGACATTTCTCAAAGATTTTTCATCGTCGCGCTGAGACTACTCAACAAATTCTGCACCAAATGACGCGAAAAGCACACCTGCTAAGTCCATGCTCGCTGCACTAAAACTATCAGTTTAATTCGTATAGGAGTTCTAAAAGAAATCTTTGGATTGGAAGATTTAAAGTATTTTTTATTGAGTAGAAAAAATAAAAATTTCGAGCTTTTTTGAAATGAAATCCCTTTTTTGCAAAGATTTCATTTTTGAACTCCACAGTAATTTTTTGTATGTATTCGAAAAACTTTTGAGATTAAAATTGCATGAAAATTTGTATATATTTCAGCAAGTTTTTTTTTCTTGTTTCGTTTTTCTTGCAAATAAACATTGTTTCCTCTACATAAAAGGAGTCATATTAAAAAGTCAAAGTCATCCCATAAAATAGACTAGACAATAACACCTGTGAACAAACTAACAATTACTATACAAATAAATTGTTCAATGAACTGTCGCATTTCCTTTAATTAACAAGACCGCTGATCCGAATGCTCTTTTGCTTCTTCTTTTTTGTCTCTTTCTACTTTGTCCTACTGTCAATGTTATGTCAACCCTTGATTATTGTGTCAAGTTGTCTTTGTTTCTCTCTCTCTCTTTCCACCTGACCTACAGTACCTCACCTTTTTTATTGTGCATTTTTTATTTTGAAGGACACACCTCCCTTTCTATAGGCCTATTATTTTTCGCCTCGTTTTTTTAGGGCGGCCTAATGTTGTTGCAATTATCGCTAATATAGTTAGTGGTTATTGTTGTTATTGTTGTGGTCGAGGTTGAAGATCTTTTTTTCCTGTTGTTGGGATCGAGAAATTTGAAAACATTTCAAAAAATGGAGATATGACACAAATTTGATGATGTCGTAATATCAATAAATAACTCATAATATATGTATATAGATACATACATGCACCATCCTATTCGTCTGTTAATGTACATATATAATAATATAGATCACACCCGCTCTACTCAATATTAATTATGCACATCTGGCTAATTTGCAATATTATTTACTCAAGAATCAGGTTAAGCAATCAACACAAACAAGGTCAAGAAAAAAGAGAGGAAAAACACAGTATGAGGGTGTGAATTGTGAGATTTGACGAACATGATGGGACCTATTGATGAACGGAACAAATATTGCAAATATATATATTGATACAAAAAAGGCGCACAAGAAAAGTTGTAAATGAGTCATATGCAAATTGTGGCGGCTCTTTTCATGCAAAAAATGTGGGAATTCTCAAGATTCTTTTCCTTTATTTGTTGGAAACATTTTTTATATTCTGGCACTAAAATCGTATTTGTGTGTATGTGTATATACTTTTTGTTATGTTCTGCTAGTATTTTCCATATATAAATAAACACAATTGGCAAAATGTCGTAAATATACATTCAAAGATGGATTTGTGGAAAAGAGGGGTTTGATGGAAAATTTTTAGAAAGTACGCAGTTCGTCAAAAACTGCTTATTTTTGAGGGAATCTAATCAGAAATACGACTAATGCAAAACTCAGAATATTTTGATATCATGTCATTTTCCGAAATAATTTTTTATTAAGAAAATTTTTTTAAAGACTTACCCCATTGTCAAGTTTCAATTTAAGACCATGGTGTACTAGAAATGAATGTGTACTCTTTATTCAAACTTTATGTCGCTTTGCAACATGAGCAGCAGGTTGCCTAGGAAACCTTTGACTAGCTTTTTTTCTGAGGGGATTATCTCGATAAAAACACGTAATACTCTGAACTTTGAGAAACAAGAATTGAAAAATTAAGTCGTGAATTTGTTCCTAAAACGTGACATGCACCAGAATTCAGCAATATAAAACAAATTATGGATGAAACAGTCAGTATTCGTCATTTTTTGATTTGAAATTTCATTTCTAGAAAGCTCGTGTTAGCATGAGAAAATTTAATTAAATTTTCGACAGTCGGCGACATTTTTGACTGTCAAACTGGCATTTTAAATGTGCATATATAAAAAGGACCAAACGCATAATTGACAAAAAGGAAAAAGGGCGACATCAGAATTGGACGCAAATTCATAATTCATCCTTCGAAAAGATCAAACAAAGCTCAATTCAAATTATGTCACCAACAATTTCATACATATAACTTATTTATTATTGTTATTGTGTGAAAATCGAAACGGGACGGGCGGGCGGATAGAAAACATCTGGTGGATGGGAATAAATGTGCCCATCGAAACAACATCCTAGCAGTAGGTCGACCACAAAAATTACATCAATTTTATCGATTCTGATTGTATCCAAAAGACAAAAACACCGACAATGTTCACTTTCTCATCTTTTTGATGTTTATGAGTTAGAAAAAAATCGTTTCAAAAAGAATTAATTGGTTCGGGTGTCCGCTTTTGCGTCGAATAGTTTCAGTTGTATCAAAATAAAAATTATTCAAGTATTATATTACCAATAAAAAAGTAATGATTATATTCTAATTTTGTAGCTCTATTTATATTGTCATAACTCTTTTATACTTCTAAGCGCCGACAAGAGGAAGAAAAAAACCGACGAGAAAAGGTCCAATTTTATGGCTTATTGTTATTACTATTATGATTTTCATTGTTCACGATTTATGGCAATTTTCTATAGACTGGCCAGTTAGCTAGCGGTGGTCCTTTTTGTGTGGGAAACTAACGGACAGCATGAATTTTATTTTATAATTTTCTGAATTGAATTTTTTTTATGAGATAAGACAGAGATTTGATGGAATTGGCGAAGAAAAAGAGAAAGTTATGGCGAAGATTGAGGATTTGGTTATTAAGAGGATTAGGGTTGGTTTTGATTCTTATTTCGAATTGAAGACGCTCAAAGAAGAGAAGGTTTACATCGAGAAAATGAGGAGACTGAGTGTTTGTTGGAAGAGGGAAACATTTTATGTCAGGGTTAGCAGTGGGTTTCTATTTCAGTAATATTCATTTTCTGAAACAGAATATAGCATTTTTCGAGATATCCAAAAACAGAATACAAATATGTGACACTGAGAAGTTCAAGTACACACTGAAAATATTCAAGCTTTTTATCAAACCCAGAATCTTATCTATGGTCCGAACTGAGTAAAAAAAAACTCAAAAATATGGCCCTCAAAGTTTTAAAATACAAAAATGGCATGAAACCAACTTGTAAGAAATTTTAGAATTATCACTTATGCGGTTATTTGACAGCTTTAATTATACTTTGCCACGTTGTATAGAACTGCATCCATTTTGAAAAATAAGCCGAGGCAAAACCTCTTTGTCAAAAAATTTCACAGGATAGCGAGAACAGTGAGATTATGACAACACCTGCGGAGTTTATGCAGTTTTTTCTCATTGTGTGAGATTTCTGGCTTTCAAAAAAGGTTTTCTTGATTATCAAACTTTTGGTTTTGTTCTCTTTGTCATTAAATACAGTTGGTTCTTTTGAAAACTAGGTTCCGTTTTAATTGATGTTCTCTACACATTCATTTCCAACACATAAAAATGGATGAATCTAATCCTGAGTCGCTTATTCTGATGATATGTATTTCAAATGATCAAACACACAAATCGCAAAGTCAATAAAAAACATCAGTGACTTTCCAAACAGACATATGCATCCTAAAGTATTCACACCTGCTTTTCAAAAACACCAAACAACAAACATTTATTTTCCACCACCATCGCGCCACTACGAATACAAAAACATTAATTTACATTTTGTTTTTCATTGTGCTGCTATACATCCAATCACACTATTTCATCTTCTAACCAACCTACATTTCATTTCAAATAAGGGATTCAGTAACACAAAGAAACACTTTATTTCCCATTTATTTTAATATTCAATTTTTGTTGTTTTTGTTTTTCTTTCATTGAAATGCGAACATATAATGACCAACCTACTACAGTAATCCATACACATACTTATGTTAACTTTTTGTCGTATGGATATGTATATTTATGACTCTCTTTCGGGAAGCAAAAAGAACAGAAATAATGGGTTATATGGATTTCTGTCGGCAAAAGAAAAAGGTTACACGAGAGGAAGGGAGAATTTGCGGTTTTTAATTATTGAATCGTTTGGTTCTTGGAATTTCTCGAAATCTAGGGATCTGGATTTGGCATATAATGAGATAGAATTAATGTATATTTTGGTACGGTGTTCCGGGAGTTTTAATAATTACCAGCTTAAGGAACATAAATCTTCTTGAGGGAATACAATTTTCAAACGAAAAAAATGTTTGTTATAATTGGGCTTTCAGGTTCAGTCCAATACGGTAATAACTTCTACGTAATGGCTGTTTGCCACGCATAGTTAGTATGAAATTAGTGACGTCAAAAAATATGTTTATCCCTGTATATTATTCGATTTTATGTGTAGGAAAATGTTTCAATTTTCAATTTCGTGTTGTCACAGACACGAGAGTTCATCATTGGAAATTTAAAACAAGAAATAGCAAAGCTTCATGGATTGTAATTTACATGATGACTGATGACACAATCCTGTTAATTGCAGTTGGCTCTTATCGGAAAACAATTTAGTGCAAAGTTTCGGAATGAACTGTTTAAAACCTGACTTCCTAGAACTTTTTCGTAGAAATTAATTAAGAAATATAAATTTGTGATTCGATTGTCTGTTATCTAGAACCTCATTGAACAGTACCATGGAAATAGCAAAAACTCCGGGTATATATCGAAACATTTAGTATCTATGCATTTTTTTTACTTGAACTTACTAAAAAAAAAATTTCTCGATGGAAAATGGAATACGTTTTTCTTGAAAATTTTTAACGGGAGGTTTAGGCAACGCCGATCTCAAAAAACCAAAAAAGCAACTCAGAAATAGCAAGATGCAAAATTTTCGAAGAAATTCTTATTGAAAAATCGGAAAAAAAAAAACGTTCCATGTACTTGGCCACGTTTTTTAAATAAGAATACATTTTGCAATAAAAATTCTTTCGAGCACACTGAATTGAGAGTCTTCTTACTTATCCTATTGCTCATTGTTTTTACAATCCTCCTCCTTTTTCAAACCTCTATGTTAACCAAACTTCACAACACATTGACATACAACACATAACATGGGCATGCTAACAGATATTGAGGGACCTCCCAAGGTTTTTTTCAAAATACCTATCATGTTGAATGGCTCCTCATGTCTGCCGTAACGACATCACAAACTTCAGAAAAACATCGAAATATTGCACATAAATAATTTACGACATATTAAAAGTTATACAATGTCTGGGGCGAGATCAGCAGCCATCTCAACAGTTGTTATCAAAAACGACTACATTATTATTTTGTAGTCGAAGAGTGTGTTTTTAGAGGGAGAAGATGTTGGAATTCAAGAAACAGGACCAGAAATTGAGAGGTTTCTACAGGACCAACCCATGAACTTACCTTATGTACCTTATGAAGATGATAAGTTGTTAGACGATTGGTTGGTTGGGTAGATGGTTGTAGAATATGTTGAAATGAATCAGGAAAGAGGTGGAGCTGTGGAATGAAATCGAGATGGACCAATCAGGGAGAGGCGGAGCGGTTTTTATGGGAAACGCAAAAATGGGCGTGGTTGGTACGAAATGCATATTATTAGAAAAAAAAGTGTGTATGTATGTATGTATATGTTTGAAACGGTGAAAAAACGATATAAATGGAATTTTGTCTTGGTTTCGAAACATTTTGTATAAAATTATTAAAAACAGAAAATCGAGAGCAATTCAATGGAAAAACATAACAATACTAAACAACTTATCAATTGCATATTGAAATAATGTTTAATTCAGAAGAATAGAGTTTGATGAAGCTAAGCTTAATTTGCTCTCTAAGAAAGTGCATAAATTCTTACTAACTTGGAAAAAAGTGAAAGTATTATTTATATGAGTGTTAACACTATAGTAAAAATACAAATTGGGAAATATTTCAAAATATAGAAAATTGTAACGAAACCCTTATCTTCAAATTTTGGTTGATTTCAAAGCAAAAACATTACGAATTGTTTCTCAAAACAAACCCGCAGAACTTATTACTGTACCTGTTTTTCATCAGACAGAAAATTCTAAAGTTGTCACGCAACCTCGAAAAATGTACACATTAGCATAATTGTTTATTTGTGTGCTCCACTAGCTCAAAAACTAGTGGTTTTCAGTTAGCGAATCTTAAAAATAGTAAAATCTAAAAGTTCAGTATGATGCAATGTTTTGTAGTAACGGCAATTACAATTTTTGTAGTTCAGAAAAATTCATAACGCACATTAAACCCCTCAAATAATTTCGCAATAGCTTCATCGCGATAATTGAACAGCAAAAAAGCGAACACCTTTTCGAAAACATTCGTAAACATCAAAATTTCGTAATAATTCCCACATTTTTTTATTATGTATTCTGCACTTCTTTCTCGAACCAATTATTCACAGCTTAACAAAACCATTTACCGTATCCTGGCAACAGAATATTTATTTTGTATTTTCGAAGAAAAGAACACATTTCAAAAGATCATTTTCAGTCTTGGTGTGGTGTTGTGTTCCATTACGAACTATGCCAATTAGAATTCGTTTGCAATTGACAGAATTATGATGGAAACGTGTTTTCAGACATAGGAGAAAACACATTTTAATGGCCATGAATCACATTTTCATGTAGTTTGGCACGTCAAAATACAGGAAGAAAGTATTATTATTATTTGACAAAAAGTCAAAAAAAAACTGACAGGGTTTTTGTACTTCGACAATAATTGATGGTAATCTTTTTAAACTTGAATTCAAAATGACGTCGTGCATTTAGGCGCAGACTGCTCTAACTCGGATCTTACTCTTTATAAAGAAAAGAAGCCATTAATATTGGTTAGTTCACTTCTATCAAAGAACTTGAATATCGGTTATACGTCATAAGTTATGTAACTGTGAAAACTTGAATAGGTTTTTTTTTCCATTTCTAGTGCATTTTTTTTGAATCCTGGAACAGTTGGTTAATTGTTCAAAAAATGTCTAATTTTTCTCCACTTTTAGATTCTAAAAACCAATTTTACAAACGACCAAACATCTATGAATATACATACACTAATATACATATATATATAAACAAGTACAAACTCGTAAAATTTAGTGTTTAGTACTTACCGGATAAAGTCTGTCACAAATCGGCTTTTTACCTCACTCCTCCGATTTTATTACCACTCAGCTATAACTTTTTTCTCATTCTATGCATATGCCCACATGTACATAAATATTGCACTTTCTCGTTTGGTGACTTATTACATAAAACAACGGAAACTGTTGATGTTCTTTATGAGTAATGTCGGCTAGAAGGGACAACAAAAAACACATAACAGGAAATACAGTAATCTTTCTTTTTTCTTTTTTTTTGTTATTTCGAAATCGACGAAGGAACATGTCGAAATATATTCTTTGTTTGCAAACGTTCAATTATGTTGTAAAGAAGGACCTGACGCCGAATCCGAACTAGAGCAAAACATTGGATGAAAACTAGACAGAGGGACTTGTATAGTTATATATATATATATATATATATATATATGAAACAATTTGGAGAACTGAACAATTATTCGTTTTTTAGTGTGTACATTACGTTGAATTATGAATTATGCATTTCGAAAATTCTGAGTTTTGGTCAAGACTTCAAAGAACACAACAAATTTGAGAGAATAAGAAAAATTAAATGTTATTCCAAGAAAAATCCATTTTTACTTGGTATAATGCATAACTATTTTAGATGTCTTTCAAACAAGAAAATTATAGCTTTGTTACCCCTATGAAATGAATTTTTCATTCCGACATGTTTTTGAAAACATGGGAATTTGATTCATTTCCAAATTACAGGTTAGTACATTTTATATAGTTCCACGTTACTGTAGGAGATTGGTTGATCGTCGGAGAATAACACGATTTTTGTTTCTGCAAATCGAAAAAAGGAGACAATGTGAAGAAATGTTTCGAATATCATGGTTTACTCAAAAAAATTCCCACGTTTTGTTCATGTTTTACATATTGTTCAATTCTTTGTATATTAATTGTGCATTGAATCAAAAATAAAAATTTGTTCTTTAGTAAAGTAAACCAGAAGAAATAATCTCGAATTTGAAAATATCCAATTTTTCACAAGTGTTATGTTCTGAACGTGTCAAAATGGTCACCTAGCAGCCTATGTGTACAAATGTATGAAGTTCAAAATACTTTTCTCGGGGAAAATTGTTTTCGGAGTAAGCGTAAGTCATGTCAAGCCCCCCTATATCTTATACATCGCGTTTGTGATCCATAGACAATTTTTTTCATTTGTTTTCATTAGATTTTGATTTTTACTGTTTCAACAATATTCGTTTTTTGACATGGTGTTTGTTCAGTTCATTTATGTATTTTCCGAAATACTCACAAATTGTTGTAACTCTTCTCATAGGTTGTATCTGAAACCTGTTCCATTTCCTGTCTTTTCTTTCTAGATACCGCCATTTTACGGTGAAATTAACTATGCGTCGCGATCGCAGTATGTATTTGTATACAAAATAATATGAATAAAATGAAAATGAGATGAATGGAAGAATGGATGGGTAGGATAATTATTATTTCACAGTTTGTCAATTTTGGGTAAAATCAAGTCAAACAAAACAGTCACAGAAAACATTGTCGGCGTGACAATTAAAAAGGTAATCATGTCATTCCGGACAAAACGGTCACAGAACATGTATTGGTAATTATTTATTTGTGGCTATTTTTAAGGGATCATCTGATATTTATGACTAGAACAATTGTGTATGTAGTCTGAAGAAAAAGTTTATTCTGTTTCTTATACCAGTCTAGAGTCATTTCTCTTTTTTTTTGAACCAGTTACATATGAAAATGTGATACAGATGTCATGTGTCAAAAAATTATGACATCGTTTCGACTTGAACAAAAAAAATGCCCAGCTGCGACAATACCACCCCAATAAAACACCCAATTCAAATTCATAACGTTGTTCAAAGAAATTCAGATGTACAAAGTTATGTGGTTTTTGAGAACATTGTATGGTTGGAAAAAGGGCTTATATTTTCGAAAATAGAGAATTTTTATCCCATATTTTTATAACAACTGATTGCTGACAACAAAGACAAAAAATAAAAAAATTATTCTAAAAACTCTTGGCATTGAAAAAAATAAGAAGTATGGAAAAAATTGTGTGTGGTTTTGCATTGACAATGACGAATCATTTTTAAGCACGATAATGTGCATTTCTCATTTTTCATTTTTTTTTCCTGACGTTGACATGTATATCTTGTATGAAACATGATTGAAAAGAAGCTCTTTGTCATAATTCATAATTCCATCGAAGAATAGAATTGCATAACAACGAAGAGATCAAACAGAGCTCGCAAAACAATGAGAGCACGAAATATTACCTAATAAGTGCATCAGCCTTTCTTTCGAGTACCCTATGTCGGCTTTTTTGTTTTGACACCTTTTATGTGTATATTTGAGACATGTGTATGGGGTCAACGCGTTTGAAATTTGAGATTTTGAAGGATTTTGTAGTCGTATGTATTATAATAAAGATACAGTACAATGCACAAATCCAAATGTATAAAAGTGCATGTAGTTGTGTGGGATTTGTGCGAATTTTTCTACAAATTGATGTGTGACAAAAATGTACAAAATGTACTTTTGACTATATACATATATGAAGTAACAACTTTTTTGCATGATAGGGACTTCCTGGTTCAAATTTCACTGAAAATTAAGTTTTGTTATTCGGAAGATGAATTTTTTGAAATGAAAAACAAAATGATAGTGAACAATGATTTGTCTTTATTGCATTGCGTAATGCACGAATAGTATTTTCACCAGAATAAAAAACTACAAATTACGTTTTCAAGATAAGAAAATGTAGTTGAACAATTTTAGTTTTGCAGAAATTTTCATGATAATTTATCTGCAGATTACAACCTTGCAAATTTTTTATTTGCGATTGAAAATTTTGAGTAAAACTTTCACTTTTGAAATACTCATGAATTTTAAACTCATCGGTTTTTTATAATCAAAACTGGGTTCAAACAGTTCGTATTTTGTTTCCCCAGCTGTGATACACTGGTTTGGCAACTTTTTCAGACAAATTATTGAAAATTCAACCAGTATAACTGTATTAATTCGTTAAATATACAGAACCAATTTTCCAAAAAAAAACATATTTTTTGTATAAGTGAAAGTATCTGTAATCGAATTCTATTAAAACAATCTCCATTATTCAATAATCCCTCGACCATATTTTCCAGAACTGTTTTTTGTAACAGAATGAGTGAAAAATTATTGAAATGCAGCCTTCCCACAAAAACATCAATCACAATGTCAGTCAACCAATTTGTGTGTTCCAGATGACAAGCAAAGTGCAGGCCGACAATAAAACTCGAATTTCAATACAACAAACTACCATTTTTCGTCCTTTTCTCTCATTTCAAAAGGTCATTTTCGCCAACCTCAACAAAAAAAGATTTAATTACTTCGGTGATGGTTATGCGGTTAAAATGTGTTTACAAAAAATATGTATTGCGTTCGATTCCTTCTTTTTTCTCCAAATATGCCAAGGGGTTTCTCTAAAAATGGAAGAATCATTGATAATGTTTCATTGATTTTTTCAAACATACAATTTCAGTTTCAGCGTACTCGATTTTTAAAACGATAACATCCCTTCTCACAACCTTTTGCCAATCGATGTTTTCGTTTTTGACAATCAAAGAAGTTTTCTTTCCAAAACCTGTCAGCACGGTATCAGTTCCAATGATAGTAACTTTGGTCTGAAAAACAATTTCTTGGAAACAAAAAAAAGTAATGATAAAGTAGATACTTGATCAGTTGTTGTAATAGACTTCAATTCGATTTCTTCGTGTTTTGTATCAAGAACCCACGCATAAATGATAGTTTCCTTGTATAATTGAGCATTATACACATGATCATGATTGGATTTCATTGTGTATCCTGATCGATATCTCGATGTATACCTGAAAATTTTGGAAATTCAAATTCTGGAAAAAATTGGTAAGCGTACCAGATATTCGCACCACTTGAGTCATTTTGATGAATCCATGGTTTTGTCTCGAAAATGGCTTCAGAATGTGACTTGACGAATCTAGAAAAACATTTGTGGGTTTCAACAAATCAGAAAAAATGCCTTACTCTCCAATTTCAATCAACCGATCTTCGAAGATACTCGGAATTCTTCCATGCATATCAGGTCCAATATTGAGTAACAAGTTCCCGTTGCATGAAATCGATCTGGCAAGTTGTTCAATGACTTCAAACGCGGTATGAACATCTGCAGCCTGAAAATTGAAATTTTCTTTAAACATCAAACACTTGAGTTCTGAAAAAATATACCCTCATTGCTCGTCGATTACCCCATGAATACTTGTCCAATGTCATACAATTTTCCCATTTTCTTTTGAGCAATGTACCTGAAAAAAATGAATTATCGGCAAGAATTTTTATGTGGTTTATTTTACTTCTTGTCTGATTTTATGATGAAAAAAAAAATTGGTTCTTGCTACAGTACCTTCTATTATTATAATTGTATTCTCGGCGAAAAATTTAATAGGAATACATTCCATAAAAAAGAATGACGTTGAAAATGAGTTTTTTTCAGTGCGACGATGTTTGGAGGATTAGAAATGACTGCATATCAAATGTGGTTCGTTTTCACGAAATGTAAGCGAAATGTGGTTTGTATGTATTCCGGGCATCTATTCATATCTAAAAAGTGATTTTGAGGAATAAAAATTGAATGCCATACTGAGATTTGGTTTCGATTTTATGAAGACCACGAAAGGTAGAATTGAAAATGTGCTATGTTTTTTTTTATGAGACTTTTTTACTGATTTTGAACAAAATTGTACTCTCCGATTGATAGAATCTTCAAAAAACCAACAAGAAAACAAGTTCTTCACCTGATTTTTTCATATATGAACCTTGCAAACATGTAACAAAATCCCAAAGTTTAGCCGTGAAAGCTAGAGTGCTCAACGTGAATTCCTAAGCATTCAAAAATCCAATCGAACTTTGTGTATATTTTTAAAAGAGTTATAACTTTTTTTCTCAAATGAAAGTTTTTCATTTTCAGAGTATATGTACATACTTTCCATCTGAATATGCGAAGCATCTCATTGCTTTCCTCCTTATTTAACTAGATGATCCGTTTTTCTGGCCTTGTAGGCCGTTCAAAAATTGCGTATGACACCCGTATTTCAGGGGTCATCGCGGGCAATTGGGAAAAGTTTTCAACCAGCAATAAACGCACCTCGGCAAAGCCTCATTGGTCACGTTATCGCCCCAGCGCAAAGCTGAAGAAACACACACAACCCTGTCTACTTATATATTTTTGTGTGCCGACAAAAAACGCGCTAGGCAACACGCTATGTTTTGCACACAAAAAAGCGAGTAAGAGGAGGAAGGAGGAGAGGAGGAAGAGGAAAGCGCTTGTTATAGTTATACCTGGATCATAGTGGTCGGAATAAGTCATGAAACCTCCGTGTTTTCCCATTGTTCCAGCACCCCATCTATCATTCACAACGACTTGATCTTTGACAGGACTAAAAATTAGATTTTGAATGGAATTTCAACACATTTTCCATACCTAGAGTTGTATAACCACGCAAGAAACTCTTTTGCTTGCCAATAATCGTCTGATTTGTCCCATTCACCATCACTCCAAACAACTTCTGGACGATATTTTGTAACAATTTCAATCATTTGTGGATATGAAACTTGCTGGAATCAATTTATTACATGTGTTGAGGAGATTGATGACATACATCTCGATATAAGGTTGTGTTGTAGACTCCATCATCAAGGAACAGTGGATTAAACCATTCAAATTGTGAGAAGTATAACCCGAAATGTATATTAGTTGCCTTGAATGCAGTTCTTAGTTCTCCTACGATATCGCGCTTTGGCCCAACGTCAACAGAATTCCAGTTCCAAGAGGTTTTACTCGGCCACATTGTGAATCCTTCATGATGTTTTGATGTGAAAACGAAATATCTTGCTCCAGATGAATTGACTGTTTGCACAAATTCTTGGGGATCAAAGAACTCTGCAGTGAACTAAAAAAAAAAAAAACTTATTTTGATTTTTATACTCAGATCAATGTCATAAATTTTTCCAGTTCACATGACTACGGAAAAAAACTATCATTACATCTTTAGCAAAGTCCGCATAAGTTGTTCCTGGTTTATAGTTTTTGTCGACATATTCCACCACTTCCGAATCAGGTTTTGACCCTTGCCAATACCACCACATCCATTCTGATCTATAAAAAAGATTCCCATCAATTAATTGAACTTCGTAATAGCAAAAAAATCCACTACTTATCAGTTCTCTTTAACTTCCTGGTTCATTCCAGAAAAAAAATTGAAGAAAGAAATCGAGAGAAGAAGAAAAATGAGAAACCTGTATGCTGGAACAGAGTAAACACCCCAATGACAGAAAATTCCAAACTTCGAATCGTCATACCAGGAAGGCAATGGTCGATTATCGAGTGAATCCCAATTAGGCTGTAACAAAAACACGATTGATTCTCATTGTTGTAATTGATGAGTCACCGTGAATTTGCAAAAAGCAGCTGGGATGAGGAATAATATTAGTAAAAATATCATTCCGAGCAGGAGAGTTGGTATTTATTATTTTGGAAAAACACAAAAATAATAGTTGTGTTTTATCAGCTGTGACCTGAGAAAATATTTATATTAGTATTTACTTGTTGATAACGCGTGAAAACTATGACAACAAGATTGTTTATGTCAATTTTGTGAAAGAGGGAGAGCAGCTATTTTTCTCACATCAAAAGTAGTATGTTGGTGCTGATATATGGTTCCCATAGAAATCAGATATATGAAGAACAACAACATTTATTTTACTAATACGGATATTGAAAAAAGTCATGTGCAAGAAACCTATGAGCAAAATGAGCAAAATGAGTGGTAACGAGGTTAATTCATAAAGTACATACATTGAAAAATAGTTGATTAAGGGATCATAAAAAACAAAATTTAAAACATATATGTTTCGAAATTGTTTTCATTTTGATCTGGTACACAAAACCTCTGAACAAGTACATGTTCCTCTTTTAATTTTGAAAAATCTCAATTTCCAGATTATTGTTTTATCAAAGAAATTCACAGAGATCGATGTATATTGTGTTGTTCTCAACCATCCAATGTTTTCTGTTCCACTATCCGAATCTAACATTAATCGAAAACTACCGTTCTTGTCATATCAAGTGAATGTTAAAAAAGTGACACTGCGCGCGATGCAACAAAAAAAAATCCACACCGAAAAGTTATAGTTTTTTTGTCGGCAAAAGAACAATAAATAAGAAAAAAAAACTTTCTTTTGGGGAACAACAGTTTTCTCTTTTTCCAGGATGTTCCTATCTTTTCAACTATCACTGATTGCGTGACCAATCATGACTGAAAATAATTGTTAGAGACAGGGCACTTGAAGAGACGCAGACGAATCCAGAAAAAACTTCGAAAACAGTTGTGTAACGATTCGGTTACCATGTTCACAAACCGTATATAAGCGCAGTTTATCGGCAGTTTATTATATCGTATTCAGTTCTATTTCTGTGATCGATCTCAAAAAGGTATTTTGAATTTGGGGTTTCTTCTTTAAAGTCTTGATTTGTTACAGGATGACTGACAAGAAATTTGAAACAGAGAAAGTGAAGAGATTCGCGTTCTTCGGAATTGCTGTTTCGACTGTCTCTACATTGACAGCTATTGTTGCTGTTCCAATGCTTTGTCTCTACCTCCAATCGGTCTCATCGTCTCTTCAAGATGAAGTCAACTTCTGTAGAGTTCGTGCCAGCTCACTCGAAGGTGAACTCACCAAACTCGAACTTGTCCGCGCACCAAGAAAGGCTCGTGCTGCCCCAGAACTTTGCTGCTCATGCGGAACTGGACAAGCTGGAGCACCAGGACTTCCAGGATTGGACGGAACTCCAGGAACTGATGGATCTAACGGAAACCCAGGAACTCCAGGAGTTGATGCTGATGGAGAAGACTACACTCCAGATGCTAGCCAATTCTGCTTCAATTGCCCAGAAGCCCCAGCTGGACCACCAGGAAAGCCAGGACCAAACGGAGCCAATGGAAACCCAGGAGAGCCAGGACGCGACGGACTTCCAGGACGACGAGGAGCCAACGGACCATCAGGAAAGCGAGGACCAGCCGGAGCTCCAGGAAACGACGGACCAACTGGACCACACGGACCACAAGGAACCTCAATTGTTGTTCCATCGCCAGGAGGACAACCAGGATCACCAGGACCAGCTGGACCAGCCGGACCACCAGGAGCCGCCGGACGACCAGGACGCGACGGACAACCAGGAGCTCCAGGACAACAAGGAGGAAACGGACCAGACGGTCAACCAGGAAAGAATGGAGCCGATGGACAACCAGGAGCACCAGGAAACGACGGATCTCGCGGAGGTTGCGATCACTGCCCACCACCAAGAACTGCCCCAGGATATTAGAATGTTCAAATGTTTTTATCCATTTTTCTCATTTTCTTTTCATAAATACGTTATTTCAAAATGATGTTCACTAATGAGTAGAGACTTGAGATTAATCGGCATTCGACTGCAAAACAAGAAGGAAAGTTTGATTTTTGTTCACAGGAGGTAATTAAGAAAATTAATGTAAAACCAGAAAAAAGTTGACAATTGCGATTATCGTTTTAGGTTTCCTACAATCATTAATATTATGGAAAATTTGGAAGTTTTTCTACAAAATCGATTTTCCGATGTTCAAAGATCATAACTGAAACCATCAATTTCGTTATCATTCATTGGTTTTTTTCAAAGGTTCTTTCACTTTCTATTTGACATTTCGCAATCAAACTGTTTGCTATCAATGAGAGCTGAACCAAAAAAGTAATCACGAAAATGATTTTTTCCAGAGGAAATTGTCACAGAAAAAAAAATCAAAATAGTTGAAAATACCTGTAATAAATTTGCAAAGATTTTTGCTTTTCCACATCTCCCACTTTAAATACAATAATTATTTATTATTCACCAGAAAAAAAACCCTATAGCAAAATGTGCACTAAAGTATCTATTCGTCATCATCAAACTTCTTCCTTCTGTAAAAATGTGATATTGTTCACTGTAATACACAATTTTTTGACAGGAAAAATAAACTAATTCAATATCATTTTTTTTTCAAACCAAATACTCACCTATCAAGTAAAAATATTTGCATTCCAATGAGTCCAATCGACAGACATAACAATCCTGTGCCTACAATAAGATAAAGATGTTGCAAAAATACTAATTCTGTTCCCATCCAAGAAGGATGCAGTATCCAGAAGTATTTCTCCATGTTATGATAGTAATCTAAAAATGTTTTATATTTATTTCATTTCACCTGAACTCTCACAGTTATTAGTGACATATAGTCTATATGTTCCACTTGGTAGCCCGGTTGGATGCTTTGAACTATCCAATATTCGATATGCCTTCTTGAAGTTTCTGTAAGCTGTCATAGACATCCAAATAATGAAAGAATCATTCCGATATCCACCCATCTCACAAATATGCTTGCTCCAACCAACTGGTTTCGCCGTATTTCGAAACTTGAAGCATTTTTAAAACTAGAATTTTTCAAAATAAAAAAAAGAATCTTACCATTTCAGAATCACATAAGTTTTCATTATCCTTTGGATGCCCGAAAATACTTTTTGTCGAGTCAGCAACCAATCCTTTATCTGTCCAATGAATTGGAATTTCTTTAATATGATTTGATCTATAGTCATCATCTAATCGGACAAGTCTGAAGGTATCTGGAATAATTTATATATTGTGTTGTGGTTTGAATACTCAAAATACCATTAAACATGATTGATGCGAGCCCTCCCATTGGTGCGTAATAAGTAGAGTTTTCTTTCATACATTGCTTGTCGAGAATTGAAGTTTCTTCAGTCTTCCAAGATGACAATTCATTCTCACATATATAATGCAAACTGTAGTAATTTGAAGGAATGGGATATTCTGGGTCACATTGTTCACTGGACTGTGCATTGCTCGTCAATAACTGAGCTTTACACATTGCATTATTAACTTGACGAAATGTTTGTAATGTGTTTCTCAATTCATAATAAAAATAAACAGGATATTCGTATCGCTCAGAAAGACTGAATTCGATATAGTCACCGATAATGTTATGATATGGTATTTTTTTAAGACGAACTTGGTCATTAGCCCCTTTAATAAGTAAAGAAATGGCTAAAAATGTGAATGCAAAAAATATAGTGAGAGAAATCACGATTCTAGCATTAACAATAGGAATCTGACCGGGTAACCTCTGAGTCATCAACTTGTCATCTATAAAAATATAACAATTAATTCACTTTATTCTCAAAGTGAAACTCACAAAACGAATCATTTTTTTGATCAGGATCAACATGATATTCGACTACTTCTTCAGAAAATTGAACGGTTTTCATCAAAAATGCGAATCAATATACATGGAAGAAAAATTATGATTGAAACAAGGGTGACTCATTTTTTTTTTGCAAAACATAAACATCCGCAATGAAATTTGTGAAAAAAACTGGAGGTGGAATGTATAAAGTTTCAAGGTGTCTAAACAAGTTTCTAGTGTGTTCATTTGAAGTAAATGAAAAGTTTCTTACTATTTATTTTATGTGGAGGAGCACATTCTGCTTATCTGAAAGACACCACTTTGTTCAATCAGAGTTATTATAATTATTTGGATGCACAGGGTCGATTATTCAATGATCTATTCAAAGATTACGATAATGAACTTTCACCTATGTTCACGCGAAGTAAGTCGGAAAAAAATCTTTGGAATGACGACAAAAAAGTTTGTAGGTTCCGTGAGTGCAATAGAAGATCCTCTTGAACTGGGTACAGAACCATATCTTTGGAATTACACAGTATTTTTATATTACTTCAAATTGGTCGAGGTTGATGAACCATTTGAAAAAGTGACTGTCGTTTTGGAAGTTATAGAGGTTCGGTTTTCCACAATCAGATTGTTTACTACATATTGTACTCAAAACAAAACTGAAACGGTGTATAATCTGTGTGAATCATTCTGACGAGACATATCTCATTTGTTACATTTTGAGACAACTTTCTTTCTCCATAACGCTTTGTAAACCCTTTTAACATTTTCAAAAAAAATTTCAGTTTTGGTATGATGCAAGACTTGTCTGGGATCCTAAAAAATATAACAACATTTCTGTTATGTATGTTCGCCAGGAAAAAATATGGAGTCCAACATTTTCCGCATTTGCTGTGTAAGACATTTTTCTTAAGTTCTCGTTAATTCGTTGTGCTTTTCAGAAGTGACATACAAGATTTTCGTGATCAAGATTTTCGACTTGTTGCAATCACATCGGTTGGCCAAGTTTACACGTATATTCCTGTTAAAATATCAGCAAATTGTAGACTCAACGTATTTAGTTTTTCCCTTCGAATCTACCTCAATCTACCTCAGGTTTTCAGGTGAAAAAATTTCCTTTCGACACTCAAACTTGTCAAATTCGAATCGGTTTGCCTATTTTTTATTATAAAGAAGTGAATATTATGAATGAAATATACGAAGGAATTTTAACGAAACAACAAATAGACCAGATGGGGAACTCGGAATGGAACATATTGAACTTAACAGGTCGTGTGGATGTGCTTCAATATAAAGACTCATTCGGTAATTGTCAACTGGTAAGTCTGGAATGAAATGAAACAGAAATAATTTTCATTCTTCAGAGTGTTTTCGAGATAAAAATGCAACGCAATCCATTGTATTATATTTATATGATCGTATTTCCTTCTTTTATCATCAATGCGTTATCCATAGTTGGTGTTTTTATGATGAAGTCTGACAAAATGTCTAGGGTAATTCTTAATTCGTTATAAACAATAAAACAATCAATTTTGCAGCTTAACGTTGGACTCACAAATATAATGACAATGACATTCATATTGGGAGTTATGGCTGATAATATTCCAAAGTCAGGAGAAATACCACTTCTTGGAATTTACATCATAATGAACTTATTTATTATGATTTTTTCAATAGTTATAACAATGTTGCTCAAACAATTACGAGGATGGGTCCTGCGAAAATGCAAGATTCATCAAAGTACATCGAGGTAAATCGTTTTGCATATGATTATCATTCATTTTTATTTTACAGCTCAAGTCAAAGGTTTGAAAAATTTGTTGGGAAGCCTCTGGAAATAATTTTGATAGTTGGATTACAATTCATTAACACCGGAAACTTTGTAATGGTTTTATTGTACTGGGTTTCCACATAATTGTTACATTCTCTCTAGATTGTATTTTAGTGATTGTGGAAATCAGTCAATGTTATCATTTCATATCAACACATTTATACAACCAATAATAACAATCTCATTTATCATACATACATTATATTATGTCCATTACTTTTGTCAATGTGCTAAAAAGATTCGAAACTATAGTTTGTGAGTAAAGCTAATTACTTTAATTCTTGTTTGATTTTCTGAACTAGGAAAGGAAGACAAATAACACTTTAACCGAGTGGGTGTGTAACACTACACTTTTTTTTTTGGAAAGGCCAATACTTGAATTTCCACCAGTCACGTAGTCGAGAAGATCGAAAATTGAAAAAAAAAAGTAATGTCATTAGGGCTTGATTTTTGTGACAAATCCAACCTTTACGAAGTTAGTGTACATAGTCTACTCTGAAATAATCCAGAAACATAGTACATAACTTCGAAAAAAAAACTCATTGAAAAGATGAGAACGAAGAAAACATGGTTGACAATGAGGGTTAATCAACGATTATAATTTGATATACTTTTCATAAGTTTTTATTTAAAAAAGAAACTGTCACTAGACCTAGCCAATCATTTTGCCAATTTACATGGGATACGATTCTATAAGTTAGTCTCCGAAAAGTATTCATTCATATTGTTTATTCATTATTTAAACAGTTTGGCTTAGTTTTAGACATCGTCAGAAGAATTGTTTCTCTTTGCACCATTTTTGAATCTCGTTTTCGAAAAATCAAAAGAAACATAACACTTTTGAACATTGGATCTCAAACACATCAAACTACATACACTCAAATAATATAGTTCAAACTCTGGAAATAAAAAATGTCAAATTTCAAAACTCGGTCCCTGTGTTTTGAGAAATCGAGAAATCGAAAAATCATGTTGATTCTATTTTTGAAAAGGTCGCATCCAGTTCAAATTTCCTAACTAACAAAGTTGCATGCACTTTCGAAGAGTCTTCTTTACAAATTGAACTCGGAATCAACAGAAATGTCATAACACGGATGAATGTTGACATGGATATAATTTTTCTTTAGATACCAAATACAAAATATCAAGAACTTTGTGAACAAAAATAAAAATATTAAGATTTACTATCAGCAACATTATATTAAAAAATATTTGTTTCAGAATTTTTTTCAAGAAAAATTGTACTGAACTTTTCTAATTCCTGATTTATTACGAATTTTACAAAATTCTGTTTTATGCCGATCTTATGACAATCTTTGAAGTATGAAGAACAACAATGAGGAATGTGAAACACTATACATCAAACCTTTCAAACATCATGTCCAGCCACAAGTTTGATGTTCCGATCGTTACAGGTTACATTAATGTTCAAAAATAACACCACTTCAATGCTCTGGATCAACACTACGACAGAATATCCACAAACCCGAGAGTAAAACCTGAGATTTTTCTTAAAATTTTTATAATCATCATCTCATTTTCAAATCATGGAGAGATTTATGAACATTCAAATTTTATCATGAAAAATAGATTTTTCCACCCTCGAATGATTATTGAATTGAGAAATGACTCAATAATTTGTGAGTTTGTAGTTTGAGTACCTAAAACTGAATAGTAGAGTTTCGAATTACAAAAAATGACTTTTACGTTTTCAAAGCTCAATAAACCAACTCCACTCCATTTATAAACATTCACAATGTATATTCTAAGTTTGATTTTGTTGATATCCCAAGTAAAATGTTTTTACAAAGATCCCCAGTTGTACGGTTAGTTAGAATGAACATTTGAAACACTTGAACAAAAAAACTATTTCAGAACCTGTATATTTCGACTATTTGGGAGTTCAGGATCAGTTGTATAAGGATGTTTTTGAGCAGTATAATCAGAATCTTGCTCCTATTTTGACAAGAGGTAACTATAAGGATCATATATTACAACCACAACCTATTAATTCTAGGAATTTCCAATGATATGACTGTTTTCACAAATGCGTCTGACGTGAGTCGATGGAATTATACCATTTATGTGTATTATTTGAAACTTGTTGACGTCGATGAGCCTTCTGAGCAAGTTTCATTTGTGATTGAACTCATGGAGGTGAATTTCAAAAACAAATTTGATAATCTTGCATGAAATTAATAGTTTTGGTATGATGCTCGATTATGCTGGAATTTATCAACCTACAACAATATTGAAACAATGTATGTACGACAAACATCTGTTTGGAGTCCAACACTTTCTGCATTTGGAGTGTAAGTTCACATCAGAGTTTAAAAAAACAGCACTTCAACATTTTTTTCAGAAATGATATTCAGGATTTTCGAGATCAAGATTTCCGTCAAGTTTCTGTCAATTATTTAGGAGGTGTTTACACATATATTCCTATTGCAATATCTGTAAACTGTCCTCTGAAAATGAAAATGTTTCCATTCGACGAACAAACTTGTCTGATTCGTTTTTGTCTTCCAATGTACTACTCAAGAGAAGTTGAAATTTTCATTCAATTCTACGATGTTATTCTGAAACCTCAACAAATTGCTGCAATGGTTTGTAAAAAATACAAAAAAGAAAAATAACACTTTACAATTTTTACAGGGAAATTCCGAATGGAAAGTAACAAACCTGAGTGGTAGAACTGATGTTATTCGATATGGTGACGATGTGAGTGATGTTGAAATATGTGTAATCGAAATAACAATGAAGCGAAATCCAATGTATTACTTTTATATGATTATTTTTCCATCATATATCATAAATACTGTATCAATCATTGGTGTTTTTCTAAAAGGAGCCGACAAAATGTCCAAGGTCAGTTATTCTCTATATAGAATTTGAGTCTGTAATAGAAAAAAGTATGGATGATTTTACAAAAAGTACCTAACATTAAACATCAACAGCGAAATTTAGAAGTTTTCCTTTCGAAATTCCCAAAGCATCATACCTATTTCAATTGCATATAGAACCCCCCGAAGCTTGAGTAAAAAATTATGAGTAAAAAACATCTTCATCCCACTAAGCTCATTGAGCTGGTGAGAAATTCACAATACTCCACTGAAACAGATATTTATCCACAAAATATCTCTAACCTTGAATTGCAATTGTAAACTTGTATTCCAACGATACAAAAAATGCCTAAAAATGGTCAAACTCCAAAATTGCTTTTTTTCAGTTAAATGTTGGAATAACAACAATGATGACTATGACATTCATCCTTGGAGTGATGGCAGATGATATTCCAAAAACAGGAGAGATCCCACTTCTTGGTATTTATATCATTATAAATCTTTCTATTATGATCGTTTCAATTGGAATCATAGCTTTTATTGGGAAATTCCGAAAGACCGTCATGGAAAAGCTCGAAAAATCGAAAACTAAATATAGGTAAGTTGACTTAAAGTCAATGGTGAACAATAGAAACTCATTGAACTATTAGGTTGGAACGAAATTAATTGCCTTTTTTGAAGTTTTTTTATTCTAAAAATTAAAAGAAGAGAGACTGTTGAGAAACTAAAACTGTTTACCACCTTCATCGATAGTCCTCCACCAACTTTCTTGCAATTGATGGATTTCCCCCTGCTTAAAGAATGGGGGCTGAGAGACGAAAGGCTGAGTCGAGTCAGTTTTGATATCTTTTCGAGTTTCGAATTTTTTCCATTAAGCTATCTTTGAATATTCAAATTGGCGTTTGTTGTGAAGAAAAACATTTTCTCAGTTAGTTCCACGAGAGAACTGAAGGGAAGTTTCAAATTTTTGTAGTTGTTTGGTATATACCTTGGCATTGATGGTTCAACTCTTGCCTAGAAACTCAGAGTTTTCACCTTCACGTACGGACCACCCAAACACCTGGCATGATTTTTTTGGTAGAAAATACGGTTTTGCCACGTCTGCTAGGTGAACTGAGCTGTTCACCCACTATCGCTTTTGTTAAAAATATTTGTAGTGAACCCATTTCCTATCTCCAAAAATTATATAATTGAGCGCTTGGAATACGCAGTGAAGAATCAAAAATTTCAAACTCATGTCAACTCTCCGATTCTTGTATTAGTCTCTCAAACAGTGAGATACGAATCAACCCAGTTTTTGCACTCTGCCAAGAGTTTGCAATTCAGGAGGGGTAGTTGTACGGGACACCCCTACCACTGTTTACAATTCACGGGATGTTCGGGTAGGAACCCGTTTGACATGGCCGCGAAATGCATCTCACTTGACATCTATTGAACGTTTCAGGCGCGGTGAAACATCCAAGTTGAACTCGCCTGCTTGAAGTTTCTCAAACTAAATTCTCATGGTATAGTGAGAAGGAGTATTCAATTGATATACCTTTATAAATTTCTTGTTGATCTCTTTAACTTTGAGGTCAGAAAAAAATAGGAAAAGAATAATGTTGCGAATGTACGAAAATTGAGTTGCAAATACTTTTGTCGTTCTCACGAGGAGAGAGGCCCCAGAATGAAATGAAAATGGCACAGTCGTGGCAAGTAATTACTACCTCCAATAGCAAAAAAAAGCTGTTCAAAAACCGATTCTATCATTGAAAAATGATCGAAGTTTCAGACCATCCAAAAAAGGCAATTAATTACGTTCCAACCTAATAATTATTTTCAGTTGTCGGATTGAAAAATTTATCGGTCAACCTCTCGAAACTCTACTCGTTTTTATTCTCCACCTTGTCAACACTCTCAATTTTCTTGCGATGATAATTATTTGGATCTCCACATGACTATTTTCTATATCATTCCTAATAAAAAGTTTTTTGAACTCACGTTTTTCTTACGGAGCAAGTACGCCGAATATCTAGAACCCGATTTTATGTGAAAGAATTCTCAACAAATCTCAATGACTTCTACCGCGGAAAACCTGTTTTTGCTTGGTCTCTGAGCAGCAAATTTAATCTTGCTTTATGAATAAGCATCATGACTTTCAATTACTTCAGTATTATCTAGAGACGGTGTCCAGTCAAACCCCTTTTCTTCATTTTACAGCATATTTTCCAAAATGAGTATCACCGTGGCTGAATTTATTCATCTGCTTACTGTAGTTGTTTCTGTCCCTGTAATCGTCTTGAATAGTTTGTTGATAATTATTTTGCGGAAAGTACGAATTGGTCGCCATCATTATGGAATTGTGAGTTCGAAAAATATGATCAAGAGATTTAACGTTTTTTTTTTCAGTATGACACGTTTTTTCTGTTGAATTGTATTGTGGATCTCGTAGCATTCGTCTTATTTTTTGTTCTGCAATCGGTAATTTTTTGAAAATGAAGAAATAGTTCAAAATCATAGTCTTCCAGTTCTTCGTTACATCGCGCCAATATGTATTCATTATATTTGCTGGTGCAGCTTCGCATTTTTCTAAGGTTTTGCAGATCATGCTAATGTCTGTATATATTTCTATGCTTGGTTTTAAAGTTTTCGCACATCCTTTGATGTTGGTAATAAGAATCACAGCGGTTTCAAAGTGAGTCAATTAAAAAATCCACAAGAACAGTACCAACCTTTTTTCCTCGAAACACTGTGAAATTTTGAAAAAAAAAACGTAAGTGACCAAGTTACTTGACATTCAAACATTGTACCTTTGCCTTTCTGAAACAATTCTTAGCAAAACGTATATTGTGAACACGAAAAAGTTAGAGAGTGGCCTAGAAAACGCAAGAACCTATTTTTCTTTGATATTTTCCAAAAAGTACTGTATTATTTGAATTTTTAGGCTATATTGGTTGCTCTTCCAATGGTCTAATAATTTCAACCCTATAATAATTCTAATATTATTTTCAGGCTCATGGATATCAAAAAATCATTATCAGTGTTCTGCAATATATCGGCCTTTGTCATAATCGCAATATTCACGTATTGCTCAATCTTCTTATTTTGTTACAACTTGGAAGATTTGAACACAAAAGATCTGGAGATCATACTTGGTCAAAATTTTTCGTTTGTCTCGATCAAGACAGTGAGTTCAACATCCAAGAATGAGTGATTATATTGTGCAAGAACCAAAAATCAAAGTTGTTTTTCTAGTTTTTGAATGACTCACTTTAATTTAATGGTTATATTTTTTGGCAAATCAGATTGTTTTCGAGTTACCATAATAAGGATGATTAATAAAAACTCATAGAACTAAGTTCAATAACAAAAAATATTTTTGTTATTGGGAATTGACAAATACAACTCAAAGCAGATAAAATTTCTTGAAATGTTTCATTTTTTACAACTTTCAGATAACTTCCCCGGTTCTTGTATGTGTTTTTGGTTCACTTTTTGCGGGATTCTTCATGTGCGCAATACTGAAAATTATAGTCATAAGAATTTTTCTTAGATGGAATGACAATGAAATACCATTAGGATATTCAAAATCAACCATAATCAGTCGGATTATTGTTATCACTGTGAGTTATTGTTTTTTTTCAATATGACAATATTGAACCTTTGAAACATCAACATATTATATTGAATGGTTTCAGAGTTTCATTTCCACATTTTTCTTGGTAACTCCTTGTTTTGTATTCGCTCTTATAATGCACTTAGAAATTGACGCTGGTGTTCGCGCAATGCCAATGTTATCTGGAATTATATTTGTTTCTTTACTCAATCCATTTTTCATCATTGCCAAAATTCCAAAATATCGGTACGTTTAGTAATTGTTAGGTATCATAACTTTGATCATTTTCAGACTTGAAATTTATTTGTTGTTGCGTCCTGTTGCGAAGCTTATCAACAAGAGATTTCCTATTTCACTCGATAACAACGTTCATAATAATATCACCACTCTTTGATATTTCATCACGAAAAAACACAATAAACAGTAAATAATTTTTCATTAGGATTTTATTTTATATATTTCATCTGATAAATAAACTTTGCTTTGATTTTAGAACATCATATTTTCTCATTAAAGGAGGTGAGATCTTTGAGAAAAGCTACAGAAATAGTGACTGTATTTTTACACGTGTTCATAATCTCGGAAGTTCATTCAACGAGTTTTACCAGAAGAAAATATAAAATTAAAATTATTTACACTTTTTGACTTAGTTTGGCATACATACTTCGCAAAAATGAGAAGAGTTTGCTTTTTTTTTCAAACTTTGCTTGATCATTTCAACCAGAAAAAAAACCATGTTTAAAATAGTTTTTGTTTAGAAATGTTCTGATCTTTTACATCAGCAATAAAATATTAATCAAACTCGTTGAAGGTTTAACAAAAAAACTAAAAGCCACTGATCAAGCAAAAATATAGTTCTCTCTTCTCGTTGTACGTATGATAATAAATAAATCGATGAATCAGGCTACATTATAGCCTGTATACGCGCCTATTCTGGTCAGAGAACATGGTATGAAATTATTTTTATCCGTTTGTTTTGTGTGTTCTTCTGCATACTCGTACTTTTTGCGAGGTCCTTGTTTCAAATTTATTTCATTTTGTGATAATTTTTGCTTTGTTTTTTTCACTAATATTTTCACGATGATAATTATATCCGGATGATTTGGTTTTTCTTTCACGGTAAAAAACTTTCCTGTATTTTATTTTACTCACAAACATGGACGGTTTTTTAGGAAATAAATCCTAATTTTTTCTTTTTTATGCGTGTCTTTTTTCTGAAAAAAACGTCTTATTTTTTTTTTTGGAGTTACAGAGAGGGCCTGGGATGCAGTGGAATATTAGTTTACGGTTTTTTACTTGAGCTTCTTAACATCACATTGAAGATTTTTTTTGAAATTCCTAAAAGTAAATGTTCTTGTGAAATTTGTGTTCGTAATTTATTTTACACCTCCAAGTTTTACTTTTCCTAATGAATTAAAATTACAGGTAGCCTATCCAATATCCACAATTTTGGATGTAAACTTCTTGGATGGATATAAACGGCAATCGTTTGAAATGGGGATATGGAGTGACGGAAGCAATTTTTAAGGTAGGTGTTAGTAACACTATTCCAAAAAACAACAGTATATGTGGTACAATTTTAATGGTTTTGTTTTCTAGATAAAATATAAAAAAACACATGGTTGTCCACAATATTGTACAACATTTCTACGAGGGATACAAATTGCAAAAAGAGGTTATGAAGTGATGAAAACAATTTTGTTCGGGAATAATGGTAACCATTACTATGATGGATATAAGTTGCGACGGTTTCTCAGGGATTGGAAGAAATGAGAACATAGATTGTATATGAACTATGACAAGCATAACAACGGCAACATATGAACTCGAGCAATCTGCAGTGCAATTATGCGATATAATAATTTTCGGTTTCTTCAATAGAAAAAAATATCTATGATGGCTATAAATTTCAGTAAAGTGGAGTGACGGAAACAAGTTTTTAATATATGGTGATGTTCACAATCAAAAAAAGGTTTGTTAAATTTTGAGACAAACTTCAATTAAGTGTTTTTTCTTAGATTATGGATGAAGTGGAAACAATAAAATATCAATCAAATATACATTTCTTTATTGGGGCGTTTAATCGTCTATTCAATATTTTTCTAATTTTCCGTGTATTTTACATTTTTAAAATAAAATTATGTTTTTAAAATCAATAAATATACTCGTATCTACTCCTCTGCTTGTTTCCTAATATCCACCACTTCAAAATTTCCAATCCAATATGTGTATATATGTATGATCTAATACTGCTAATTCAAAAGTAAGTAAGTAATATAACATTTTTTTATTTCGAATTTTGTATGGTTCATCACTAAGATACATATTTAATCTACTTCGAACTCACTTACAATAGGTATTATTCAAAAAAAAATTAAATCTATTCTTTCTCTCTCCTCTCACACTTCCATATCTACCTTTTTCCTAAATCTGTGTAAGAAGAGGAAGAAAAGGGTAATTTTGTTCCTTGTTGCTGGTTTTTATCCGCATCAATCTGAAAAAAAATGTAGAAATTCACTCACAGTATCATTCAAAAAGAGGCACTTCAATTTTACCTCCTCTTCTCAACTTTCCATATCTTTATACTCATACAAAAAGATATGGAAAGTTAAGAAGAGGGAGAAAAAAAGGTGATGCGTTCCGTTCATTGTTGGTGTTCCTTTTTTCGCATTCTTTTGGAAAAATTAATCCATTGATATTTGTTGATTTACCGAACGAAGCATTGACCACAGTAAAACATTCATCAGGAATAAGAAGAAAACTTAGGAATTGAGTTCATCACAATAAAATAGTAGTAGAAAATGAATTTCACCTAGTACTTTGTCTGAAGCAACCAGCACGAAGAAGTGAAACGAAGAAAAGACGCGGCGAATGTGTTCTAATAAACATGAAATGAATATAAATTTTCCTGAGAAAACACCGCCAAATTGAAAGGAGAAGACCAAATGTTGACCACCAAGTATTTATATTTGCTGTGTTGTGAGTAGAATGAGACAATGCGTGTTCTCCCATCTCTCCTCGTATTAGCCTCGTGTTTGAATGAAATGAATCACGCCCTTGTATGGAAAAAGGGCGAGTGTTTTTTTTTTTTGCACTCTTAACGATTTTGCACAGATGTGAGAAACTGAATCTTGTCGGTGTCTCCTTTTGATTTTTTTAAATACTAAAAAATGGGAAGGAAGGAAATAGAACATATTTGAAAGGAAAAAAATTTCAGAAGAAAGCGGTAAGAAGTATTTGAAGTTTCATTACTCTCAATAGTTTTAAAAAGTTTGGTCAATTGAATAATGCAGAAAATGACTTTTGAGAATAACTTCGAGAGAAATTAAATATATTTTCTGGAGCTCATTTAAAAAAACGACACTGAAAGAGGAAAAACTACAAACAACAAAAAAAAACGTTCATTTTTGTGTAAAAAAACAAAACTGCTGAACTGAAGTTGACAAGAAAACAATTTTCACAGCGTATATGCACTTTTTTTCAGTACAACATATGCAATTTGTCATTTGAGAAAGCGAGAATCTGAGAGCACAAGTGAAACAATTTGAGCAGTATCATAAACTAAACGTTAAGGAGTAACATTCAAAAACTGAAAGACTATTTTATTCAACGTTTTTTGGTACACTCTGTTCTTTCGTTGACAGGTAACTAATTATATCTGGTGGAAAAATGAAAGTTGTAAAGCAGACAAAAATCGTGACAATTAAGAAGATATTGAATAAATGAATCAATATTCACAGCGCTTATTATATTCTTACATTTCATGAACGTTTCTATAACCAAAGTGACGTATAATTGCATGCAATATGGTTTCTCTGCGTCTCTCAGTTTTTAATAATTTACAGCAGACAGATGAAAAAAATATATTAACAAGGTTAATCGTTCATCTTGGATGCGAATCATTATTATATTTAAATATGAATATAAAAATGAGTTTCTTCCTTTACTCTCAAAAAAAATTGTTTTCCACTTCAAGAAACAATTGCGAAATAAACTATGTGGGAAATTGAATGTTTTTCGAATAGAGCTGGGTTTTAAAAACTGTTTTGCTACATTAACAACTTTTTCCACAACCACGGTAAACTCATGTGTTTAAATTTCAAAATGTCAATGAAAAATGCCCGACTTATGTATAAACTTGAACTCACCTTTTTCGAATAACTATTTTAACCAATACGTGTTATATTCGAAAATATTGAATATGTTATCAGTAATATATTTTTCTGGATCTTTTTGATGACAATACATGTAATAAATACCCAGCGAAAAAAATATAAAAGAGAAGAATGAGAGAGAGAGAGAGAATGAGAGGAAAATAAAAGAAAATAATGGCATTTTGTGTTGTTTGTGATTTCCTTTGTTTATTCAGTCAAGGTCAAATAGTCTAAAAGGCCAAAGCGATTGATTTTTTTAAAACAAAAAAAAACAAAAGTTTAAAGGAACTACTAACAATATTTGTTTTTTCCGGAAATAAAAATAACAGAAGTATATCAAATTTTTGAATTGAATTTTTTTTTGAAAGAAAGGCGATGGCAGGTTTATTTGATAGCAAGATGGCGAAACAAAACAATGAGATTTCGAACCAGAAAGTATAGAACAACTCCAAATTTCAAAACAGCGTGGAAGTTTGGAAAATTCAAAATGGGATGAATAGGAAGTTTTTTGTGTATTTTGGAGGCGGTTTTTCAATTAAAATAAAGTTACACTTTTCCTTTAGTTTTTTGAATTTAATTATATGTCTGTAATTTTGAATAATCTTTGAACTCAGACTAATAATTTCTAGATTGAACGTTATGTGAAATTCAAGACGAGTATGTCAAAAGTATAAAGTTACCGGAACAGAACCCAAAAACATAATTCCGTCGAATATGAAAATGTACTATTCTAGACCATGACTTTCGACTTTTTTCTTATTTTATTATCATCCATACTTATTGTGGATGGTTTTTACGAAAACACTAATTTGTTCAGTGAGTTTCCAGAAGTTTTGAAATTCTAAATGTGTAGTTCCAGATCAATCATATTATGACTACTTGAACACACAGAAAATATTAATTGATGATGTTTTTCGAGATTATGATCCAACAGTTTCTCCAGTTTTCACAAGAGGTATACAATTTTGTTTCCTGATTTCATTCCAAACGAGTATGTTTTTTTTTTTATTTTAGGTGTCATTGGGAACGTGGATATGCATAATGATTTGACATCATCACCAAATATTTGGAACTACACAGTTTATTTGTATTATTTAAAACTTGTGGAAGTAGATGAGCCGACTGAAATTGTTTCTGTAGTTTTAGAACTAATGGAGGTAAGAATGCAATACTAGTTTCTATTATAAAGTTTTGACAGTTCTGGTATGATGCTCGATTGGCATGGGATCCGGATAAATATGGGAACATCACCTCTTTTTATATTCGTCAGGAAAGAGTTTGGAGTCCAACATTGTCTGCATTTGGAGTGTAATGTTTTATTTTGTGATTTACTATGATGAGTGAAATTTTCTTGCAGAAATGATATTCAAGATTTTCGAGACCAAGATTTCCGATTGGTTTCAGTGGTTAATAACGGATATGTTTTTACTTATATTCCTGTGAAAATTTCTGTCAATTGTGCATTAAACATGAAAAGGTTTCCTTTTGACAAACAATCCTGCCTAATTAGAATTTCTCTTCCGATTTTTTATTACAAAGAGATTCAAGTATTCAACGAAGTTTATGAAGGAATTCAATCAGAGCAACAGTTCGAATTAATGGTATCACGACTAATTGGTCACTAATTCCAGATATTTTAATTCCAGGGAAATTCTGAATGGAGAGTCACAAACTTGAGCGGAAGAGTAGAGATTTTACACTATAATGATACATACAGCGATTTACAATTATCAGTTTTCAAGATTGACTTGGAACGGAATCCAATGTATTATTTTTATATGATTATACTACCTTCTTTCATTATCAATTCAGTTTCTATTATTGGGATATTTTTGAAAGATGCTGACAAAATGTCCAGAGTGAGAGAACATCCTCTTTTTCTCGAATATAATTAAATCAATTTTCAGTTAAACGTAGGAATAACAAACATAATGACAATGACGTTCATTCTCGGAGTAATGGCTGATAAAATTCCCAGAACTGGAGCAATCCCACTTCTTGGAATTTATATAATTATCAATTTGGCTATAATGATACTATCAATAGCTGTCATAACATTTCTAGGAAGTTTCCGAAAATGGATGGAGCCTAAAATTCGAGACAGCAAGGATCGTATGAGGTTTGAATTTTGATTTTATTCTGGAAAATAAAGGTTTACAGCTTGTTCGCGAAGAATTTCATTGGAAGGCGACTGGAGATTTTGATAGTAGTAATTCTTTTTCTCATTAATGTCGGTAATTTTTTGATGATGATTTTCTTTTGGATATTCAATTAATTAAATTATCTTCTTGAATTAATGTTTTTTATTTATTTATTCATAGATTTTCAAAAATGATGTCTTGTTTTTAGATCTGTTTTAGATCTTTCTCAGAAAAAATATATTTTGCTGGTTGATATTTGAATGAAAAAAGATTAGTTCGCAAAAAAGAGAACTCGTTGGATAATGTATTGTACCAGTTTTTGCGGATGATGTTATGGAAAATCAGCACTATCAAAGTGTGAAACGATATAACATCAGTTTTGAAACCAATAACGTTTATACACATAAATATTTATTTAACAGTAAGATATAGAATTCAAAAATAAATTAATCAATAAATATGATTAACTATGACAAAATAATTTAATAGAACTTTGCGCCCGTTTCGTTAAAAATTCGTACATAAATATTAGAAATTTAGGCAAATACAGGAATCATTTCGTCAGATTGGAACAAGTACTTGTTCAAATCTTCATTCTCTACTCCAGTGTCGTTCATTGCGCTATCAGTTGCCATTGAGCCTAGAATATATCATTTGTATTCATTTTCATCTTGTTTCAGAGAAAAACTCACTTATATCGATAAAGTATAACTCATCATCAAATGGTGAAGCCGTTGTTAATTTCAAGTCATGATATTTCGAATCACTATTCTTTTTGCATTTTCCATTGTCGTCTTTATTTGAAAAGTCCATATCTAACTCATATCCAAGTTGACATGTGCATGTAATTGTTTTTTCAGAACAATAACTGTTTTCTACCAAGCAACGTTTTTCTTCAACAAGAGTTTCCAAACAATATCCTCCAATTGTTCCGTTTTTACGTTCATCAACTGAGTCCATGAAAATCACAGTTGTTGGGTCATAACATCTTCCAGCAATGTTTGAGAATCCTTCTGGACAGTTAGAAATACACTTTCCACCGTGAACCAATGGTTTGCTAGTTGGACAAATGCAATAACCATTATCACAAGTTGCGTTTTCTTCACGGTTGCTACATTGATCATCAGAGATACATCCTTTTTGTCCGGCAAAGAGAACTGAAATAGAAATTTAGAACTTCGCACAGTTTTTGTTTTTCACTTACTCTTCAAGCATTTTCCATCCATCATGAAGAATCCAGGTGGGCAATCCAATTGTCCACCTTCTGGAACTGGTGTAGTTTGCTTGTTGACTGGTTTGTTGACTGCAAGCATGATTGAAACAGATGAACAACATTGGAATCGGCTATCTTTTTCAGCAAATACACATGAGAATCCATCTGGGCATGGTTGTTGAGAGCATTCGGTGATTTGTTGGTTGAATCCAATCAAAGGACGAGATCCAAGTGGACATCCACTCTTTGAATCAGCATTACCATGTTGAAGCCCTGCACCATTTCCAACGTTGAAGTTGTTGTTATTGAATTGGAAATTGTTTTGATTGTTCATGTTGTTGTTATTATTATTCATATTAGCATATTGATCTCTGATTTTCTTTTCCATCTCAGCTTGTGCCAATGCTTGTGGCAGAATTCTGGTGTTTTCAACTCCCGGAATTGGATCTGGCACAGCGATTTGTGCACCCATCATTGGTGTTCCTATTTGTTGTCCACCAGGGAAAGTTTGGGTCATTCCATTCATTGGTGAGACTGGCTTATTGAAATCTTCCACAGGTTCTCTGTCAACATTCTTGGCCGGTGAAGCATATCCTCCTGGAGAAACGACATGAACAGCAGTATCAATTGGAGCACAGCAATATGAGTCTTGTTTTTCTGGCGAGTAAATGCAGACGTATGGAGCGGTGGTTGGACATGGTGATAATTGCATATGACAAGTTGGTGGGAATCCATCTCTTGAAATGTATGGAATTTGTCTTGGTGGACAATATCCTTGGAATCGATCGCTAAGATCTCCATGTGTACAACAGATGAATTTAGATGCCATGTCAGATTCAAAACAGGTGTAACCAGCTGGGCAGTCTCCTTTCATTGGTGAACAGAATTGACGTTGGTTGGAAACTAGAAATGTAATCAATTAACAAACTGACGTGAAATATGAAACTTACGTGGGTCAACGTAGGCGACACCTCTGAGGCATTGTGGTTGAGAAAACTGGAGACTTCCAGCTGATGAGCAACAAAGATGATGTTGTGGATTAGTTGATGGCATACACGAATAACCTTGTGGACATTTGTTACTTCCGGCTGGGCATGCCAAAGGTCTTCCACCATATTCGAATACTGAAGAACCAGCTGGACAGCGAATCAGATTTGAGTTAGTACAGCACACAGCTTTGCCAGTTGATGAGAATTCACATTGATAACCAGATGGACAAGTGTTGTGAACGAAATTGCATTCTTGGAATTTGTTGTCTGCTCCACGGTATGGTAATTCACCATTAGCACAAACTGCATTGTCATTATTGTTGTTGTTACCAATAGCAGGTTTTCCAGCTGATCCTTGATTGATTCGGTTGTTTACAGGACGGTTGGATGGTGTAGGTGGTTGATATTTACGACAACAAATAGCGAGTTTAGCAACACTCGATGTCATACATTTCGAATCTTCTGGACAGCTATCAGTTTCTCCAGAGCATATTTGAACTTGTGTTTTTTCTAAGAACACTGGAACAAATCCTTTCTGACCACATTTTGGAGGTGTTGTTCTACAACAGGTTCCTTGCTTGAATCCTGCTTCCTTGTAACACAAATGATTCTTTGGACAATCACCAACTGCATTGACAGCACAAGTTTGTCCATTGCTCAAAAGGGTTGGTGGGCATGGAGAGATATTTGAGAGAAGTTCTGCAAATGAATCTGGCTCGTAAGGTTTGCGGTTTCTTGGTGCTGGTGGAGATGGAGCGATTGGGCGGATTGGTCGTTGTGATGATGGTTGTGGTTCAGAGCAACACATGTGGAATCCAGGTACTGTTGCAGATTCGAGGCATTGGAAGTCTTCTGGACAGTCATCGCGTTCAATACTACATGCTACAACTGAGTTTGATCCTGGGATATTGTAAGGGATTCTATTGCCAGGACAAGATGTAACAGCTTTACAGCAAATTGGTTGATTCGTTGAAGATTTGACGCATGAAGAACCACTTGGGCAAGTCGCTCTTACATTCAATGTACATGTTTTTGGTGTGATTTCTCCTTCCTCGGTGAACGGATTCATTCCTCTTGGACACAATCCATAAGTGCTAGACTGAACACATGATTCAACGCAAGCATTTTTTGTTGTAAAACGGTTTGCAGTTCCTCCACATCCATTGAAAACAAATTGAGAACATTTCTTCTTTGATTTATCATAGAACCACATGCTTCTTTGAGTCGATCCTTTGCATCCATTTCCTCTCGACATCTTAGCGTTACAGGAGTTTTCTGATGTTGGGCAACAGAATGATGCCTCATTGCATTCATATCCTGCAGGGCATGGGTCTTCCTCGCTACATCTTTGGATTTCTTGATTTGGGTTTTTCAACGGTGTCAATCCATCGCAAACATTGTCAGCGGAATGTAAACAGAAGTTTTGACATTGATCAAGTGTTTCGAAATTGTTTCCATTACCGTTACATCCATAATAATGGAAAGGTTGACATTTTCTGAAAACAATATGTGTTCAAAATGATGTTCAACGTTTAACTCACTGTGTAGATGGATTGAAATAATATCTTTGAATAGTAAGACTTCTACCAAAACATGGTGTTCCAGCCGAAACCATCTCGTTACATGTCAATTCCGGAGTTGGGCAACAAATCGGATTTGGTCCGAAAAGTGGAAGCTGACAGAAATGTTGATTTGGACAAGTATCAGCTGATGCAAGAGCACAGTTAGCGTTTACAGCTCCAACACGATGAGCTTGACCATTTGGACATTGTGTATCAACACAGAATCCTTCACATTCTTCAAGTGATCCAAAGTTGTTTGCGTTACCACCACATTGACTGAAAAATATATGGGTTTTTGGTGAGTTTTGGATAATCATGTGTACTTACGTGAATTTCATTGATCGACAAGTTGCACTATTGACATCGAAGTAATATCGGTTTGCAGATTTCATTGTCGATGCACATTGAACTCCAGTGTTTCTAGCTTGTGAACAGACTTGTTCTTTTGTTGGACAACAATACTGAATTCCAGCGTTACTAGCACATGAATATCCTTCTGGACAAGGCACATTTTCATTACATTTCATTGGGCCGTTATTCAATGGACTCCCAGCTGGGCACACACCTGGAAATGGGAATTATCTTTTATCAACAATACTGGATGAAAACATACTTGCAAATGGACAACATTTCTTGTCATTACAGGTGAATCCATTTGGACATGGTTTTGTAGCACTGCATTGAATATTTTCAAGAGGAGTCTCTCCACCTGGACATGATCCCATATTTCCACCATCAGGGTTTGAACAGCAGATGAATTTGTTCAAAATTTGTGATTTACTACAAACATATCCATCACGACAAACACTTCCATCAGTTGGAGAGCATTCAACGGCGTTCGATCCACGGAGTTGTGGTGCTGAGTTGATTTGACATCCCATATCTTTTGCGCAACATCTAGTTGTTGTACCGGACACTAAAGTACAACCGAATCCAGTTGGACATGAATTATCGTTGGAAAGTACACATGAGCGAGGTTTACCGGTGGTCATCTGAAGAAAAGAAAAGAAAAATAAATAAACTCAACAAAAATAATAAATAAACATGATCTTCCGGAATCAATCGAGCAAATAGAAATAAGTGAATTTTTTATGTTGAATGAACAGAATACATACCTCAACATAGGTCACTCGTCCTTCTCCACATGTGATTTTGTCAGTTGAAGACTTGGTTACTGGTGTTGGATTCTGACAGCAATAACTTGAACCAGTTCGTTCATAGAATTGACAGGTATAACCATCAGGACAACTGCTGATCGATGGGTTACATGTCACTGGAGCGGAGAGAATTGTCAATGGAATACCAGCTCCACATAAATCATCTGGTGCTTGGTAGAATGGTTGAGAGAAAATATCGTCGATCGGATCATCGGCTTGCATTAAAGAATCACACTCGTTGGTTTCAGAGTTGAAGATTTTACCACTTGCACATTTTCGCTTAGAAAATGAACCTTCTAAATTGCAATATAGATATGATTCTGGGCTACTTGGGTCGGGCTTCTTTAAATTTGAAGTTGGATCACATTCCAACGTTGATTGGGTTATCAGAATCAGTGAACTGATTAATATCAGGTGTTGCCACCTCATCTTCTGTAAAACAAAGTTTTTTTGAGGGTGAAGATAAAAAACACAATTAGGTACGTTTGGATAAACCAGTACAATTTTTCAAAAAATCATATAACAATGAAGACAAAAAAAAGATTAACAGTGATTTTTGTAATAGAGCGATAATTTTTTGGCTTCAACACAGTCCTAAAATGAATAATTTTTTTTAAATTGGCAATTGGATTCTTTAGAGAAAAAATTCGGCTTAACAAATGGAATACGCTTTCGCAATAAACAAAGGTGAAAAATGTTCTGATAAAGAGGACATTTTCAGAAATGAAGCTCTCCTCCTTAAATCTTGGGGAATATATGAATGTGAACGCGATGGGGAGGCCGATTCAAGTAGGAGGAAGGCACATGCCCTCCGGCACATACATACACAGAACACGAAACCGGCTTCAGCTCCGCCCTATCTTTGACTCTCGCCAAAACGGAGACCGCCGCCGTCATCCGAGTTGCCACAACAACATGCAAACAGTCTCTCCACATATCGCATGATCTATGCGCATGTCGGTATTTCGGCGAGCATTGTCTTCGAGACGTTTGTTTTTCGATGATTGGCTAGTTGACCGGAGACATTTTTGTCGTACCGAAATAAGGAAGAAGGAGAAGAAGAGGAAAACAAGGAAGGAGATAAAAAAGAGAGAAAGAGTGCAATCGAACGAAAAACTATCCAAAATAGGAAATGACAAACAGGAACAGGAAACAATTGAAGAGCTAGATCGCATAGATCATCCTTCAGGTGCATTTGTTGATTTTTGTTATTTGAATGATAGTGGAGGTCTGAATGAGTAAATAGGAGCATGACTCACCTCACCGACTAGTTGAAAGTTTGTAGCATGTGAGATTGAAAGATCAGACACTGTTTGATGGAAAACGTCAATGTTTCCTACCGTTAGGAAATTGCTATGTCTTCATATTGCATAACGAAAACATTATTCTCAGACCTTTTTGATTTTACAGTAGCGTGCATTAATATATACAAAACGGAACCCACGTTTCACGTGATTACACCCCGTGTGCTGCTTCAAATCAAAATCTGAAAATTTCCTAGCATTTTAAACGACCCCTGAAAACCCAGAAAAAATTTTGGCATCGATTGAATCATTTCCAGCAGAGTTTCAGTTTAAGTCAGAAATGTGAATTTGTATATATTAATGCACGCTACTGTGAATGGTGAAATTACTAATCTAGGAAGAAAGAGCACCCGCAAAATTACATAAGTCGTGAATCAATTTTGTCTGAAAAATGTTAAAATTCCAGCCACCCATAGCATAGACCTTGTGCCTTTCAGACAAAACTAATTCTAATCAAAGTTTCTTGACTACTCATTTTTTTGAAATTGTTATTATTCTTTTGATGGTTTCAATATACTAATAGTGTTATTTTATTTCAAATTTCCTAGGCAAATAACTATGAAAAATCGAACTCTAAAAACTCATCCACAACTTTTTTTTCGAAGATAAAAAATAAGCTTTCAAAAATCAAACTTCATTGGAACATTTTCCTGAATATATCCAATAAATATTGGCAAAAATACATAGATAGAATGTATCTTATTATCGAATTTTTGTTTTTGAGAAAAAACATCAGGTACACAATTGATTTTTCCCGCATTTAAATCCATAAAGTCAACAGGTTTCACCTTGTTTGGTTCATTGTACTCGTTGTTTTTCTCATCTCAATACTCTTTTCATCTGAAGAAGTGCTAATTTTACATCGAACTACATGTATTTCAAAACATTGCATCGTGTTGACAAACTTTGTTTTTCGAACTTCCCCCTATGTTTGCCATCTGTAAGCTGTCGTCCACTTTTTTGTGTGACCAAATGAACAAAATGAAAAAAGAGGAGAAGCAGAGATGATCAGCTCCAAATTCGGGTAAGTCTATTGAGTGCGAAATGAGAAAACATTGTATTAGTGAACCGTGTCTTTTCATGTGAGAAAACTTTTGGAATGAACAAAAATGAAGCGACACAACAAAAAACAAACAAATCTCTCAAGATTCTCAAAACATGACAATTGTTGGTAGAAAGAGAGAGGGATGAATATCCAAATATCTTCCTTTTGAAAATATAAATATCGAGTGAAACATACCGATTGTTGACAAAAAACACTCAAATAGCACGAAATGTTGAAATCTGATTTAATAAATCAATTTTAAATAGGGGGTTTTTTTTTTAGGAAACTACATCTACTAACGATGAACATTTATGGAACTTATTGATATGTGGTTGACATCAAAAAAGTCATAGTCGCTCTTGACAACTTGCAATTTGATCATCACGTATGAAGTAGCAAACCAACAACAAAATTTATTCCCGATAGTTTAAAAACCTTAATTATGCACATCTTACGTTGTCCAACGTCATCTCATTATTGTAGTCGCGTTTTTTTTTCAGTAAACCTGACCAACCACTTCAACCAATCCGCATACACACAAAAATGAGATGACTCATATTCTAGTTCACTCATTTTACATAATATTTATCATCACGTCATTTTGTACACGTTTAGAAAAGTTTTTTTCCGGGAGAATAGAAATCTCTAAACGGAAAACATTGGGGTAAACAAAGAAATTAATCATTGTTAAAAACACATTGTATCGAGAAAAATCAGGTTTGGCTCGACTCTTGAAACTAAGCAATCAATTGATCAGGTGGGAAAACAGTGAAAAAAGGAGAATCGCACAAAAGATCTCAGGAGAGAAATGCACTTTTAGGGATATTTACGAACCTGATCAAAAAACATTCATAGTATTTTTGTGTTTCTAATGTCAGAGACCGTTAGCCGAAGTGAAACTTTTTTGGAATTTGAAAAAAAGGCAGGTTCTATGTCAGTAGAGGGGTAAGTGTCCTCAAATATTTTCAAAAGAAACATTGGTCCTAACATAATATAAGGGTTAAAAAAGGATTTCTGGTTGTTAAAAAATAAAAAAGGGCCATATGAAAGGAGTGCCTGTTTATTCTGCAACTCATATACTAGGATAGAACCAAAAAGAATATTATGAAATAAATAAAACCTAACACTCACCGCACTGCTTTTTGGTTATAATTCTTGATAAAGTAACAAAAGCGCATAGTTCTATTTTAAGTTTTTCCAAACTACGAAAAATGAACTGGATATCATAGTCAAGCTCTTAAACCAGTTTCGATGTATTGTCACACAAATTCATTTGAAAGCGAATAAAATGCAACATTACATGAGGACTATTTGATAGTCTAATTTATACAAGTGAAAAATAATGAGAAAATAATTTTAGTAGCATCGTAGGAAATGTGCTTGAACTTGTGTGAAGCGTTCCAGATGATCTTCAAATCTCCCAAACCATTCCTAAAAAACTGAACTTTTTTTTCGACAAGATTTCCTGTCTCACATTGAATTCCATGTTTTCCACAAACAAATCATAATCAATTGTTTCATCTGTTAGTTGTGAGTTCAATAGGTAGATGTCTCCCATGAGTTTGTGAACATTTTCTTTGTGTGCTTTTTTGCAAATACGGTGGAGATTTACCTGTTATTCAAAACTTTAGAAAACCCTGAAATGCTTTGTGACTTTACCGTTTGATCGTGAAGCCTCTTGATACAATCGTGCAGCTCGTTGATTTTTCTCTATAAAATCTTATGAACCGAACAAAACAATTTGAAAAATTTACCATTTCTTCAGAAGACAATAGGTCATTCATTATTGAAAGAAATATATAGTGAAGGGAATTCAAGAAAACAACGGTGATCACAATATCTATTCAGAAAAGATTTTAGTTTTTATCATCGAAATGAGTAATAAACCGCGCGTACCCAGTACCTTTGAGAATACTTTATACGCAAAAAAATAATTGACGTTTTTTGATAGAAGACAATAACATGTTATGTTATTGTGGAAATATGTGCAGAGCATGATCCGAAGAAAAATCAGTGGTGAAAATCGGCCCTGGAAATTTGAAGGAAACAAAAAAATTATCTGAAATATAAGATAAATCCAACTTGTCTCATCCCTTGAAATAATGGACTGAGTGGAAAAGACTAAAGAACAATGATGATGTCACTTAATTTATGTTACTAAACTTCATCCTCGGGGAGTTGCAAGACGTGAATGTGAAATCGGGTTAAATAACAGAATAAGTTTGTTTTTGCAGCCATTAGAGTCTAGCAAAAACAGTCCAAAAATCATTTTGAGCATCACTTTTCTTTATGTTAATTTGCAATACAATTGTTCTTATTTCGAACTTATATTTATGCACAAAGATTGGTATATAAAATAATGGACCAGTAATATAGCGGTTCTACAACACAAAAAGTAGTATGTATTGGTAATGTATGTAAAATGACAGGATGAGATGAGATAATATTTACAATAGCTGTTTAGATTAATATTCATAGTTGCCACTTTTGGAAGCAATAAAAGCTGAGGGACCCGATAATGTTTTCTTTTTTTGTCATGTTTTTGGTTTACATATGCGTCTCTTTTTGAATTCGTCGAACAGATGGGCTGGCCGTTGATGACATGGTTGATGATGGTGAAGATGCACCACGTCCAGAATCTCGACCATCCTACAATCAAAAAAAAATTGGGTTTTTCCAATTTTTTGCTTACCAATGAATATGATGAAGTTGGCTCCGGACTTTTTGCGCGAACAGAAACAATACAGTCATCCAAATGAGATTGAAGCATCTCACAAACTCTCAATGAATCAGACAACATTGTGTCGTATACCTGACAAAACGTTGAATTGTATATATCTCGAATATATTTTAGTCTTACCTCTTTTTCGAAAAGACAATTTTTCATTGAGTTATCCTCTTTTTTCGTAACTCTGGCGTGTTTTGGAATACTTCTGGCAACAATCGGTTTATCATCTCCAATCGCTTCTAGCGCTTCTACCAATGCTTCATCTTCTAGCAGAACATCCATTGACATCGACTGAAAAAACAAAAATAAAACAGGTCTTCTGGGAGTTTCCTTAAATGCACTTTTGACATTTGCTTCAACCAAAAAACACAGAATCATGAGATTTTCCAGGAAGATTTATTACTGGATTTCAGTTAACTCCAGGAAATCCGAAAACTAGCTATAAACCAAAAATGTTTTGTTTTGTGCTCGATAGCAAAAAATAGCAATGCTTAAAAAATGAAGAAAAAAAAATAAACATGCATTTTTTTGAAACAGTTGTCATGACACTTTGAAGACAAATTGGACCCTTGGAGTTGTCACTCGTGTTTTAAATTTTTAGAACAAACAAGAGTCAAGTGACCAGAGCTCGGAAACGTTTGTTAAACTTATTTCTGATGATGAAAAATTGGTTTCCGGTTTTTTTCCAAATATATTTGAGATTATGATTTTTTATAAAATAAAGAAAGACCTTGACTAATAACTAGAGAAATACAGTTCCTCAGTTTTCTCACTGCGTTCCGAATAATCTAACTTCAAATATTTATTCACTAATTTTAAATTTTAAATATTTGGGTTTCTAAAAGTCACCTCAATGTTTTTTTGAACATTTCTTCCCTGGTATTTATTTTCCTTGAATTTTTTATTTCCAACTGACCTTTCCGAAATCTTTTTGTCCTTTAGTACTTTTCTTTTTCTTTTTCCCACCATTCATATCAGCAGGCATCGTATTACTCGTCACAATTCCTTTATTTTCTTTACCAACGATGAAATGTTTTTCCTGAAAGAAAAAAAAAGTTTTCAAGTATATTAAAGTGCACACATCCACACACAGACACAAACACAAGATAACAAAAAGATTTTGGGTGTGACTGGCTAAAAAAATCGCAACAGCGGCGTGAGAAAAAAGAGGCACTTGTTAAAAACCTCTTGCTTTTTTATGTTTGGCTCTTTTCAGGATTTGAGCTCTGGGGAATTCTAGAAACCAGGCTAAAAGAAGGGTCGGTGAGTGGTGTATGCAGCTGACTTGTTTTTCTTGTTGTTTTTCACGTCAAATTTAATTCGTTTTCCAAAAAAAAAAGAAGTTTTTCTTAGTTGTTTTGTTATTGTTTTTAGAAAACTTTGGGATGTAGGCTAAACATTAAAATTTGAATTATTTTCGAACAAAGTTTTTACAGATAGATACTATGGGATATATATAATTCATCTCTGCATTTTTTATCAGCCAGATTTGGACTGACTCTCATATAGTAAACTCACATTATTTCTGACTGGTGAGAGGGCTTTGATATCATCTGTAGATTTTGCTCCATTTACACGTTTTTTTCTTCGGAAAAGTGAAAGGAATGGTGATGTTGTCTTGGCTTCGCTCATTTCTGAAAAATGAAACATAATTTGAAAAACGGTAAGATGACAAATATGCGATATAAATACAAACTAATTTGATTGATAAGGTTAATCAATTAGTAACTAACACGGTAGGTGATCGAAAATCTTCGAGGAGGGCCGATATTTCAAATGCCGAGAACTACTATATTCAAATATATTTTCAAAAATTCTGGATTGTTGGCAACGACGTATTGCAAAAAAATCATGTAGCAACAAAAAAATGTTTATGAAGACACGAAAAAATGAAGAAACAACAAAAAAACGAAAAAAGGAAGAAGATGAAATTGCTCTAGCAGTTTGCTAAACAAATAAAGGAACAATGAAAAAGTTGGCTGACCTCAAGCTCGAAAAATGAAATTGAGACATTTTAAAGATGTTTGAAGTTCACACAGAAACACAAAAAAATATTCTTGTTCCGTTGTTGAAATTCATAAACATAATTCAGAAGCTGGACAACAAAAGAGAGAATGCGGAGAAAAAATAATCATCGTAGTATTGATAAAATGACAAAACAAGGCATTACGATTTTTGAAACAATATTAAATATAAAAACAGGGTCATCATAAGTAATATTATTATTAAATAAAAAGGTGTGATTGATAATTTTATTTGTCAGATTGTTTAGAATCAAAGTTGGAACAGAATCCATAACTTTGTGTGATACAAAACAACATTCAATAGTTGATTGGAAAAAAAATTTGGAAGATTTATTTGTCATATGAAAGTGGTTTCCAGATAACAGTTTTGAGAAGAAAAGAGGAATGAAAAGGGGTCAAAAGGTTATTGAAAGAATCTCGAAAACGTTATCAAATGTAGAACCGACAAAATCGGATTTTTGAATTAAAAAAAAAACTTCCTTGTTTTTTGTTGACTCCCCGGGCTATTAGCCAGAAGTTCGATGAAAATAGCTAGGATATTTGGAAAATTCCAGACTTTTCGCGTTACAGCACGTACATCAAATATTTATTTTAATCGTCAAAAAAAATCATGATAAAAGTAGTATATCATTTCTAAAACACAAATTTGGGAAGATTAGTTTTTATATTAAAAATTATTAATTTGGTTTTAACAAACTTATCAAAACCTCTGTATTTTCAGATCAATAGTAATCTTCTAACAACTGGACTGTAGAAAGTTTTTTCTACAAAAAATGAGAAATAAACAAAACATCCAGAAGAATAAGCACATTCATATCATGCTTTTGAATGTTTTTCGAGGAATAAACTTCGGAGTGTATGTGTTTTTCCAACGTCTTAACTCGCTGTCTGTTTGTCCACAATCAAGTTAATCACCCGATAATACAGTATTAATCAAAATTAAAAGACGAGTATTTGCTTAGTTATGTACTTTCATGAGGGAAAACGATTTTTTTCTTTTCATTCTTCCGCTGGAAAATTGCCAAACAGTTTTGTCAAGTAGAGAAAGAATAAATATTGACTATCACCAATGCTTCAAAGTTTGTTGAAAAAAATGTGAGCCTTAAAAAAGTTTTGTTGTGAACAAATGTTTTGCTTGACCTTCAAAAAAAAATCTAGAAAATTTTCTGACGCATGTATAATATGAAAATTGAAGTGAACGAACAAAGTTAATGGATATACACATAGAAAAGTGCGAATTTGAAAAAAAAATGAGGATGAGAAAATTATACGATTTCAAACAAGAGACAGTGCGACGACGACGATGGCAATGTTAGAATTGGAGGAGGTGGACATTAAATGGATTTGATTTAATGAACCGTGCCTACGATTGTTTTGTCACGCCAATCTGCCACTGTCGTTGTGAAATGACACTTTTTCTGAATTTATGTTTCAATTTCAAATTCAATGTTGGTGTCAGTCTAATTCTCATTCTTTAAATTCATTTGGAAACAGATAGTAATACAAAAAAATCTATCACTTTGAAATTCCATACCAATTTATGTGAAAATAAAGCTTACTTCATGTGAAACTTCAGGTGATTATTAATGTCAGGTTCGGTTTTTGTTAGTTCATTTTTCTTAGGTCAAGTAAAGACTGCTAAATAGACAGCTAATTTCATATTTACAGGTAGAACTGCAGGTTTCGATGCTTTAGAAAACGAAAAGAGTCCTAAATTTGAAAACTGTAGAAGCAATGAAGGGAATACTTACGAATAGCGGTACCAATTGGGAGAAAAACACTGATAAGAAAGGTTTTACCTCATTTAATGGTTTTTTATTCCACATTAAAAAATCATGACCACAATTCAACTAAATCCTACCGTACTTATAGAACTAGTCATGTCCTAAATCCAATAAAACGAGACCAACAGAGATGGGTGGAAAGTTAATGGTTGTCCAAAAAAGCAACATTTTTGAAACGACCAAAACGAGTCACAAAATGTTGCTCGTAAAAAATCTAATCGGGTGAATTTTCGAAACAAAACAGATTGAAAAACGACAAGAAAAAAAGAAGAGAAAGTGTATATGTTTCGTGAGTAAAAGAGCATAAAAAACGCGTAAAAAGTTTTGAAAGCCAAAGCATCAGAAGAAGGAGAAGCAACAACAACAGAATGATGACTTCCGAAAAATTTGGAAAAATTCGATTCATACTAAATGAGTCGCCAAAAAACTCCATTTTTGATCATGCTTGTTGTTAGGAATTTATAGCTTATATTCTAAACAACCACTATTCTTTTGTTTTTCATTTCCATGTATTTTACTACACTCCAGACAGCTGGGGGACCACCCGGTGAGCGGGTAACCATTCTCTCGAGAAATATTACATCAATATGTATATATGACGGTATGGTGGATATTCGAATTATACTAATTGAAAATGACATATATGGACAATTCAAATTGGATTAGTTGTTAGAGTTTGATCCAAAAAAACACAGAAATTGTTGGAACTAGGTTAGGATTACTATAAAGAGGGATTAATCGAGGGGTACTTTAGAATAAGGATTCAATGAATGTTTAATGCGCACTTACAGGGTAATAAAATGGCTCCAACTTTTTTCGGGAAAATGGGTATGATTTTTTGTTCAAGCTATAACACAAGTATAGTTACATCGAAGTTCAGACAACAAATGAGTCACGAATAATCTGTTGTTGTAGTTTTTCGGAAAAATACTAGTATGAGTCATACACCTTTAACTATACCTTTTTTATGACGAAAATCAATCTGGAAATTGTTCAGGAAAATGTACATCTGACAAGACATAACATAACAGCAAACAAACAAAAAGTCATGAAATAACAGGCTGGACAGACAAAAACTAAATTCACACATATGCTTACTTTCCCTTCGTTTTCAAAACCATAAAACAAATATATAACCATAATATGAAAAAGGAATCAAGCTAGGGTTTTGAACATGTTCTTGTTCAAAACTCGGAAAAACATTTTGAAAACAAAACAAAACAAGATTGAAAACCAAGATAAATTTTGTTGTTGGTTTTTTATTGTGTTTGATGTGAATGAGATTTGAGTTGGGTTGAGTTGAGTTAAATGGCAGATTCTCAAAAAGGAAGAGATAGATCAAAAAGAGAAGAAGAAGCATGTGAAAAAGGAAAAAATAGGAGAAGAAAAGAAGAAGCAGCAAATAAATTTTGTCTGCACAACAATCATGACAATTCAATCCGAATTCAATTGGTGTTGCGTGTGGATTTCTGAAATTTAGAGGCTCGTGACACTTGTTTTTTATTGAGTTTCTTTTTTTGGATGGAACATTTCTAGGAAGACAGATATACATTTTGAAAAAGCGAATAGATTTTCAAGATAGTAGAGATGTCTGGAAATTCGTAACTTCAAATTACCTAAACCTGAAAAAGTAGAAGTCTAAATTATTGTTCGAACGAAGTAACTATTGTCAACTCAATCTTGAAGATGAAAATCTATAATATCAATTTAGCTCCATCGTGATATCGTAAGAGATTAGAAGTTTTTTCATCTCCATTTTGAAGAGTTTTTGTTGGTTTCTTCCAGACAGTTGATCCAAACAAAAACAAATCAATCTAGTGAAAATCCAAATATTACAACATCAACAAAAATATGAAAGAGAATGTAATAAACATCTTATTAAAACTGACCGCACTGACTTAGTTTTTTTTTCTTCTCTTCCTACATTCATAATATCTGTCCGACGCGTTTCGCCAGACTCCAGCCAACGCAATTTGTCAAAAAAACCTTTTTGGTGGCAACATTTTGGTGGGAGGTCATAAAGAGGAGGATTTTCGCAAACAACGGACGAAAAAAGGGGAAAATGAAAAATAGGCATTTGAAATGGCGGGTGTATCTTACATCAAATTTGGTAAGTGAATAAATTGCTGACAGACGATTGAACACATGCATAATTGTTTGAAGAAAAAGGAAAGAACAAGAAACAAATGGCATTAGGATGTTAAACGGGCCATGGGTAAATCCTTGACAAAGGAACATATTAGGCAGGAACATTTTGGAAAAAAAAAACATCGTAAAAATCGGTTTTCAGAATTTTTATCAAATTATAAGTCAAACGTGACAGTTAAAGGGGGGGGGGGTAAAGGCAATGGGCAAGTTGATCTTAAATGAAAGAGCACACTCCATATAGTACTGAAACACTATGGATTTTTCACCAAAACGCCCAGAAAAAAATTTCCAAATTTCATGACCACGTATAGCATACGTGGATTTTGGAATATTTTGAAAATTGACGTGCTAAAAAATTTGAGAACAAAATTTTCTCGAAAACTGACCTTTTCGAACAAAAATCCCAAATGTTTCAGGGATGTACAGGAGGTACTCTTTCATATAAGATCAACTTGCCCATTGCGTTTACCCCCCCCTTTAAGTTCAAATAATGCAAACACCATAAAAGACACTAGTCTTAAATTTCTTTTGATCCTTACTGATAAATAGTTTTATGACACTTGTTTGATAGTGCAAAAAATATGATACTACTCTGAGAAACTTTATCCCAACGAGTTTAACCATCATCTGGAGAACTATTACCTCAAATTCAATTTCTTATGGAAGTTCAGAAGGTAACACAATTCTGTCAAACTAATAAAAATTCTGAACATTAATCGCACCATGTAAGGAAGAAAAATCTCAAGTGAAAACATCAGGATGTATGAAACTATATATTAGAAATATGATTTCGCGATTCTCACCAAAGATTTCACATATGTTTTTATTCCCGTTTTGAAAAAGAAGCATATTTTTTCAACAAAAAAAACCTAGGTTGAGAAGATGAACGAAACGATGAACGGCTCTTTTCATTTTTCTCTCAAAAGTGTTGCAAATATTATCAAGAGGTGTCTGGCTGGCTGTTCAGCCCAACTTACTACTTCAAACAAAATGAAAAGTTTTTTGTGAAGAACCTAAATATAATTTTGAAGTGAAGTTAGTTGACATCCTGAAAGATGAGTCACAATGATACAAGTTTCGAAACTAGATAAAGTGAACACATATGTTATTTTCCCATGAGAGGTTGAGATGTTCGTTCAAGATTTGTTTGTTTTCAATGATTTATTACTTTCAAACAGTGTTGATAACACTGAAAATCATATGAATAATAGTGATAGTTTATGATAGGGATGGGAATTGGCAGTACTCTCTGATGTTCTTTTTATGGACACAAATATGATGGAAAATAATGGTACAGAGATGGACAGTGTGAATGAAAATAATTAAAAAAGACACCTGTGTGTAACCCAGAAAAAATATTTTTCGTATACTGGTACAAACAACACTATTTGAGTAAAATAAAACATTGTGTCTGTCATTGGTAACCCATCTCGGAGTTTCAGAATACTATAAAACTTCAAGTCAATCTGTGAAGGCTGTTGTAAAAGTAATACATAATGTCTAGTGAGTAATGGGTGGAGCAAGGTAAACCAGGAGGTGTCAGATATTATATCCAGTCATATTTGATACAATAAATAAGTAGTCTCATGTTAGGCACATAGCATCTTTGCTCAACATTCAGAAAAGTTCAGAAATTGAGGAATGAAGTAAGTAGGTTTTCTCCTAACGTTGTTTTGTAAAAAAGTATAAAATAAATCGTGATTTGAAAAAAAAACTGAGTGAATTGAGTGGAAATACCCTATTCTTCAGAAAAAAGAGGAAGAATAACAATAATATTTATTTTCCATAAAGAGGGAAGAAGGGAACCAAATCAAGATAAAAATCAAATGGTTAATAAATTTTACGTCGTATTTTATATATAAAAACAAAGCGGTCAAACCTTTTTCAAAACTCAAACAACCTCATGCAAAACTTATAATTCTTTTGACAAACAATTTCATTTCAAACAAGCTAGATGAATATGTACAGAAGAATTTCGAACATCTGTACAGCACAATTAATATTAAAGGTTTCAAATCAAGTACTCCCCAATTCTATGAAATTTTCTGGATAGAGTAATAAAATCAACAGCTGATTGTGGTGGTCGGAGGGGACACACACACAAAATAAAACCACAAAAAAATAATAAAAAGGAAGGGCGGTCTCCTTTAGAAAAGACTACGGGAGGATAATAAATTGACGGTGAGGTGTGATATTTGTGGTTTTGTGTACTACGTACGTCCCGTTTAGTTTCAAGATGAGAAATTGAAGTTTTGTAAGAAGATAAATCGTTTTTCGAACAGAGTGGTGGAATGGGTTTCGTTTCATGAAAAATGTTTTTTTCACTAGTTGAAAAATGTAGGTTTTGAGAAGATCAAGAGATATGATAACAAACGGGAAGAATTTCTTCAAGTTTCATTGATACTTCAAGAAAATGAAACTGACAATCATCTGAAACAATTCAACATTTTTTTTATTAAAAAATGAAAGACAGTCTGACAAGAAAACTGGAAAAAATGTGGAGAACGTGCGAAAATGTTCCGTTCTTTTACAATATGAAAAAGCTGTGTGAGGAAATTCTTTTGTTTTGTGCTTGTTGCACTCTCTCCAGAAAAATAGAGGTAAACACCTTGCAAAGTATTGTTATATATTGTACTGTTTGTAAACTTACGTCACTCAGAAACAAGTACACCTTTCATAACTTTTAAAAACAATACAGATGTGAAAAGGATTTGATGATAAATAACGCGTGACAAAAACATTTTTCAGAAAACAACAATAGCAAAAAAATAATGGATGTGATAACACCTCAGAAATATTATTTTCTGGAAAAAATGAAAGGTAATATTGAAAAAGGTCAGAATTTTTATAGCTTAACGTTTTTTTTTTCTGTTACAAACAAACAGACACTCTCGTACATAACAAATATGTATAACCAAATTGAAGAGTGAATGTACTTGAAATAAAGGTGTGGAACAACAATAACATGAAGTGAAAAGGATATATATATTTAGATGAATTGATATGACCGGAAAGAAAGCGATAGTTGATAAGCATTTTAATTGAATATTTTATACGTAATAAATTTCGACACTTTTGAGAAGAAGAAAAGACAACGGGGAGGGGGACCAACCAGCTAGTCAAATATCAATTTAAATAAAAGAGGAGGATCTGGCAAGGTGTTGGATAGATTAAAAGAGATCCATAATATGTGTCAAATATTATTGACCACTTGTTGCAAAATGAGAAACACCTTTATATTTTTTATATGACTAATTGGACGATGTATCAGATTTCAAAAGGATTTTTTTATTGAGTAATTGCGTGCATGTGTGAATGTGATATGAATAGGACCGATATGGAGGTATTATGCACAGGTTGTTCTCTTTCTCCTAATTGATGAGAGAGTTATAAAAAATGAGACGTAAGGGGTTTGTAAAAATTTTTTTTTTTTTTTGAATATTTCGGTTTTGGTTCTTATTCAATTTTCAGCGAATTGTTAGTATGAATGAAACTGCAAACAAAACTGGAAATTTTCCGATTAAAAAAAACCTAAAAGTAGTTAAACTGACAGCCGCATCATGTATCCAATCTCGAACATGATAATTTGATGATTGTTTCCAATGCAATTTCTAAAACAACACACTATCCATTGATATTTGAAAATTTAAGAAATTTTTGATTTTGATTTCCTATGAACACTTTGGAACCTTGAACAAATTATTCGGATGCACTACATTTCTAAATGTCTTTGAAACAGTCTGACTGATTCCAAACTTTTTTTCTGAAAGACAACGTCAATCAAAAATATTTGAAAAACCAGTATACTGTAATGCAATTTTTTTTGGCAACTCGCACACAGTTTGACAAAGTATACTTAGGATGCATTATGATGTAATGTACCAATAAAGTATATACGTGAGTAAATTATATAATAATATCTGGTCAGTGGCTAAAACTTATTATGAGGGAAATTTTTTTCTGAACTCGCAATTTTTAAAACAAAAATATTAGTTTAAAAAATGCACCAAAAATTATACATATTAATAAGAATAGTTATTTTTGTAGTAACATTTGCAAACTTATACCAAAGTGGCTAAAATACACATTAAAAACTCTACTGTACACCAGCATAACACACAAAAAAACACAAAAAGAGCTCAGCTAGATTTGAAATCTAATCTATTCAAAATAAAATTGAAGAAAAAAAAAACAACTTTACGATGGATATTAAGTTTTGCATCTTTTTGATGCACCGGCTACTTGGATTTGTGTCCGATGAGAAGACAAAAAACAATAAAAAATGTACTCCAACATCTGTCAATAATAGTGCATTTGATCCGGCAATCAAAATTCAGGAAGAAAAAGTGTTCTACAAAAAAAAAAGTTTTTTTTTTCGTAGAAACAAATGAAATGTGATATGTTGTGAACAAGTGTTTGTTTCGTAGATATAAAATTGTGAGAACTACAATGATGAATTGATGGTGGAAACAAGGAGAAAAGCGAGGGAACCAGTACAAAATGTGGTGACATGTCCAATACTGGTAAGTTGTATGTCTAGTGAACAGATGTTCAATTGCAAATGAGTGTTTTGACAATTGAATTCAAAACATTATTTTGAGGTTTTTTTTCTGATTTTACCAAAATTAGCTGTTCTCAAACACTTGATATTTTCTCAAAACATTTCTTTAATTTTTCAGCAAAAGTTTCTGGTTGAATACTTAATGAAATAAACTTTGGAACAAGGTTTCTTGATTTTTCAAAGTGTCAACTTAATAAAAAAAAAAAGAAACTCATAAAACCCTATATAAGAAACGTAGAAGTTTCTCATCAATTGTTGTCAAACATAAACCTCAGAACTCGGAAAAAAACAAAATGTATATAAATAAAACATGTGTAAGTGACACAAGTGCATGTTTATCAACAAAGAATTCATCTTCTTTCAACGTTATATTTCAAATCTGATCTCGAAAAATCGCCACACACACATTTTTACACACATCCAGATTTTACACATTTTTCTGTTGTCGTTATTCAATTGACACGATTTTGTGGCTTAGAGAAAACAACTTCGCAGAAGAAAAAAAAACCAATTTATTATTTTGAACTACATTTGTTTTATTCTAATGAAGTGTAGCCATGTCTTCTCATTGACCTTTTTACAAAATATAAAGATGTGGCAACTAAAAATGATACTCCAACAATTGATAAATATAGCCACCACTGATCAGATATTGGGTTGATTTCGAATTCTTCCGATTTGAAATGAGCTCTTATTTTTTTCTGGAAAAAATGACATAATTAAAACCATTTTAGTTTTTGAATAAATTTGAAAATTGGGATACTAAACCTTACCAATTTTGTCACCAATTTATCAAATGTACTTATATTATGCATCCAAAAATTAACATCTTCTTGATGAAACCCGTACTTCATAGTTGGCCATGTATCTGTTGTAGAATCGACTTGAACTGAGAAATAGTTCATTGTTTCAGGATTCAACTGTTTCCAATCTTAAAATTTTTTATTAAAACTTGAAACTTTATCATTCTACTTACTTGGTGAAGGATTGCCATATTTTGTGAAATTCACTAGCATTCGACTATAAAAGGAGTCTAACAGTTCCATATCTGTTGTTCGTTGCACGTTCCGATGAGTTCCAATAAAATATTGCATATCAGATACATGAGATGAGTTTGGTTGTTGACTGAATACTGATAAAAAATAAAAATGTGAAAAATTCAGACTCACTCAGATTGGAATAGAAATACTTTTCCGCCACGTTCCACCAATTTTTTTGAATACATTGCAGATGAGAAAAAAGTGGACTGTGTTATTGGTTCCAGAACTGTGGAATTAGGTGCTTCTTGTAAATAGTCAAAGTACTTCGCAACTTCATACGGGTTCTCAAAATTCCAAAAATCTCCAGGAATATTTGGATTTCCCGATTTTTTCCATCGACGAGTCCCACTTTCTTTCTGTGTGACTCCAATTAGAAATTCTCGTGGAACACATTTCTCCAAAAATGTTTCGATTGTTTCCTTTGGATTCATAAATGGTTCTCCTTCCAATAGATCCATAAAATTGTAATGATCCAGGTACATTTGGTACTGTTCTTTCATTAGTTTTTTGTAATCAATGTTTTTTATGCAATCTAATGTTTTTTTCTTATCAGTAGACATATGGCACTAAAAATTATTAACTTTTGATGAACAGGAAAGACAGTAGTAATTTTACCCCGACTCGCTTTGTTATATTATGCACGTTCTCCAAAAAAAGATCCGGCATAGCAAATATAGGTGCCATGCTGAAAGACATCACCCTTTTGAACAGCTTCTGATGTGGATCGATGAGACTGAAAAATTTTGGTCGTTTTATAGATAAAGGTTAAATATTGAAAACCTGCTGAATCCTAGAAATGTAATGATTGTTGCACCATATGAGTGTCCCATGAGATTGACCTTGTTTGAATCACCACCAAAGTTTCTGACTTCATCATTAATATATTTGAGAGAGAATATACAATCTGAGAAAAAATGAAACCAAAACTCAATTTAAATTTGGATTATTACCATGAAAAGCTAAATTTTTATGTGTGATGTTTTCATCAAGGAAATTATACAAACCAAAAAGACCCAAACGATACGCAGGAGTGATGAAAACAATGTCTGAAAGAATAGGAAACTAATTTTTCTATTTAAAATTGTTACCTTCTTCAACATATCTTTCAAGAATAAAATCATCCGGAAAATCAACAGCTGAACCAGTATCCACACCGCCACCGTGATAGTAAACAACAACATGACATTTTTTTGAATTCAGACATTTTTCGGAAGTGAAAATATTAAGATATAGACAATCTTCATCCATTTTCTTGGTGTGATCGCTTTCCAAGTCTTGAGGACTAAAACAGGCTGCACTGCAAAGAGAATGTGAATATATTATCAGTTCAGTGAGTACTTCTTAATTTTTAACTGAAAAAAGAACTAACCTATATTCTGTTGCATTTTTCACATGGCTCCATGAATTTGGTTTTTGTGGCAATTCAAAACGAGAACTTCCAACTGGAGGTTTCGCAAATGGAACACTTTTGAATAAGTGATAGTGATTCCCATTTTTTTGAAATATCGTCTGACCTCTCAATCTGCCATAACTTGTCTTCACAATCTTCTCGCATTGATGAATAGAACAAAAAATCAAAATAATAAAAACGTATCTAAAGAGCATTGTATTTTGATAATCAAAAAAAAACGTCTGATAAAATATGTACATTGAAAGATACAGGTCAATGAAACCAGAGAAACATTGTAGTTTATGCCCTTGTTTGACTATGAGAAAACAGCTGATGATGTAGAATTTGATGTGATAGTTTTTGGGAGTAAAATTTGAATGATAACGCCTGACAAATAAAAGGTATGTGAAATTATGACTGTGAAAATGGAGGAGGAGTTTTGATAACCCCTAAAGACTGTTGGGCTTATTATTCTCCATAGCGGAGTACCAATTTCTGTCTGTGTTACTCTGAAAAAAATTCTTGAGGTACATACTTTTTTTTTTTAAATTTCTCGAATGTTTCATTTGGTTTTTATGAATGGTATTCCTTTCAATGAAAATACGAAATAACGTTATTGCCAATTCGAATTTTTTTTGATTGTTGAAAGCGTGGCCGAGGTTTTTTTTACCGTATAGAAATTTTTGAAGTTGTTTTCCCAAGATCAAAAAAATTTGGAGGTCTGAAAAAATAAATTTCACAACTATTGTTAAAAATTGAACACCAATAAAACAAAAAATAAGAAATGTTCAAGCATATTTCTAAACTTCCACGAATTTTTTGAGAATTTTTAACCTAAACTGAAGGTAGTTATGAAGTTTGATGTTTTCAGACCTCCAAATTTTTTTTGATCTACTGAAGTTTTTTCTTCAATTTCTATACGGTAGCAAAACCTCGGCCATGTAATTCTCTTCCAATGGTCACAAAAAATCGAATTAACAATAATTTGATTTGACAGCGCTTCTCAGAATTAGTATAACCCTCACAGGATTATTTGTATATCATTCTAGTTTTTGATTCTTACAATTTCACTCGTTATTTAATCGGGACTCAGAACTAACAAAATCCTTCGAAATGAATACTAATTTTGAGATGCTTTTTCAAATGAGATTAACTTTATTATATGAAGGAAAAAGTATTTTGTTATTTGTCTCGGTTGAAATAGACAAGGTCTCCGATAAAAGCTCTGTCTAGGCAAAAAAAGAACCGTATTGTAAGAAATAACTCTTTTTAACAATGTTTGGGTTGGATTAATAAGACTGACAAGTAATTTGCTAATTCACTACCTATTAAACCATAGTAAACTTGCCATGATTCCAATATAAGGATGTTCCATGAGATTCAATATTTATGGCTTGCCACCAAAATTTCTCGCCGTTATCTCCTTCACCCCTATGATAGTAAATAATAACATGACAATTACCGGAGTTCAAATATTCAGAAGAAAAAATGTTTAACTATAAACAAAAACAAAAATCCGTTTTTCACTTTCAAACAAGCTGAGCTGAAAAATCATAAACATTTCAAAATATGACTTCAAAATAAGTGACGAACAAGGCAGTTTTTTTTTGAACATATATGCTTGAAAACCAAAATGTGAATGAAGGTGTTTTTTGAATGCAGAAACCAACCTATTTTGCGTTTCTCACATGATTCCACGGATTCGGCTTTTGTGATAGTTCAAATTGCAAACTTTCAATTGCAGCTTCTGCAAATGGAATACCTTTGAATAATTGAAAATATTTTCCATCTTTTGAATATATATTGTTTTTCTTTCCAGTCTACTATAACTTGAATTCATAATTTTCTCGCATTCGTGAAAATAACATAGAATCAAAACACAAAAAAATTCTTTCAAGAGAATTAAGAGAACATCATAAAAAAACAGAAAAAAAATTAAAGATTTCGAATTTTTAACTTATGTTTGATTGAATATACAATTTATGCCAATGAGATATAACCTTTGTGTGTATTTTTCTTGACTAAAACAAACATTATGATTACAAAAAATGTCACTCCACAAACTGATGAATACCAAAATTTCTGATTTGAAGAATTCACGTTTTGAGTAGATAAAATATTGAGACGCTTTGCTTTCTAGAAAAAAAGGAATTGCTCTTGTCAATCCGGATGAACTTACGCGAATAGTAATGAGTTTATCAAAATGTGTGATATTGAACTTCCACAAATCAACTTCATTTTTGTGAAAGTTTTCTTTCATCGACGGCCAAATATTATTATTTGTATTGACTAGCACAGAATAATAATTCATTTTCGAAACATCCAATGGTGTCCAGGCTGAAATTCATGATAAGAAAAATCTTTGAGAAAAAGCAAAATTACCAGGAGATGGGCTTCCGAATTTAGTAAAATTAACCAACATTTCACTATAAAACGAATCCAACATGTCCATATCAGAAGTGTGAACTTCTTCACGATGAATACCAATGAAATACTGCAAGTCGGAAACATGATCGGAATTAGGTTCTTGGCTAAAAAAGAAAATGAATTGTGATTCAAAATACTGCTCTCTCACTCGGATGAATAAATATAAACAGTGCCTCCATTTCTCACTATATATTTCGAGTATAAAGCAATAGATACAAAAGTTGTTTGAGACTCTCCATTGAATATAGTCGAATTATTTTCAGCTTGAAGATTGTTGAAATATATTCCCACTTCCATGGGATTATTGAAACTCCAAAAATCACCAGACATTGCTGGATTAATGTTCATTTCTTTGAAACCATTTTCGATTTTGGTACATCCAAATATGAAATCATGCGGGACTGCATTTTCTAACAAATGCTCAACAGTTTCATCCTTCTCCATAAAAGGTGGCCCACTCAATAAATTCCAAAACTTCAGTTGCTCTTCGTCCATGTCGTGTTGAATTTGCAACAGTTCTTCATGACTTTTGTTCTTCATACAATTAAGTTTCTCAGATGGTTCCTCGAATATATTGCACTGAAATTATGCGTAATTTGAAGTAAGCCATAACTATTCATGTGTTGTTCAACACATTCAATCAATTTCGAAATTATTCGTGGTATAAATAAAAAAGGTGTACAACTATCTATTTTTGTGGTTTACAAGTTGGCCGAAGGTTACCTTTTCTATTTTCAAGCTTTGCTATACCCAATTAGGGACACAATAGTTCTGCTGATATCGATGGACGTTAAAAAAAAACTGAACCCCTAACTCACCCCACTCCGCCTTGTCATTTCATTAACATTGTGATAAAACAATTGTGGAACGTCAAGATGTGGAACCATACTCAATGATATCACTCGTTGGAATAACTTTCTATCTGGATCGATAAATCTGAAAAGAACTACTCTTTATTTTATTTACAATTAATAAAATAGAACCTGCTGACACCAAGAAAAGTTACGATCGCTCCTCCAGCAGAATGTCCCATCAGTGTCACATTTTCTGGGTTACCTCCAAAACTTTGAATTTCGTTATGAACGTAATGTAGAGAAGCAATACAATCTGTAAGAAAGTAATTACTTCGATTTAAAAAAAATCAGATTTACCATACAATGCCAAATTCTGATGTGATATTTTTTCATCTCCAAAGTTATACAAACCAAGGACTCCTAGACGATATGCAGGAATAACAAAGATAATCTCTGAAAAAAGTTTTTTTATTCTGTAAAATAAAGTTTTTTTTAAAACCTTCTTTAACATATCTATCCAATAAAAAATCGTCTGGAAACATAGTTGCTGAATCCAAGTTTATTCCACCACCATGATAATAAATCATAACTGAACATTTTGAAGTTTCCAAACACTTTTCAGAAGTAAATATATTCAAATATAAACAGTCCTCACTCATATTTTGAGCTAGTGTACCAATTCGATCTGTTGAAGTTAGGCAAGCAGGACTAAGAGTCGTTTAAAGAAGTTTTTTTTCGAGATGAATTGATCACTTACCTATAATTTGATGAATCTCTGATGAACCCCCATGATTCTGGTTTTTGTGGCAGTTCAAATCTCAAATTCCCAACTGGTGGTTTCATGAATGGAATACTTTTGAATATTCGATAATGATTTCCATCATCTCGATAAATTTGTTTTCCTTTCAACTTTCCATAACTTGTTTGGACAATATAATTGGCTAGACATGGAACGCTCAAATTTAGTAAAATGTTACTAAAAATAATTAACTTCATGGGAATACCCAATATTTGTATGTTTAACAAACATTAGCGAACAAACATTAGCGATACCGACTAATATACTATTTTTGGATGTTCTTGTTATACTGATAAACCCAATACTGTTCATGTCAATAAAACTTATTCTCTTCTCAATTTTTTTCTAATACAACCTAAAAAATAAATAGGGAAAATATCACTCCACAAATTGATAACAAAAGTAGTGATTGATTTTACATAAAACTTTCACCGTTCAGTTTTCCAGAATAAAAACGAATTTCAAAATACGAAGATCAAATAAATGCACTCGAATTATCGAAAATACATTAAAACGTGATATATTATAAATTATGCATGAAGTAATACATATTTTGTTTTCGAAACATCCAATAATTTTCAGGAGTTGTGAAATATTTTAGATTCAGACAATTGAAAAGTGATGGTTTCGATGACTATGTGAAATTTCCCAGAATTTTTCTTTGAAAGTCGTTCATTATCATCATTTCGTTACTGTCAAAGTTAATCCCCATTTTTTGCTCGGATAATAACATTGTCAGTATTTTTCACTACATTGTCTATTGTTTTTCAGTACAACTTAGAATCAGATCATTTTGAATACATGTTTTATCTAATGATTCATGAACCAGGATAATTGATTTTACGGCATATTCAATCTCTATGAAGTTATCTCTTCCGAAAGTATGTTTTTGTACTTGTGGCAAAGCATTAAACCGTCAGGTTCCTTTAGTCTGTTCTGTTGCTAGCGGACTTAAAATTGTTTCAGAGGAAAACGTTCAGATTCCACTGCTTGCTACGGAGAAGTTAACACACACTAATTATTCTCATTTCATGTATTAAATAAGTTTGCCTTTTTCCCAATCAATCTCTTTTCTTCCCAATTTTTCATACTACTTTTTTTGCATGAAAAAGTATCAAGAACTATCAAAATGATTGATTTAATAGCAAATGAAGGGCAAAAAATTTTCCGTTCTTTTCTGTTAGTACAAACACAATTTGAAGTGAAAAAACGGTATGATAACGAAGACTGATTTTTCCGATACTTTTTTTACCACCATGTATTTTTTGCGAACACTTTTTATTTATAAGAAGGGCAAGCTACCCATCATAATTAGTTTTGACAGACGATGTTTCATTTCGTATTTTTCTATATTCTCAGTAATATATTTTTGATTTTGTTCCTTGGTGTAGAAGTATGGATCTGTGTGTATTATCCTTATTTGGCTGATATTCGGTCGCCCGTTGCTCGGATGTATGACCAATGGTGATGGGATCGACATCGAGGTTTTGTAGAAATTATGTTTATAAATCGATTTTGTTGTGAAATAAACAATATGCATTCACTATTGTTCTGTTAAAAATTGAATATACAAATTACCATCTCCAGATCTAAAGAAAACTAGAACTGTTTCCTGCGTCCTTTCCACCTCGCTTCTTCCAGCTGTTAATATTGAGGGAGACAGGGTTTGTTTTGAAATGAAGAGTACACTTTTTTTCAACTCTCTTCAAGAAAATTTGAAAATGCTGAATTAAAAATAAAATCGGAATCTATTTTTTCTTGAGTATTTAAATTTATGATGAGTTATCCTTCAGAGACTATACCAGATGTTTTTTTTTTTTACTTTTTAAGTTAAATACAATCTTAGATTTTTAATCCAAAATCTAAATTGTTTTGTTCTTTTTTAATATTCGGCTACAACTTGTTTGATCGACAACAATTTCGAAGAAAAGGAGCTCATACATACCTATAACACAGAATTAGTATGTAGCCACGATTCTCTCGGTTTCTCTTTTTTCGCGGTCATTTTTATCAGTGTTTTATGATAAAAAAGGTCACCAGGATTAGTTTTGTTGTGTTCACTCAAAGATCAACAGGTTAGCAACTATGATAATGATACAAAATTATTTGTGAAGTGTGTACCATGAGTTCATATATCGATTGAAAATAGTTTTTCCTGCTTTTCATAGTTACGTAAATTATTAAGAACGACAGGTTCAACAATATACAGTAACAGCAAAAAGTAATATTCTGATAGAAAATATCCTGAACCATAAACATATCCCAGAAAAATTTGGTCTACAAATATAATATTTGGTTTAGGTGGGATTTCTACAAAAATAGTCGGCACGAAAGTCCATGCCAACGATAGCCTTCACAAATAAATAACGTGTCATCCAACTCTGATTTTGAGAACATCGGCAATGTTGATTATTTATGAGAAATAATTTTTTATGGATAAAAATGACATACAAAAACAATAAATCTGATTAAAAACAGATCGGTTTCAGCCAAGAAGTGGTTCGTTTTCTTCTGATCGACTTCTACAAACATAATAAAGAGCGAAAAGAAGTATCAAACAAACAAGCACAATTAACACGTAAAACCACCATTGACCAAAAATTAAATAGTCCCCATCTTTGAGAGTTGTTGCAATTATTGACCCAAATGTTCGATCTGTTGGGTTAATGTTCCATTCAGTTGTGGCACTTTCTGTTTTGATTGTTGACAGAATAACAGGTCCTGGATAGAACGGTACTCTCGATACATGTTTCTGCAAAATAGTTTGATTCAAAATATGGATCTAACTACTTACATTTATTGTAACTTGGCGGTCAAAAGCAGTCATGTTGATTTTCCAAAAATTAACGATATCTTCATGAAAGTTGGTCTGCACAGATGGGAAAATATTCTTTGATAAGTCAAATTGCAATGCAATATAGTTCACTTGCGAAGAGTTTACCGGTTTCCAATCTATAAATATCACGTATATATTTAGAAAGTTTTTTCAGAAACTTTCAAATTACCTTCATTGGGAACTCCTGTTTTAGTGAAATTTGTGATAAACTTTGAATATATTGAATCGAGAATTTGCTCATCCTCAGTTAGTTTTTTTTCACGTCGAACTCCAATGAAATATTTCAAATCTGTTATGTGAGCACTATATCCTTGTCTTGTTTCGTATAAATATGCATTTCCCCCAGCATCCGTCATTGCTGTAGAATACATTGCAGCTGTCATAAAAACACTTTGTGAAGCGAACGACAACCAATCACTATTCTCAGACTTGAGTTTTTCAAATTGGTCTGCAACATCATAGGGATTTTCAAAATCCATAAAATCTCCTGAAATTGCTGGATTCCTGTCGGCATCTTCTTTTTTCATTTTTTCAAGTTCGTTTTCCGTTGTACCAAAGAGAACATCTCTTTGGGTAATGTTATGAAAAAAGTCTTCAATTTTCCCATCTTTCTGGAGTATCGGTAGGCCTCGAATTATTCCTCTCATGAAGTGTCCGTTTTCTTTCTCAATTCTAGTTTGTGATTCCAACAATCTGGATGCATTGGTTTTTCTCAAACAATCAACAATTTCTTGTTTTGTCTCCTTGAAACATCCAATATCTTTGATAATCTCCATCGATGTGTTTTCCGAAAGTTCTCTTCTTATTAAAGTCATCAATCCACTCAGCATCACTACTCTCTTGAACAGTTTTCTTTCAGCATCAATAAATCTGAAATTGTAAATATTTTTAAGCCTACAACAATAATATTACTTTGAAAATGCGAAAAATCCAACCAATGAGCCTCCAGAAGAATGCCCCATAATAGTTACTTCATTTTCATCTCCACCAAAACTTTTAATATGATCATGAACGAAATGAAGCGAAAGAACAGAATCTGAAAAAGTTGATATGGTCTCGGTCATTTGATTTGATACGGATACCGTGAATCGCTAAATTATCAGCGACCACATTTTCGTCACCAACGTTCAAAAGACCAAATATTCCTAGTCGGTAAGCAGGGATGACAAAAACAATATCTTCCGAAACATATCGGTCCAATATGAACTGATCGGGAAACGTAACAGCAGAGTCATGATGGAAATTACCACCATGATAATAAACGATGACCGAACAGTTGGCAAATTTCTGGAAATTTTAATGAAATAGAGCTTCTCAATACTGATTCTGTGATGAAAAATTTCGAGAAGTATTACTCCAGGTTTGTTTTCTTAGATAAAGGAACGCATCACACATTATTTTTCAAGTACAGGACGTTTTGGGAAAAATTTGCCACTGATTTTACTATCTCGAAGTGTTTTTTTCTAAAACAACTAGTTAAGGGTCTTGACCTTTTGTTCTTCCGACTAATGTTAAAAAGCGACAACTAATTCCAAATTGATAATTCTATGAAACCCGTCTCTCTCACCAAACATTTATCACTGGTAAAAACGTTTATATACAAGCAATCCTCGCCCATATAATTTGGAGGTGTTGTACTTGCTTCTGGATCCGAAATACAAGCAGCGCTGAAAGAAAAAACCAAGATTTTCTCATCACAACAGAACAGTAGTTACCTGTACTTTGAAGCATCTTTGACACCATTCCAAGGTTCGACTTTTTGAGGAAGTTCAAATCGAAGTTCACCAATTGGTGGTTTGGCAAAAGGAACACTCTAAACAGCAGTGAATATTGATCTTCCCAGCGTTTGATTTCTAATTCGATACAAACCACATTTAAAAAACCAACCTTGAATATATGTTTCAAATTTCCATCTCTTGAATATTCGGTTATTCCCCGTAATTTTCCCAAACTCGTTGTTACAATTTGTATGGTTTCAATTGAAACGAAAAAGTATATAGTAATAAACAGAAAACACTTCATTTGAACGTCAAGCAAGCAAAAATATTCACACAAGTGATAAGAAAAATTTTTTATTTATAATTATTTGGTGACTATGAGCCACATTATTAGTCCCAGTTCTGATTTAGATTTCTCACATGTTTTTCAGAAGTAGTTCTAAAGTTTGATTCCTCACATTGATATTCTGTCCTTCCATTTGAAGACCGACACGTTTCACCTAAAAAAAAAATATGCACTAAACAAAAATTAGTACATTTAAATATATACTTGTCGTTTTTTTGCGAAATATTCACATCCCATATAAAGTGCACACATCGGAATCAATGCGATAGCGCCAAGAGGGCCGAGTAGAAACACTTTTCTATTATAATAACTATACACTTTCTTTGTTTCTAGCTCATCACAGTGAAGTCCAGAATACGGCTCGTGACATTTACACTCCGTATCATGCTGAAAGATTAATGTTTTGAACAAAAAGAAACGGAGAGATAACTTACGTTCGTTCGTTCACCATTCTTACACACAATTTTCTCACAGAAATCTCCGGTATATCCTGTAGTACAGTCTGGGCATCTAGAAAAATTACATAATACAAAAAATGATGTTTGATGATATAACTCACGATCCGTTACGGAATCGTCGGAAACTTTCGCAGTGCTTCTTTTTTTCACAATGATCTCCAAGATAATCTATTTCACACTCACATATACCATTTACTGCTTTACCATTCACACATCTGGAAAAAATACAGTTTTTCAACGTATGAATTTTATTCAATTTTTTGAATAAAATTTATCTTGACTTATTTACGAAAAAAAACCAAGAAAAATTCCTACAGTTGTGGTCTCGTATTTTTGTAAAAATTCTCAGTTTATTAAATGAATTTTAGAGCAGAAAACTCTTCATATAAAAGACATTTTCTTAATGCCTATGCCTACCCTCTTCAAAAAAAACTTAATTGTCAAATATAAAAATAACGAACACTGGTTGTTTCCTTCGATTTGTTTTCTGATGGTGATGTGTTTTCCGATGGTGATGATGTGTTGAACTTTCAATGGTGGTAGTTTCTATTTCATTTGTTTCTCCAATAGAATCTTGTCCAATAACATATACAAACAATGTCAAGAGAATTAATGTTCTCATCTGAAACGAAATGTATCAAATCTGGAAAACTCGAGAAACCGAAAATAAGAAGACAAGAGAAAATATGTCAATTTGAGTTGAATGAAAAATCGAATCAAATCAAATCAAATATCAAGTTCAGCGAATAGCGGGAAATCATTACGCAATAGATGAGAACGTACTGAATTATCCTAATCATAGACATTTTTCAATGAACAAAAAATAGTTCATCAAAGATGGTGGACAGAAATTCGAATAACTACAAAAAATACACAAATTTGATACTATTGAAAAAAAATCTTCAAAAGAAAATCAAAAAACATGAACGTAGACAATTTGATATCAAAATTTAAGGACAATCCAAATTAGCAAACTTGACATTATTTTTTAAAAAGTTAAGAGACTTTCTGAACTTTAGAAGTAACAATACGCGCAATTTAAAATTCAGAAAACTATATCAAATATTATCTAACATTATACTGCTTTCACGTTAAAATTCAGAACGATCGTCAAACTTTTCGACATATATCAGAATAACTTGTTATTTTGACTTTTTTATCTTATCACAATTTCACTATCCCACACGTACATGTTTCTGATCATGTACTTTTGATATCTTTAAGAGGTTTTATATTTGGCCAATTGACAGATTGATGTTTTAGTGTGTTTGCAGAATGGTTGATTAGTTTTACGTTTTTACACAATGTTGCAAGTGAACCTATCTTGAGCAAAAAAATCTCACTGCATGGTTTCAATCAAAACAATCCGAATAAAATAAACTTCTGTCCAGAAACGTTTGAAAAAAAAGTGAAAAATCTTGGAGAGTTCCATTTTCATAATCATAAATGTTTGGAAAGTTATTGTGTAATGAGTAAGTTTCAGTTACCTTAAACAAGCATGCTCTTGATTTTCATACCTTCAATATTTCAAGTTTTGAAATCAAATAAACAGACAGGTTCACTGAAACGTTAACGAAATACTGTCTAATTTCTAATGCCTGATCTCTGCATTTAGAAATAGTTCAGAATCGAACTAAATGTTTGATCGCTAAAAATGGTGAAAACGCCATTTTCATCCTCAAGATGAATTTTCAAATAATGATATACCAAAAACTGGAATTTTGACATCCCAAACCTATAATTTCATGAAAACTAGTTAAGTTTTGAATCGAAACTGTTTTCAAGAGAGTTGAAAAAAAAACAAAACATGTTTTTGTTTTGTGAGTAATTATGTTTCACGATCGAACTTTTTTGGAATATGAGATTTACATACAAAATTTTCTGAAACATGAGTCCTATTAGTGAATAAACTATCCAAAAAAAAAGTTTCAACGTTTTTCCTCGCAAGAAAATGGTCATATATCTTCATGTCTCCCAAACTGCAAAAACATCATAAAGAGGAAGAAAAACAAACTGATTGACAAATGTCCATTTGATGATTGCGTAAAAAGTCATCGACATGAAAAAATGTTGTTCTTCACCTGAAAAAAATTAGACAAAAGAAAAAAATATAGTTAAGAAAAAGAGAGTGTATGTTTTAAGAGTCATTCTTGATTCGCACTTTCTCTAAATCACCTATGTTTTGTTATTAATTAGAATGTGTGATTGTTGTCGCGCGTCAAAACAATGTCAAAAATTTCCTCATCGATGTGTTTTTGATTCATTCGTCTGTTAGTCACTAATGAGATTATATTACAATGAATTGAAATACAAAATATTACGCAAGAAAAGCACTGATGTGAGACCATTTCAAACTGAAAATAATGGACTAGAACAAAATGAAATAATTTTTATTTCCAGAACAACAGAGTAAACTACGTGTTTAATTAACATGTTTAAAACTGGAATGATAAAATTTGACAAAGGCAAGGTGTTAACGAAAAATTTACCGTTTAAAATAACTATCACTGCATATATTTTATTAAGTTTGATTTCATTATCGCATGATTGTTGATTATCAAGATGACAATTGTATTGGATGCTCTGAGTTAACACTGTAAGCTTCAAGATTCAAAAAATTGAATTTTAGAAAAAAAAATCGAAAACGGGATAATTTGATGACTATTGAAGAGTCATTCCATTTCTATAGTTGGAAAAAACATGTTAATTATATTCCCATCACAGCCCGAGAAATTGAACCTACGACACTCCGCTTTTTTTCAAATATCTCTTACAAGGCTACGCTTTACGGGCATGTGCGCTTAGTTTAGTGCACTAGAGAAATATTTGTTTTTTTTTTTGAAAAAAAACTTCATGTTTTTCGCTAAAAAGAGCAGAAAAAGGAATAGTTGGAAAACGTAAAATAGTTAGAAACATTACTGGGATGTCAGAGAACATACATATGATCTATTCTGAAGTCTGAAAATGTTTTTACAGTGAAAATCTAAAAACATGCGGTTTTGAACAAAAACCCTCTAGAACTCGAGTAAATTTTGGTAACTTTTTTCGATATTTCTCAATATCATTTAATAACATCACAGCCTACAGAAAATACAACTCTCTGCTCAAGTGATACATTTTGACCGACTCAAATCGACCGAAAATGCAAAAAAAACATGATTGGAGCGAGTTTTTGGCTACTTTGAGTCGGTCAAAATGTATCACTCGGACAGAGAGTTGATTTTTCTGATAGCTGAGATGATAATTAGTAATATTGAGAAAAATTTAAAAAAGTTACCAAAAATTACTCGAGTTATAGGCGGTTTTGGACGAAAATAGCCTGTTTTCGCATATTTTGTTCTGTAAAAATTCAAAAAAACATCAGCTGACCACTTTTCTATGTTTTGAAACATTTCTGTAACTGTTATAACTAACTCCCAGCAAAGAAAAAAGAAAAAAAGCGAAATAAAAGAATTTCAGTGTCTTCGGGTTCGAACCCACGACCTCCTGCAGCGCACTCGCGCAAAATTCCACTGAGCTATGTGGGCAAAAGTGAGAGACGCAGAGAAAAAGAGCGCTTGAAAAATTTACAGTGGGAAAGGAAGAAGGAGAGGTCGCCTTTCTCGGGCTTTGCCATATTTCTTCATCTTGAAACAAAGAAAATTAACATTTATGTAACCAATGGGGTCGACAGAACAAGAATTTGAAGAAGAACAAATGTGGGTTTGCTTGTTCTAAAACAATAAGTGTCAGTCTCCACTTCTTTTTTCTATCAAACTTTGACGAACTACTCACAAAAATATATGAAAAGGATTTACTTTCTTGGAAGGTGCCGACAAGATTCAACAAAATTGATGGTTTGATAAAATCTAAATCTATTGAATCAACAACTGTAAACTATAACTGGCTATAAACAATTTTTTTTCTAAATAACTATCTTGTATATAAATGATATCTTTGAAAAAAAACTAGCTAGTTGCAGATTTTCTCTAAGCTTCAGAAAAGATCAGTATATTAAGAAAAATAGTAACCGTAGTTTTATGAGAAACTTCGAATACACAGATTCCGTATTTCCATTCCCTTTTTGGCATGTTTTTCTACTATTCATCCCATGTTTTGTAGTACTCTCATTGTGAAGGATTTTCCTAGAGGGTTCCTTTACATTTTCGATGGTGTTCAGGATGAATTATCCTTTTCATGACTGTGTTGAACAACATCAGATTTTTTCAGTTCGTAAGAGAATACCCATACTCAATATACAATATCGTTTATTTCCGCATACGTATGTGTTTCATTTTTTTTTGTTAATTTTTTAATTATAACTATAACGATTCTTCTTTTTTTAAACAAAAGTTGTCATTCTTCGTTTCACCACAATATTGAAAAAAAATTGGCACAAGTCCATTAATGTTCAAAATATTTTGGTTTCGCACGAAAAAAAAACCATAAACATGTTGACATGCACAAATGTGAAGATTTTCTGGCTGTTTTATTATATTTCCCCTTCTTCTCTGCTCCCCAGACAAAAAGAGAATGCGCGCTCTATTGCAATCTTACAGGGACGGCAAGTGTCAGTAAACAAAAATCAATTATTTGTATTTATTTCTATATTTTCATAAAAATGAATTTGGTGCAGATAGGTGAGTAATTTTAAGTAGTTTCAAAAAAAAAACGTTTCATCAAAGAAATACTTTTTTTTGAACCAGACTATAATACATTTTGAAACGATATTCCAATTTTTGTGTTGTTCAAAATTAAATTTCTCAAAAATTACAGTTTTGGACAGAAACTGCTATCAAAGCTCTTTCTATCAGAAGTTAATTCGAATTTTTCCACTGTACGCTAGCAGAACATATCCAAACTTAAATCTGTCATTTGAGTAATTTTCAACTCATCACAAACATACATATCTGATAGCAGTCTAATGGGTTATTGTAGTTTCAAAGTTCCAGATTTGATATTTTATTCTCAGATAGAGTTCTCTCACCCTTAAAGTGAAACTTAATTATGGGTGATTTTTTGTTATTTCCGAATCATCAACTGAGTTTCGTTACAGGCTGGCTAACAACACCTAAACGTCAAGCAAACGACTCATCACTCTCGTTCCCAGAGGGAATGGAAGGGGTTAGTTTAGCTGTTTTTTGAATTAAACCACTATCTATGAAAATTTTCATAGAATAATAGTATTCTTCGTGAGGTTAATAATATTCATATTTTGCAGGTAGAATGAAGCAGAAAAATAATTTGCCCAAACATAGAGACGATTTAGAACGCCCAGATGAACGAAAAAGATTTTGGCCGCCAACTTCTCGGATATCATAAGCCTATTTTGATAGTCAAACTGTGGCGGACAAGATCGAGGTGAGTATTATAGTTTGACTCTTATTTTTGCAAAAATTGTGGTAGATTATCCGAAACAAAAGTATTTTTTCAAAAATTTTTTAAATTAAGTATTTGGTCGGTTCAAGTTACATATTCTGCTGGGGGATCTTAAGCCATTAGGAACCGACATAATTTCTCGTTATCTTTTTTCAAAGCACACTAGATTCTGAAAAGCCTAACCCTGTGGTGATAAAATACCATTGTTCTGGGTTTTTCTAGCGTAGCTTATTTATTGAGCCAATTTAGGTTCAATGTTCCAGATTTATGATTTGTCATGAAATTGAAAAAAAATAAACGAATTTTTTTACAGAATAGAGGACACTACATCAACGACCGCTGCAACACCTTCGTCTCCAAAGTCGGAAGAGTTTATGGTGAGTTTTAGGGGTTTCAAAATTCGAATAATATCTATTCACAAGAACTGGATTCTCTCACACTTTTCAATTAATTTTTTTCAGTTGACATGGTAGCCAAGCATTGTGCACAATTGGGGTGTATTGGACATCAAGCAGCTTACTTGAAACATGGCAAAATGTCGTCGATATGATCGAAAATAAATTGTTTGAACATTGTGGCTTTCAGAGCAACGAACAATTTTGGTATTGAAGAAGCATAATTCTTCGAGAACCAACATAGGATCTACGAAAGAGATTCCTGATTGAAATGAAAAAAAACTGTTGAAAAAAAACGTCTCATCAAACATATTATTGTTAAATTTAAATTTTTTATATATAATAAATTTTTCGTGAAGCGAAAATGTTTTCTCACTTCTTGTTGATGACTTGTTCTAGAAGCATTTTGTGCCAGTAAGTTTTGACTTACCTTCAAATCTTTCACTTTCATGAGGACGTGCTTTTTCCGATCGACAATGTGTTTTTCAATTACAAATTTTCGGATTGTTATCTCAGTTGTTATGTACCTCAGCGTTTCGTGAAAAGAAACTTTTACTTTGAGACAGAAGCGAAGAGAAACAATACTATTATATTAGAGAAACGACAAATCAAGGGTTGAAAACGAGACAAGATCAATTGAAAAATAATGTTTTCATGTTTTAATATTATTAGTGAACCATCATCAAGGTCTATCAAGAACTCCATTCCGTAATTGAGAACACAAAAGAGAAAACTTTTTTGTGTCTGTTTCAAAATTTTTTATCATTTCTGAGCAAAAAGAAAATCAGAAAAATCATTCAAAGCAACCCTTCCAGAAAATAATATTTTCTCTATATACTTTTTTTCAAGATATTTTTGAGCATATCTTTTGTGTCAAGAAAATTTCGATAAAAATAGAAATTCAGTACTGAACCAAAAATCATCTGCATTCAACAAATATGTGACAAAACTATTCGTAAACACCACCAAAGTTTCATGGTATTCGGGATGACCATAACTCAGAAAGTTGAAAACATTCCGAATTCTATAAAATCGGAAATATTTAAAAAATTATGAAAAAAATAATTCGGAAAATGTGTGTTCAGATATTTATTTATCATGAAGCTATATACGATTAATTATAAATAAAATTAATAATAAGGTTGAGTCTATACAAAAATGATAAAATACATACTTAAGGTATTTCAGCTCTATTTGTGATCATACTCTTGGATTTAGTTGAACAACTCCATCCGTTGGTTGGTTGGCCGGGGAAGTTGTTGGTTGGTATACTGTATGTGTTGGCTGAGTCGCCGAATTTGTTGAATGAACCACAGTATGTGTTGGTTGAACCGCAGAAGTTGTTGGTTGGGCATCCCTATGTGTTGGCCGAGTATTTGTTGGTTGAACCGCAATGTTTGTTGGTTCACCCACAGTTGCTGCTGGAACGATTACTCTTGTGGCTACCGTCAAGTGATTGTCATAATCACTGTTGAACGCATGTGGAAACAATTGCTGTGCGTTTATGCCTTCGACGTTTGGCGAATTCACGTAATTCCGGAGTCTTTCGATGTAAGACGTTGCTTCGCTGCAAAATATGGTACATTTAAAGAAATGTTAAATTATTCATTTTCCCTGTTTTGTTGCACTAAAATTTAAAAATCGATACATATTTCAGACAAACCTCAAAATATCCAAACGTGTCATTCTGGGAGTATATCCAGCTGACTGGGGTAAAAAACTGAGAAGTTGGCGGTACATGTCGTTCATAGTATCGACTCGTTCTCTTTCTCGCCTGAAATTAACAAGAATTAAAAACTCCCGAAATCTAGTTTTTCTGTTAGCAAGGACAGCCGTGTACAGGTAAAAACGATAACCGGCAAAACTCAAAATTTGGGAACTGGGTGGCTGGCGACATTCTCTTGCTATCTTACAGAAACATTTCTTATCAAATTACCTGTTTTTATCAAGTCTGCGGGCTTCTTGTTCTTCAGAATCCATTTCTTATGACACCTTCAAATTTGACAGATGTGAAAAATAAAATAAAGATGGCGATTCTGTTTTTTCCTTCTTTAGTACAGCGGCACAAATGTGATGCTCCTCCTTTTTTTTCTTCTACCGTATCCCGATTATTGCGAAAAAGTTCAGGAAAATATTGAACAGATGTAACTTTTTGAAAGATGCCGACTCTATTGAAAAATGAAAATGAACAACATTTTTGGAAGTTATGATTTCAAAGAACTTTGTTATCTACTGCCTGGTGAAGCATTGAAAAGGTGCTCTTTGAAAAACACCGACACTATTCATCAAGAAAAACACAATGATTTGATGAAAAAAACTTGAATAGGCGGAATTTTTTGAGCTTCGGAGTTTGCAAAGCTTTTGAGACTAGACATCTGTTGAAAACAAGATATACTATAAACTATCACGGTGGTCCCTGAAATGGACGACCTGACTCTGAGAAAAAATGGCTGTTCTGAAAATGGACCCGATAACCCAAAAAAAAAAAAAATTTGAATTAAATTGATTCAATTTTCTCCAAGGTTTTTCTACAGAACAGGATTAATTATCGGACAGAAAAATATTTCCTACAACAAACCAGGCTTCGCAACTTATCTACGAATGGGAAAATTCTCAAAAATTCAGTTCTCGAAACTTTGAACTTCGGAATGAGTGCACTTGGTTGTATTGTTTGTCGATTTAACGAATATTCAACAAGTACGTAACTTCTTCAGAGCTTAAGCTCAGTTTGCACTTTGTAAACCGGGGAAACCCTAGAAAAGGGACTGACTGAACGGTTTTTTCACTTGTGCGAAGTAAAAAAGACTATTTTTGCTTTATAATAAACAATTTCTCTCTTCTTCCGCTGTTCTGCCATGTTCAACATATCAGGAAAACAAACTGTTCTCTGAGTTTGCAGATGACGTTGACAATCGTTTAAACTTTCGGATGTTCAGTGAAAAGACTACGTATTCATGTAAACGTGAAAATTTTTTTTGAAAAATCTGACAAATTCATTTTTCTACCAACTATTCTGTTTAGTTTTTTTTCTAGTAGTCTCGAAAATCACAGGTTGCTAGAAATCATGCACACGTACTTCCGCCGGTGAAATGTGTCAATTGTATACAAAATCTGAGAAGCAAGTGAACTCGTCTCGGTTCCAGTGTTCTCAGAGATCTCATCAATACGTATATATGAAAAGTGTGGTACGACAATTATTTTACTGTGATCAGGAATATGTGTACTTTAAGACATTATTTGTTAAATTGTCCCTATTCCTCATTCATGGACACGTTTTTTTTTCATTATTCTTTTTGTACACCTCCAATATCTCAGAATTTGCACTTGAAAATGCAAGATCAGCCTATTAGTCAGTACTACTCTGACAAAAAAAAACCACCATAGCCAACAGTAAGATATTATATTATTTCGGTGCAAAAAAAAAATCGCTTCAGTTCATTTTGTTATCCATTAATTTCCATTGGATTTCAAATGTGTCATTTTAAAAATATCTTTCTAAAACTGGAGCATTTCAATGAACAATAATCGCTTCCGACATTAACACATCACACCAAGCACACAAAATGTTCAAAAACGAAGAGATGGTAGTCTAGTTTCCCAAAGGCGGTGCAAACACATGGACCTCTTTCCTCCTCTCCTCTATCCTTACATACATTGTCAAGCGCATTTTTTTGATTTCTTCATTGATTTTGTTTTACGAAAACCGTTTGGAAAGTTAATTTCACACCATTTTCTTTTTCTGAAACTTGAAACATATTTCACTTTACATTTGAGAATGTTTTGGAACCTAAACGGCTTTGCTTTGCTTTTTTGGAAAATTTGCGTTTTTTTTTCATATTATTAATCTCTCTTTCAATTACTCATCTTTTACTTCAAATTTTCAGAAATGTTGTCTCCCAAAGAAAACGAGAGAAAATTGATCAGATTGAAAAACTATCTCGTCCGAGGAGTGAAAATTCGTTCAAGCCTCACACTTCTTTGTGACGTGTTTGTTTCGTATACTGTATTCGCGAAACACGAAATACGTGAAATGGCAAAAAAGTGAGTTTGTGTTCCCACTTGAAAAAATTCTAAAATACTTTCCAGATATTTGCACAATTCGAAATTTTTCGATTCTGCCGAGCTGCTGATAAACCATATTGATATGATCAAGAAAGAAGAAGAACTCAAAACCATTCTCGCAGAACAACAAAATATGTTCGAACAGCTAACTCTTTCGTCATAGATCTCGTTAGTAAAGTTTATTCGTCATCCCCCTCCTATCCTCGCTTTCCTTTATAGTTATGTATATGATCAATAAAGTTATTATTTGAATCAATTTCTCGACTGAATATGATTGAAACGAAAACAACACTCGATGCTTCTCTTTTTGAAAGTGATGGCGTTTTGTCAAAAACATAATGAGAAACAGGGTTGAATTCAAATTTGGCTCATGATTCTCGTTCTTTTTTTGTGACTCCAAAGGCGATATATGCGTGACATGTTGGTTTCATAAACTGCTGGATCGTAAACATATCAGCTGAGGAGATCTCACGAGAATTCATAAGTGTTTTTCGAGCATAGTTGGGCTCTAGAAAAATGAGTTCTAATCAATCGAGATGAATGAGTTCTCTGAAAACTTCAAAGTGGTCTTATGCATTGAATTTTGATTTTGATGACTGGATGTACATCAACAATTCGAACACCTTTCATTTCCATATTTTAATGAACAAATTCATATACAATCAGATTTGAAAATTCGAAAACAAGTAAGTAGATTTGAGAGAAAATATTTTGTTGTTTCTAATTTTTTTCCCCATCAAATATCATTCTTTGATTTCACCTTTTTTCATGCATGCTAAAAATGCAAAATTAAGGAATCTATTTCTCCGCAGCTTGAAGATGATTTACAAATAAAGAAGAACAATGTTTTCAATTTTTTCGTCATAAGATGCTACAATGAGAAGATTTGTTGAAGTAAAACAAGATAAATTTTTTTCAACATTTATTCAAACAACCTAACTGCTTCGACCTAACATGGGTTGATTTAACTAGACTTGTGAGTTCAAATCGCCCTCATCTTCTTTTGTGTTCGGCATTCTTGAGGTTGTCAACCCGTTGTCAAAATTAGGGTCGAATGCACCAGGAAACAAGATTCTTGCGTCATAAACATCAACCAAATCATCCGGCATGTCCAAGTAGCGTTGCAACATTTGAATGTAGCACATAACTAGTCTGAAAGCAAGTTAATTGAAAAAGAATTATTTTACATGAAGAAACTGTTTTTAAACAAAAACTGAAACCGGCAACAGCCATGAAAAAATTATACGCTATACCAGTTGAATTTATTTTAAAAAAAGATGATAAATACAATATAATTTAATATTAACTGAGATATATGAATCAGTAAATACAAATTCAGTGGAGTTTTACATTTTTTCTGTTGATGAAAATTAGCTGGTTGTACTTTCTCTGACTTTTTTTTTGACCAAATCGCTGCGTAACAGTTTTCGTACTCGGACGAATCAATTAAGAGTAGTGAAAATTATTCTCCTAGTCAACTATCAATCATCTTGTTTTAAAAAATTATTTGTGACTATAAACTTTAATAAGAAAGACTATATTTTGAAAAACGAGAATAAAACTTTTTTTCAAACTTACTTGAGAATCTGCTGCTGAGGTATGAAGGTTCCTGGCACATTTATGAATGGTAACATACTGGCAAGTTTTCGAAACATGATATTCATTTCGTTGTAACGTTCTCTTCCTTTTCTGAAATAATCGAGTTGGAATGAGTTTCTTCATGGTTTTTTTTTTTATGAGTGCTTGATGGATTCTGAACTTTGTTTATCCTCCGAAAAAGCAGATAGAAGATTTTGCAGACTTCGCAATATTCATATCTTAGTTTTTCCTATTGTAGAAAATCAGATTTGAAACTATAGTAAAGCACACTATTTTTGCGGAACTCGCGTCTTACTGTAGCCCTCCAATTCAAATCTAATTTTCTACAATGGAAAAAAATTTTCAAACTACTTATCTTTACATGTTTCTTCACATTATACTCTTTATTTCCAAAAGTGATTCATGGAACAGCAAAAAAAATGCATTGCTTATTTCTAACTATCAAAAACAAAAAAAAAACTATTTAGGGGCTTACCTGAGACGTTTGAGTTTCTGTTCCTCACTTCTAACGCGTTTCCTCTTTGGCATCATTGCAGATTTCTTACTTCTCGCCATCAGAACACAGAAATATAGAAATTAGAATGAACACGTGCGAAGGCGTGGTTTTTTGATGCATTGTGCCAAAAAAAACGCCAGTGTCCTTGTATCTTTTGTTTTTTTTCGGAAGTTTCTTTGATTTTTTTAAAGTTTAGTAAAATTGAAAAAAATTCTGACACAGATTACGTAACTGTACTTTATTTGAGGGTGCCGACATAAAGGCTCTATAACATTTTGAATTCAGCCTTTTGTTTGAATTTGAATGTATGATGAAAGGTACATACACAAAAAAAGGTTGAGTTTATTCAGACCACCATGTAAAGTTATACTTCACGAGTTGGCAAGCTTGTTAGATGTCGGTCAAAATTGCACATATTTTGAACCAATAATTCGAAAAATGAGCACGCAGATTCAGATCTTTTTCAACATCAACTTGGCTTATAAGGACATTTTTCTTACAAGCATTCCTGGTTCCGTTGGCGTTGTAATGTATGACTATATTAAAAACAAATAACGGAGATTACGATTTTGAAAATTCCAGATTTATTTGTTCTTCGCGGTTTTAATATGTCTTTACAAAAAAATCAGCCGAATTTGTTTCTTTTTTTTTGTTTTATCACGCATTGTCGTAATTTTCAAGTCTTTACAATTAGTGTCTTTTAATCACCTGAATATTCATATAGCTACACAAATCTTTCAAAAACAACTTGAAATTAAGTGTCCTTTTTTCATAATTCTAATTTTTCGTCACCATATGGTGACTAATGATTCGAGAAAAAAGGGTAGTTCATAATTGTTCATTGCGTGTGTGTGTGTGTGTTACCTTATTTTCAAATCCCTCTTATGAATTTTGTTCTCATTCCAAAAATCATATGTGTATATATATATCATATACGTTTATGAATAACGAAAAAAGTTTTTGATGACATTTAAACACGGAATGAAGATGAGTCGAGGTTAATAACTCTGAGAGATGTTGTCGCGTGTGTTTTAATATTTTATGAGAATATTCCGCTTTCTGCTACTACTTATACATATACCTTATTTATCTCAACAACGAAGACGACGTCGTCACTGCGATCAAAATGGTTTGTTAAATTTATATTTTTATATTTTTTAAGTATTACAATGCATTTCAGTTCGGTTTCATTCATGAAAGTATTCGACAGCTCATGATACGCACCTATGGGGAAGCGTTTTGGATGAAAGTTTTGTAAGTTCAAAGAATCATAACAAGTTTATTGCATACAAGTTATTCAGAGAGCGCGCTGGTTTCGAGTCTGGAAAAGAAAATATTATAAATCATTACTATTCAGATCATGACACTTACACATTGGTTGATGCAGTTAGTGTTATCTCAAGTAAGTTCAAGTGATGATAAAGAATAAATTAATATTAGTGACTTTTCAGAAGTATCAAGAGAACAAGTATGGGAGATGTATGGTTGCTTTTTGATCCAATATACCATGGAGACTGGTTGGGATGATTTGATCCGATCGATGAGTCCAAATCTGAAGGTTTTTCTGACTTCTAAGATTGACAATAGTAATATTTTCAGGGATTTCTCGATAATCTTGATTCTCTCCATTATTTCATTGATCACGTTGTTTATAAAGCAAATCTTCGTGGACCATCATTCAGGTATTCTGAAATGAATTATTGTTTTTCAAAATGAAATTTTTTTATTCAGATGCGAAGACAATCCAGATGGTACAATTACTCTTCATTACTACACTGGTAGACCGGGCCTTTATCCTATTGTGAAGGGAGTTATCCGTGAAGCTGCAAAACGTGTGTTCAAATTGGATGTTGCGTTGTCAATCACAGGTTCTAGATTTTTTTTCAAACTTCAATCCAAACATGTTTTTTTCAGGAAGAACACAGAGAAGTGTCCAAATGGCTACGGGTGAAAGAATTGAGGAACATGTCATATTTTTGATTAAGGTATACATATAATCATTTTTTTTCGTAATCTCAGTTTCAGACTGCCAATTCCAACCAATCTAATGAAGATGCGTTAGGAACTACTGTAATCCAACACAGCAATAATTATAAAATCAGATTGACTCACATTGATTTCATAACTACATTTCCTTACCATATTGTAGTCGATCAAGATTGTAAATTGGTTCAAGTCGGGAAAGAACTATAGTGAGTTGGATGTCATCATGGTTTTGAATGAGAAAAATTTTCAGCAATCATGTGCCTCGAGATTTATTAAACGTTGGAACACCATTGATGAGAATTTTTGAAGTTACTAGACCGCAGATCCCTTTGGAGTTTGATAGTATTTGCAATTTCATCAATGCCGTTTTTGTTTTACAAGTATGTTTCAAGGGCTGGAAATTTCTATGTGACAAAAAATGACCCAAAAATATTCTATTCCGAAAATTTTTGGTATGAAAAATCGTTTCAACCATGTTTTTCTGAAATTTTTATCGGGAACATGAGCTTCATTTCATTTTTTTTTGCAAAAGATTTTGAAATGCAGAAAATACTTCGGAGTTAGGTGCACGTACAGAAATATACAGAGTATAAGTTTGAATAATTTATATATAATCACTTATCTAATTTTCCTTCTCCAAAGTAACAATTTTAGGTGAAAACAACACCAATGGAATTTCAAAGAAATGCAAACAAACGCGCCAGTCAAACAGGCGATGCGTTAGAGTAAGTTGAAAAAGTTTTGTTAAAACGATAAAAATAGTTTTGGAATGTCTTGTAGTAATATGATGGAAGAAGTTGATGGTTCAGCAACACCATTAAGCCAAAGTCAGCATCTCAAATTGAAAGGTCAAATGATGTTAATGTCATCGGGAAGTCATATAATCTATTTGTGCTCTCCTTATGTCACTTCAATCCCCGAACTTCTTCAATTTGGTCTTCGTTTGACTGCAATGCCCTTACATGATGCTACACGAGATCTTATTCTTCTGAATCAACAACGTCTTTCGGATGTCGAAATGAATCTCCAACTTGAGGCAAATAATGAACAACTCGAGAACATGGCTAAGGATCTTGAAATGGAGAAAGGAAAAACTGATGCGCTACTCAAAGAAATGTTACCCGCTTCGGTTGCTCAACAATTGAAACAAGGATTGAGTGTTGATGCAAGTGAGTTGATTACCTGGTTATTATTTTATATTTTCCAAATGATTCGTTAAAGGAGAGTATGAAGAGGCTACTGTGATGTTTACTGATGTTCCAACCTTCCAACAAATTGTTCCAATTTGTCAACCAAGAGATATTGTTCACCTACTTAATGAACTATTCACAAAATTTGACAGATTGATTGGTATTCAAAAGGTTTGTTCACATCCCACATTTTTTTTCACATAAAAACTTTTTCAGGCATACAAAGTAGAAACTGTTGGAGATAGTTATATGTCGGTGGGTGGAATTCCTGAAGTAGTCGAAGATCATTGTGAAGTCATCTGTCACCTGGCACTTGGTATGGTAATGGAAGCAAGAACTGTTTGTGACCCAATCGGTAATCAACCCCTTCATATTCGAGCCGGAATCCATTCTGGTCCAGTTGTTGCTGGAGTAGTTGGCGCGAAAATGCCCAGGTATTCAATCAACCTTCTAACTAACTTTTTAACTGAAATTCAAATTTCAGATACTGCCTCTTTGGTGATACTGTGAACACTGCTTCACGAATGGAAAGTCATAGTCCAATTGGAAGAATCCATTGCTCTGAAAATGCGAAAAGGTTAGATTTCTAATTTTATATTGAAAAACAAATAGTTAAAAATTTAATATTCAGATGTGCGGAAATAACGGGTAGATTCGAATTTGAACCTCGTGGAAAAGTGCAGATCAAAGGAAAAGGAGAGATGAACACATACTTTTTGCAAAGAAGCTTCAAAAGATCTGTTTGGGAGATTATTGATCGGCGAAGAGGTATCAGAACCATCTATCAAAAACTGTCACATAATATATATTTCAGATGAGAACTGTAATAGTATTGATGGATATAGTGAACTTAGAGAAGGATATACGGATGATGCGATAATAAAAGTAACACAGAAAAACTCGAAAACCTGTACTATTTCATGATTTTTTGACCCTTTCAATTTTATTATATTTCATTCATTATTTTTGAGCAGTATCTTTCATATTATTTTTCTAATTTTCTAATAAAGTATTTTGAAATTAATAAAACTTCATTTCATTTTATTTTTCTCTGTATGATGATTAATTAGAACTACCAAGAAGTACACGAAACACAAAAGAACGAAACAATAATACACTGATTTTGATCTGATGTTTTCACTTGCTTATTTTCGAACTAATGAATGGTCACATGAATAACATTGTTTGTATTTATTTTGTTTTGTCGGCTCCGGATATAAGTTGTTGAACACTTGAGATTGGCAAGAAATTATCATTGTAATGTTCATTGGTCAGTTTTTGGCAAAAAAGACTAGTTCTTTTTTCTTCATTGCTGGTCTGTAGACCAAAAATATATATTTTTAATATCGTTAAATTTTTTCTTAATATTAATGATAGTAAAACAAATATATTTGAAAATATAGAAGTTGCTTCTGCCCAACTTGTTCTTTTTTGAAAGCCCTAAGAGTAGAATGGCAAAAAATAGTGAACTCGATTCAGAATTTTGTATTTTTTGTCTCGATATATTTTTTCAGGTAGATCAAAGCATTTAGCAAGTAGATCTTGAACGGGAGATCGATTTAAATTCATGAAAGATTCATGAGGATAGTGTGAGAGGACTTCGTATTGAAGTTTGGAAATGCTTGGCATAGTCACTAATTTAGAAATTGTGATGAAGAATCCCTTTTGTTCTCACTTTTTCTGAAAATTTCTTAGTTGGCCTTAACTCAAGTAAAATACACTTATTGACATTGACCAAACCTAAAGATCGTTCAACCATTGTAAAAACACTATTTTCACTCAAACTGAAAACAATCTTGATACTGGTTTTTGAAGATCTACTCAAAATTACCTGCTTCTAACTTAACGGATTGGAATACCTCAGTCCAACTGTTACGATTCAAAACATGCAACCCAAACACAGTAATCGTTAAACAGTTTGTAAAAAAACGAGAACATATATTTTTATAGTTCTAGTAAGCAAAAATGTTACATTTTCAAGTGATCTTGACTTTTCACATCCTTTCTCATCAACAATCAAGATGATTGCATATTCCTCATTTATGTCAAAGTTGTTTATTCTAAACAATGACTTATCTGTCTGTTATATGACTATGTGTTTTTTCAAAAGTATCATGATAATAATAAAAAACCACACCCTCGATTACTTTTTTTTGTTCTTATTAACAACAAAGATAGAAAAAATAGTTTCTTTTTATCATTGGCTATCACGTAATCCAAGCTTATCAAAAGGTGGCATCGTCTATCTCGTTTTGTTTTTCCAAAACCTCTTTATATTCTCATACACTTTTTTTTTGTTCAACCGCCTTCTGTTCCTGTTCTTGTTTTATTATCGTTTTGTGATAAATCAGGCTCTATCTACCTTTCTTTTCCTCTGATAATTTTACAATGAAGATATGTTTCATGAAAACATCGTTTTGTTTGTCATCGAATTCCTATTACGCAACAAACCATCACCTTACTTTCACATATATCTTTTTATTCTTTTCTCTAATTTTATTCATTTCGGTTTTTTTGTATGTCAACAACATACTTGTAAATGATCATTCTCGCACTTGTAATGATAACTACCTAGAATTTAAACCAATTAATTTCACTAGTAAAAGCCTGTCTGATTAGCCAAAATTTTGGAAGAAAACAAGAAAATGTTTGTTTTTCACATGGGTCAACCTCATTTTTTCTTGCATCTCATCATTTTCAAAAAAATTGTTCTACCTCATCAACTTCTCATCGTATCATACGTCGCACTTGTACTTTCTTACAGATGAATCGAATGATTGTAGCTTTATGTTTTCAATGCCTATTTATAGGAAGTATACAAGGTAGGATACGTTTTCAAGAGACTTTTTGAAACCATTTTTTTCCAGGATTCAGTGCTCCTGGAGCTATACCTCCAGAATCTTTCATTGCTGAGCGGTGGTATCCAACAAACTTGCCAACAGTGATGCCTCCATGGAAAATGCCTGGAGCCGATATTGGATCATTCCGAACAGCTAGACCACAAGGAGGATTACCAACTACAACACTGGCATCTCCAACAAACTCTTTACCAATGCCTCCTGGAACTTCACCAATCGACAAGACGTTGGGACCTCATCCACCTGCACCAGCTCCACCACCATCTTCCACGACAACAACAACCACCACCACTACCACCACTACAACCACAGTTCCACCAAACACGTCATCTCAAAATATTACAAAACTTGTTGAAGATGACTCAATGGTTGTGTCAGTTAAAGCTACGAATTTGACGAAGGCGCCTGTATTACCCGATGACAATGAGAATGGAATTTTGACAATTCTTTCACCGAACTTTGAAGACATTACAAAGATCGAAAATCTGAGTGACGCACAAGAAGTTATTGCTAACATTGGAGAAGGATCAGGAAGTGGAGATGAGCCAAAACCAAATGCATTGTTCAAGTCAAATGAGTTGACTGAAACAGCCCTAGAATCACCAACTAGTTTGAAAATGCATGATGGTAATATGTCAAACTTGAATACTACTAAATCAACAACTGTAGCTTCTACAACTCAAGAATTCACATCAACTTCAGCATCTTCAACAGTATCAGAAACAACAATAACTGAACCATCAACAACTTCAACTACGACTACAACAACACCGGAGCCAACAACAGTTCTAGAAATAACAACACTTCCTACAACTACTACAACTATCACAGAAGAGAAGCCGACAACTATTGTAACAACAACAACAACAACAGTTGAACAAACTACAGTAATTGACAAGGTTGATGAGACAACTACAGGTATTACAACTACTAATGAAGAAGAATCAACGACCATCACGATGACTCAGAAGCCTAAAAAAGGTGAGAAAGAAAAAAAAATGTTCGCAGCGAGCAGGGTTCGAACCTACGCGGGCAATGCCCAATAGATTTCAAGTCTATCTCCTTAACCACTCGGACATCGCTGCACATTCGAAACAAACACATATTCCAAATAAACGAATGCCTGCTTCTTTTTCTTTGTTTCTCCCCATCACCTGTTCATATAATACGAAACGAATTGATTCTTGTTTTCTGTTTGCAGATTGCAGCGACATTTTGTTCCTTTTGGATTCTAGTGGAAATGTTATTCAACAATTTGAAAAACAGAAGAGGTATATCGAGGAAATTGTGAATAAAATTGATATACAACAACCGAGAAATGTGAGTTATTCTGATTGATTTTGATCTTACTCTAATCATTTTTTTGTACAGTGGTCACTCATCACATATTCTGGACGACAACGGCAAAAGATTGTAGTTCCATTGCCACAAAAACCAAATGGACCTCAATTTTTGGATCGACTTCAGAGTTAGTGAACTGAAACCAGAGAGTTCTGATTCGTTCGGTAACAATTCATTGATACGAGAAAAATGTTTTTCGATCTCTATAGGGAAGATAGGAACCTGAAAAATCGGTTTTATTTATTTCAAAGCAAAGCTTTCAAGTCAAAATTTTTTTGAGACAGGAACCGAAAATTATTTTTGGACATTCAATCTCTTGTTCAAAAGGGTTTTTGTTACTTTTTTTGAACCTGTTTCAGCAGAATGGTGTTCATTAAAATGAAACAAAAAACTTAAAATTTTCAGAAGCAAGATACCTTCGTGGAGTGACGGCTACTGGTGCTGCTATTTCTGTAACAACGCAATATGTTTTGCAAAAAGCAAGAAAAGTTCAAGTAAGTTATTCTTTAAATATGAACCATATTGAACCATGATTTTTGAAGGTAGTGATGGTTACTGACGGATTTTCCTTCGATGATGTAGAAAAACAATCGGAGGCGTTGAGGTTTGTTTTTGTGATGTCATATGTGGTTTTGTGTCAAATCACTGCGAACTCGTTTTTGAACTGTAGTTTTCAATAAAAAAAATTTTCGTTGGTTGTTTTTTTGCCCTCCTCATGCACCAAATCAGCTGGGACGAATTAATATTTCTGTTTTGTGTCACCAATTTTTGAGAAAAACTCAAAAAATATTGGACAGTTTTCTAGTTTAAAGATAGTCTTTTTCCCCTCTCAAATTAATTAATTTTGAAATTTTCAGAACCGTCGGTGCTCAAACATTTGTTACTGGTAGATACACACCTGTAGTCAAGTGAGTTTTTAGTATTTGATCCCGTTTTACACATTATCAATCAACAAGGAAGTTATTTTATCTGTCTTCAATGAATTTTTATATGTGAAACATTCGAAAAATTCATGAATTTTATCGAACACAATTTTGTTTTTCAATTTAATACTTTTTCAATTTCAGAAGCGTTCTTCTGGCAATGGCAGGAAGTGAGAAGAATGTGTTTTTCGATAAGAAAGAAGCGGATCTTCTCGAAAAACTAAAATGTTAGAGAAAAAGAGAGCGAAAATGCATTTATATACTATGGTGTTTATCTTCCTTCATATTTTATATCGATCTCATGTTTTTATCACTTTAATAATAACATTTTTCAAATAATTTGACATTTTTACGAATAAAAACATTATTTGGCAGGGACAATTGCTCTTTTGAGCCATAGTTACATCACTGGCGCATTTTGTGTGCTCTTGCTGACGTGTTTGCTCAAATAATACACTCTTTTCTCTGTGAGTGATGTTTTTTTTGCTTCGTTTTCATTTTCAATTGATTTTTTCCCATTCTGCCCACTATAATCCGATTTGAACAAAATTTTAAAAATTGACATTAGAATGAATTCTTCAACGACATTTAGGAGAGGAATTTTTATCATATTTGTTTGTTTCGAGATATTTAGGACGATAAAAACTATTGTTTGATCAGATAAAAGTGAAAATATTTGAGTTTGGATAGAAATTGACATGGTTAGATGGTATGCTGGAAAACGAGGTGAAATAGTACGCCACAAAAAGTCTCTTTCATTTTCATGTATTTCTCCCGCATCTTTTTTTCTTTTCCAAAAAAGACGCTAGCGGGTGAGACATAACTATACGAATGGAGGGCGGTTAGATGAAGTAGCAATTATATCTTAAATAAAGAACATCGACAATATAAGAATACCTCTTAGGGATATTTTAAAGAGAATATTCATTAAATTGAATGTTTTTTTTCATAATATGTGACACATTTAATGAGTCACGTCTTCTCGTTGGAGGAAATTACAGAAAACTGTACGAAACATAGTTTCACAAACTCACAAGGGAGGTCCAAGTAATTACCCATTCAATTTTTTCTCAAAATTTGTACACTTATACAGTTTGACCTTCTGATCATCGTGTGATAATTTTTTTTCGCCGGAAATTTTTGTGAAAATAGTTATTAGCTTAGGATAGTTTTCCTCATAATTCCAAAAACAACAACAATTGATTTTTGCACGTTTAAAGTTTCTCTAACCTGTTTATCCAATTTGAGAATTTTTTCAAATGATATACGTGCAGCATTTTTTTGAGAAGACAAGCTTTTTTCAGTGAAAAAGGTTAATTGAAATAAGGAAATGTCAAACTATGTCGGACTTCATCTGAAAAAATAACACAGTTTTTTTAATGTTAACATGGCATCACTTTTCAGCGAACACATGACCAGTTAGCCAAATGTCAGAACCATATGAATTTTTGACTACAAATCACATATAATACTTTTACGAAATACGATTCATTCTATTTTGTACAAAGAGGCGTTTCGTTTCTGTGTGTGCATTTTCACTTTCAAATACCAATGCAAATTTCGCAGTTTTACTACAGAAATCATTTTTGGAACTGAACATATACAACGTAAATGTACATCCAACTTTTTCGCAACATTTTGTCTATCGTCATTGGATCATTTGATGCGAGTTTATTCCACCCTCTCTCTGTTTCTCTTCATTTACTTTGTCGATTATCTTCTATGAACTTTGATTTTTCTAGTGAAACTATAATTCTTCATATGTTGCGTATTTGAAACAACCTCACTTTTTTTCCACATAGTTAACGTTTTTCATTTTTCTTTTCAAAAAAAAAAAACAAGTTTTAATGTGAAATTGTGTGTTTTCGCGTTTCATTTTCTCTACAATCGCAACAAATGCTATCAGTTTCGATCATTTGAAATCATTTGATTATCCTTCAATGATTTTTTATGAAAAACTTCGTTTTTTTGGTTTCATTATCTTTTCATGTGAATCAATTTCTTATGTTCCTTTTTTTCAGAAATCAAAATTGCGAACGCTGTTACATTTACTAAACCTTTTGTCACTGATAAAGTCGATTAGGTGTATTGTGAGCATTTGTTGGCACTTGCCAACCGCTCGAAGTTCTTATTAAGGTACAAATTTCATAAAAGGTGAGTGTGAATATCAACACTTTTAAATATTAACTATCAATGTCAATTTGAAAAAAAGATAGATTTCATCTTCAAACGTGAAAGTTCATACTTTTTGCCCAACCCAAAAAAAAAGAGAAAAGAACAGAAAGTGATTAGAATTGCCTTTTGCTCTCTTTACCACCTGTTGCAATGACCGCAGGTTTTCCCGGTTCGATAAAAAATCTTTTTCATTTCGATAATGCACGTTTCTTCACTACAAAAAAAATGTTTAATACTTCCAGTTTACCAAAGAAAAGATTTTTATGAGATCAAAGTATTTCTCACTGTTTTCTGTTTTTTTGTTCATTTATAGGGTTTAGTTATCATCTATCACAATGTTGCTAAAAAGCAAGAAAAAATACGTCATTCAAAATTTTAACTTCGGACATGGTAAATGATAAAAACAAAAATGAATATAAGTAGGGTCTTCTATCACGTGTTTGACCCCAGACGTGTTTATTTTGTTTCTTATCACTATTTTCCTCCTCTATTATCCCTCTCTCTCATTTTCCGGAGTTTATATTGATTAGAGAATTATATATTTGTATGATACCTCTTATACTCTCATAAGTCTTCTAAATTTTCAGATTAACAATGACAATAGGACAGGCACATCCACAATCAGTGGAGGAATTCAAACAATGTCTATATGAAGTGAGTTTATCAAATAAGTAATAGATAAGTAAACACATTTTTCAGATGCAACAAGCTAGAAAAAAAGTGACCAGTGACATTTTGAGAACCGGTTTTTTGAATGAATCTCACATCAGAATTGTCGAGAATACATTAACAGAAATGTGCGATGATCGGACTCAAGATGAAATCAGAAGAATTGCATCAAGAGGTACCATATTTTCGATAAATATTCAGGACGAAATCAGAGGATTGAAGGTGAATTTTAAATTATCTAATACTCATATAAAATATAGTTTTTCAGAAAGATGGAGAATTCTTGAACAGATTATTTCAAACTGACGAAACAGCAGATCTTTCATCCAAACTTCAGCAAATCAATCTTCCAGAAATTCTTGCTTCGTTTTTCCCATTAGGTGCTGATAGATTCTATGAAGAAATGCGCGAATGTAAAAAGTAAGTCATTTTCAATGATAAGATATAAAAATTTTATGAATTCTTCAGATTTCTTCTAAATTTGATTGATACAAGTCTGACAGATGGAGTCAAACCATTGTTTATCACTGACTGGGATGGAACCATGAAAGATTATTGTTCTCAATATGCCACTAATGTGCAGCCAGTGTACAGTGCCGTAGTTATGGGACATTTTGCAAGAATTTTCACAAGAATTTTTGCTGTGTTGACTGCTGGACCTTTGAGAAGACCAGGAATTCTCGATCTCACTGCACTTCCTATAGATGGACCAGTTCTATTCAGGTAATTTTGTCTATTTTATTTTAAAATCATGAAATTAACCATCGTCTTTCTAAAAGTGATAAATTTCCAGTTTGTAATGTCTACAAAATTGAAAGATCACAAACCTTGAAAAGTGAAGATATGATAACTATCAGTCGGAACGGCGCTGTAAAAAGTTCGTTCGCTTTCAATTTAAAAAATTTGTTGCGAAATGGAGAAAGAACAAGAAATTGTTTTTCAAAAGACAGGTGTTTGTCATGTTTCACCATTGTGCGCCGCGCAGTTTTTGGGCATAGTTTTTCTTGACTATATTTTTTTCCAAGTTTTTTTCTCGAAATTTCGATTAAATGGTTCCACGAAAAAAATTGAAGTCGGGATAACTATTTTTAAGAAAATAATTTAGGTTTAAATGAAGTTCAGTGAACAAAATTATTTGTTTCTCCTGTAAAAAATTCAAAAAAAAACTGAGATTGTTTCTAATATCTTCAACCTCTCTGTATACTTCTTATCGCCTGTTCCCTCATCAACACTTTCAAAACACTAAACATTTTCAGTGGTTCTTGGGGTCGTGAATGGTGGCTAGCAGGCAAACGAGTGGTTCACGATGATGGAGTCCCTGAAGAAGGAAGTGTTGCGATCGGACAACTGTTTGATGAACTCGATGAAATTTTACACGAAGGGGACTTTGTTCAATTTGCCTTAGTTGGCAGTGGTGTTCAGAGAAAAGTCGATCGACTAACTCTTGGTGTTCAAACTGTTTTCGGAACTGTTTCTCAAGAATTATCAACCAGATACATCGATGCTGTCAAAGAACGTATCCATCGAGTAGACCCGAACAATCAATACCTTGTTTTGGAAAATTGTTCACCTTTGGAGATAGAAGTTTGTGTACATTCTTCAGGTAATAATTAATTTTGAAAAATGCAAAGATCAAATATCAAATATTTTCAGGAAGTGTTTGGAATAAAGGTGATGGTGTCAAATCGCTGGTTGATTCGTTGAGTGATTCTTTGAAAAGTGGAAACGTATGTGTTGCCGGTGATACTCCTAGTGATGTTCCTATGCTTAAAACAGCAGCTGATGAAAATCCAGATGTGAGTTGCAGAGAAATGCAATTATCAAATATGAATCTTATTTTTCAGAGAGTTCGTGCATTATTCGTTGATGCAGATGAAACACTCAAACAAATGGTTCGAAATATAGTTCCTGACGAGAGTCGAATTAGTTTCGTTTCGTCACCAGATGTTGTACATGCTGCATTTGCAAGTATTCTTGTAGACATGATTCAATAAAACAAAATAGTGGAATAATTGTGACCTGCTAGAAACGAAAGACGGTTAGAGTAATAGTAAACCTTATCGCGATCGATGACGCGAATAGTATCTCTTCTATTCTATCTCTTCTTCTTCTTCTTCTTCTTCTTCTTCTTCTTTTCTCACCCATTTTTCCATGAAATATATGTAATAGTTGTTTGTCAATTTCGAAAATACACGTGACACCACATTTTGATTTTTGATGCTAATTTCATAGATTTTAGGTATTTTTGTACACATTAACTGAGCACATTTTGGGTATTGTGTTTCATCGCTTTTTTCTTTTATTATTTTATGTTAGTCGGGTTTTTTATTGCACTATTTACTTGTCAGTGTATATTGTTAGTTTGACAAAGAGGTTTCTATCCATAAATTTGATTTATTAATTTAATACGCTTCTATTTTTCAATTCCTTTTTTACTGATAAAATATTCATCGACATACTTACATGATAAAATGATAAAAATCATCGAAACAAAAATTTCAGAATGTTCAGAAGAAGCACAATTTTCGGGAGGTATTTGAATCGAAGACGTCAACAAAGGTTTTATGGTAGTAGTTCAGAATCTGATAATAGTCATTGTGGGTGTTCAATTAATGTTACTCATAAATCATATTTTTGTTTACAGATAGAAATTATGTTTATGCGGGAACAATTGTCACAGCGTCGTCAGCTCTTGGTTTATTCGAACTTATCAGAAAAGCAAAAGCAGAACATGCTCAGCCACAAATTGATATTTCAAAACTCCCAATATTCAATCAAGAAGAAGTGAAGAAGCATGGAAAAGGATCCGAAAGAATCTGGGTTACATATAAAGATGTAAGATAACATTTCAAACCCCTGCCCTTTTCATACAAATTTATATATTTTCAGGGTGTTTATGATGTCACTGATTTCATTGCAATGCATCCTGGTGGTGATAAAATTCTACTAGCAGCTGGTGCAGCTGTTGATCCATTTTGGGCGCTATATTCTCAACATAAAACTGCAGAAGTTTTAGAAATTTTAGAAGGATATAGAATTGGTAGACTAGATGTGAAAGATGTACCAAAAGTGAGTTGTTTTTTTTAAATATGGATTACGAAAAATATGGATTTAGGCTGATTTGTTACCAGATTTTGTAAGTTTTATTCATATTCACAATCTAATTTGATTCAAAGTTAATACTTCACTCGAATCATACTTCAAAAAAGTTTCCATTTATCTTGAAACCCCTCTTCTTAACCTAATGTTGTCTGTTTTAGGCGGAACCGGATGCATTTTCAAATGATCCACCGCGTCATCCTGCCCTTCTTGTCCGCAATGCAAAACCGTTTAATGCAGAATCTCCACCATCGTTGATTACTGACAAGTTCTATACTCCAAATGAATTGTTTTTTGTGCGAAATCACTTGCCTGTTCCCGACGTTCGTCTTTTTTTTTTGAGTTTTGAAATAAAAGTTTCGTTTTCAGATCAAAACTGAAGATCATCGTCTGGTAATTGAAATGTTGGATGGAAAAACTATCGATTTGACTGTAGATCAATTGAAAAAAAAGTTCAAGGCACACACTATCGGATCAGTTATTCAATGTGCTGGAAATCGAAGAGCTGATATGCATCAATACAAGAAAGTTCAAGGGTTGATGTGGGAAGGAACTGCTATCAGCAATGCTGAATGGACAGGAGTTCGATTAAGAGATGTTCTCGCGGATGCTGGAATTGATGTCTTTGATGAACGTATAAAACATGTTCATTTTGAAGGAGCTGATGTTGACCCAACAGGTTTGGTTCAAACTCGTAGTTAAAATTATCCAACAATCATTTCCAGGCACACCATATGGCGCTTCAATACCAATGGATAAAGCTCGAGGAGATGAGGTGATCATCGCATATCTTATGAATGGTGTGGATATTCCAAGAGATCATGGAGCACCTTTGAGAGCTATTGTACCTGGAAACGTTGGAGCAAGACAAGTGAAATGGTTGAAGAAAGTTATTGTTAGTGAGAAAGAAAGTGATAGTCATTGGCAACAAAAGGATTATCGAGCATTTTCACCAGCTGTAAATCTTGGAGATGAACTCAAATGGGATACTGTTCCTTCAATTCAAGAATATCCAGTGCAATGCGCTATTTGTACACCAGAACCAAACACAAAGGTTGATCGAGGTAAAATATTCATTATCTTTAAAATAGTTTTATGATTTTTGGTTATTTCAGATGACGGTTTTGTTGAAATCAGTGGATATGCTTGGAGTGGAGGTGGTCGCGGAATTATCCGAATTGAAATCAGCGCGGATGGTGGTGAAACCTGGCATAGTTGCGAAATGGAGCAGGAAACAAAACAAGATTTGGAGCATATGTATGCGTGGACCTTATTCAAAGCAGAAGTACAAATTCCACCCAATGTCAAAGAATTCAATATCATCGCAAAAGCTGTTGATCGATCATATAATACTCAACCAGAAACAGCTTCAGGAATTTGGAATGTTCGTGGTTTAATCCATAATGCATGGCATCGGGTGCCAATAATTGTTAGAGATTAGTTTAGATGTGATAGTGATTTTCTACTTATTCTTGCCTGTGATAATGATTTCAATGAAATTCCGATGAAAAATGTATTTATTGACTATATATATGTATCAATCAAAATTGACCAAATCATTGATGGCTGGACATTCGTATGGGTCTCTTGCTTGAACAACCGGGCTAGCGTGGAATCTTGGTTTTGCCATGTTGTTCCAGTTCTGTCTCTGAACATAAAAATGATATTATATTTAAAAGTAATGATAGAGCTCACCTTATCTTCGGAGATGAATGGGAATCTGCTACCATGTGCTTGCAAACAATCCATTTTCAAATTACCAACACTGTAAAGATTGAACAGCTCTTCCGCCTTAGCAGGGGTCCAGTTCACATTAGCATACAATTGCGAAATTGGAGTTGTTAAGTCAGTTTCTTGATATCTATAAATTACAGAACATGTCTTTGAGGACGTGAATAGTCTAATCTCTTTAATGATATGTGCATACCTTTCTCTAAAATAACGCCGAAGAGTGGTATTGGAAATGGCCGATTTGCAAACTTCAACATTTGAAGCTGGATAATAATAAATGTAATTGACACACATCTCATCTGCAATTCCATAACCACCAAGTGTCATTTTGTCTCTTTTTCTAGTGTCGTACACACAAGTTGTCGTTAACACATCGCCCTGAATAAAAGGACATTTTACTAATTCTATTAGGTTTAATGTGGACTAACAGGTTGAACATTGATGTATGGTTTGATCTCTTGAAGATGTTGCCAATGTGGAGAATAATGATCATCTCTGTTGATCTCACCAATTTTCACACCTGGAAAAATACCGTTGAAAAAAATAAGTCGAATTAAAGAGTACCATTTCTATAGTGACTTGTCCAGAGTTTTCTTCCAGTAAGATGTGCATGAAGTTGACTTCCAAAAATGTTGATTCCACCTTCTGGGAGCTGAAAAGAAATTTCAAAAATATTTACAAGAACGCTGTTTCTACATACAAAACGTGTGCATTGCGAAGGACAATATCCGCTGATACCGAAATCCTTTTGTCCGGGTGGAATTGAATTTGCATCGGAGTAAATCAAACCAAGCTCCATAATAGCTGCATCATATTCGCGTAGATTTTCAGTGACAGTAAATTGGAAGCCAGAATTATCAATGACACCGGTCAGTTTTTCGACGTTGTTGTAATGAATTTCAACCATGACGTATTCGTTTTGACCTTTTCCACCAAACGGCAAACCAGCTTCTGATGGATACACAATTGGCTGAAAAAAATATGAATGAAAAAGATTTTATAATGTTATATAGCTCACTCCTTCTCCCATGGCCCAAGCAGCAATAACATGACTACATGTCGAAGCTTTCTTTGGTTTCTTTGGATCATTACAATCACCACTCCATTCCTGAACTTCATCCCGACACAAAAATACTTCCATATGATGAACTAGATGCTCATTTCCTTTAGCAACATATGATTCCATTCTGATGATGTGATACTTTGTTGTTTTAGTATCAAATGGCATTCTACGAATAATGCATTTGTAGGTAGTCTCTACTCCGGGAAGCTGTAAAATATTGACAAAATCATCACGACAGAAATTAATTTAAAAAAAAACTCACTGGTTCTTGACTGTTTGAGTTCACAGTAACCACTTTAACATCTTCATCCATTTGAATCGAACTTTCAGGAACTTGCGAATGTTTTTCAGGAACAATTCCAAACTTCTTATCCCACTTCCAAATGTCTGATTGCATGTTTCCAATTTTTCCATTACTCCATGTAGCGGCGATCAAAAACTCGGTGGTTCCTGGTTGGAATGCATAATCTTTTGGGTCACAGGTAACTAATTTTCTGCGGATAACGAAATGCGATGGTGCAATACGGAGAAGTGTGACATCTTGAGAAATATCAGATTCCAATTGATAGTTACGGTTGATAGATACATCCTGAAGTAGGGAATGTTTGGTTGGTATGAGATTTTCAGGACAATTATTAGTTGACTGAATAGATTTTAATCAAAAATGATTTCAAAGTAGTTAAAACTATTTTAAAATAATTTTTTTTTGGTTTTTGTTACCTCAATTCGTTCATATCTAGGATAAAATAACACTCCATCGGTATTGTTGACTTCACCATGATCAGAAAACCCAACAAATAAAACAGATGGTGTTGAAGATCCGAACCAAACTGAAAACTCGACCGCTTGCCCTTCAAAATCCGTCAACCATTGCACAGTTATATTTGTTCTCTCAACTTCGGCCACAATCTGTTAAATATTCGTATAGTTCTCGGAGTTATTTCATGTCGCCAAGGTTACCTTTCCACTTTTTGCAAGTCCCACTAATACGAAACATAACAAAAAGACACAACGAAGACGCATATTCCAGAAATGGATGGTGAGTTGTGGTGTTTTTTTCTTATGAAGAAATTTTAGGAAACAATTTAAAGTTAAAGACTAAAACTACACAAAGTAAAAAGTAGGAATAAAGTTTCAGGAATGTATTCAGAACAGCGAGAGAGTTTGTATGATTATGACAATGAAGAAGAAGAACAAAGTGAGCCATATTTATATGAGCCTGAAGAGATTGAAAAACCAACTATTCCATTTTATGGAGATACAACAAACGCTTCAACATATACATGGAAAGTGCCTGCAGTGAAAGACAAGTAAGTGTAACTGACAGTTGAGCTGTCAAATGCAGTCTCATTTTTTTCAGAATTGAAAATAATTCATCGCAAAAAGAAGAGGAAACAAAAATCCCATTTTATTCTGAAACCACACATCGTAGCCAATATGTTGCGTTTGATCAAGTTCCGGTTAGAAGGACGCTTTTATCAAGACGGAATCAAATAACACCCACGCAAGACATTTTGATTGTGTGAGAAAATAAGAAAACAAAAACATTTTTCAGCCAAAATGTTCCTATTGAAATGGAAACAACTTATCGCAATATTTACAATGCACCAACAATCGAGAAAAGGCAGATTACTGTATGTTTTAGAGATTGAATATTTGGTGATCAGAAAAACTGCAACATCGATACAACAAGTTTCCAATTCGTTATAAAAAAAAGCTCATGAGCATATTTAATATGAGACAATGCAATTAGACTTCGAAAACATTATGATTTCATATTGTGAATCCTGAATGTTGTATGTGTGCTGTAGTAGATCAGAAAACAGACGCATCTGACCCAATATATGTATATCTTCAATTAAACTAGAACTTTTGTGTCTGATATTTTGTATTTACATAGTTTGATTAAAATAAAAAGTTCAAAATATTGTTGATAACTTTAGCAATTTTCAAAAAAAAAAAGATCAATATAGTTTTACGATTCTCCAAAAACTATGTTTTTATCTTCTCACTTTTCAACTTCGACAGTCCAATGTATAAACCTGACAGTTTTTTTCAATGTGCGAACAGAGTTTGGAGTGATGAATTTCATTTTCAGAATTGTAGGACCTGATTTAGTGATTTTGCTGAAAATACGAAATTTCCGACATTGTCTTCAGTGGCTGAGATTGGTCCAGAAATTGCCAGAACCTTCAAGTTTAATTTTCCAAAAGTTGTACAAAGCCTATTCGAACATATTTGGAACATTATATCCTAATATATTCACTACTTAACATCAATTTTATAGGTTATGATCGGCTAGCAATCGATTTTCAACTCGAAATTCCGTTCTATTAAACTCCAACTACTTTCCAAATCATCTATAAATCATTCCAATTTCGATATACAGGCTTCAAATGTTACAGAAAAATTTTGGAACATCTCCAAATAGTATATTCAGTCAAATTAAACTATTATCAAATCATTCCGATGGTTTTCAGAAGTCTGTAGTCCTTTGGAACTCAATAGCCGAGCTCTACAGTAATATCATCTGATATTGACCAGAAGTAGTGAATATATTGGGATATAATGTTCCAAATATGTTCGAATAGGCTTTGTACAACTTTTGGAAAATTAAACTTGAAGGTCCTGGCAATTTCTAGACCAATCTCAGCCGCTGAAGACAATGTGTATTTCGTATTTTCAGCAAAATCACTAAATCAGGTCCTACAATTCTGAAAATGAAATTCATCACTTCAGATTTTGTTTAAATATTGGCAGACATGCTAGACATGTCTGATAAAATTTTGAGAGTGATCCGACAGGTTTTAAAAAAGTTACCCACAAAAAACTGTTTGCGACAACCTTTTTGACCAGCACTGTATTTGTGACCTACTTTTTGAAAAAATTACATTCCAACCTTGTTCAAAAAAATTCAAATTAAAACCTTGAATTGGTGTAGATCTCAATTCATCACTTTTTTCATTTTTTTTAATCCAATCAAAATTAATGAAGGGGTTCCCAGATGTATAGTGCAATAATCTCATCGTTATTGCTGTTAAAAATTTCAAAATTGTGATTAACATGTATTGATCTTACAGATGCACGCCTGTCCAGCTGAGAAGATTATGCACCAATATGCGTTATTGAGGTGTGCTTTCAATAAAGATTGATTTTCTGGAAAAACTGATTTACAGACAAGCTCGTCGTCAAAATGGTCATTTCTTCTTGCAATGTTCGAATAACCCTTCACCTTTATTGAATCAACAGACATCTTCAAACAAAATAAATTAGTTATCGGTATTTTTCGATACAACAATCACATTATAAATACTTTGGGTTTTTCATCAAAATGTATAGAAGTTATAAATTAGATCAGGAAAACAACAACGAAACACGTTAATCTCAGATCATATGTAGACACTTATTCATACAAAGCGATCAAATACATCAAGAAAATTCCAGTCAAAATAGCGAAAATTTCTTTGATTGTTTGAACAAAAGAACTATTTTCCAACAGTTCCGGAATGACTGAAACTGTCGCAATGTAGATAAAACCTCCAGCGGTGAATGGAAGTACCCATGAGCTAGCAGCGGCGTCAGAAAGAGCATTAGCATCGGAAGAGAGAAGAGAGATGACACATCCAGAAAGAGCACCAAGGGCAGTGACGAGTTGAATGAGCATGGCTTTTTTCTTTGAGTATCCAGATTGGATGAGAATGGCAAAGTCTCCGATTTCGTGAGGAACTTCGTGAACCAAAACGGTGATCATTGTAACTAAAATAAATTAATGTTCCGTATATTAAATGAAAAGTTGACTTACCAACACCAACAGTTGTTCCAGCAAGAAATGATGCACCAATAGCCAAACCATCAGTGAAGTTGTGGGCGAAATCAGCGGCCAAATTCAAATAAGCAGTAACTTTGATGTTTTCTTCGCACTTTTTCTCAACCTTCTTCTTATCATCTTTCTTGTCATCCTTTTTATCTTCCTTCTTTTCTTCTTTCTTTCCACCATGCGAGTGTCCGTGAGAATGACCTTCTCCTCCGCGAAGAATTCTGACCAATTTCTCAACAGCCAAGAAAGTGATAATACCTGAAAGATTCAAGTTAAACGAAAATTTAAAGAATTACTTTCAAAAAACTTACCAGCAAGAACCCATCCACCAACGCTCATATCGTGTGGTCCGTGAGAGTGACCTTCAGCGCCACCATGAGAATGTCCATGACTGTGAGAATGACCATGCCCGCCACCAGCTGGAGTTGCGTGAGGGATCAAGTGAAGGAAAGCGTCTCCAAGAAGACCTCCAGAACCGAAAGCGAGAAGAACTTTGAGAAGTGGTCCTGACTCAGAAGTATTTGCTTGGATTGGGATGAAGAGCAGGATAAGGCATGGTGCAGCTGAGATGAGAAGAGTTGATGAGATTGCATATGTCCAAAGTCTGGTCTTTGGATCATTCAAGAATGAAAGAGCTCTGAAAAACAAAATTATTAAAATTTTTCTAGTACTGGTTATCGAAAAACATACCCAGTATATTGATATTCATCCGCAACTTGTTTGGAAGCGTGTCCTCCGTGTGAGTGACCATGAGCGGCTTGAGCAGCAGCAGCAGCTTTAGCAGCGGCTGGATATTATGATTAAAAAATTTTCAAAACGATGTTCATACCTTTGGCATGTGGACATCCACCATCAGCATCATGAGCGTGGCCGTGTCCTCCATGAGAATGTCCGTGATCATGAATATCTTCATCATGATGTTCATGTGCATGTCCGTGATCATGAGCATGTCCGTGGTCGTGAATATCTTCATCATAATGTTCATGAGCATGTCCGTGGTCATGAGCATGTCCGTGATCGTGTGCATGTCCGTGATTGTGAGCTTGCGCTTGAGCTGCTGCTGCCGCTGCAGCTTTGGCATGCGGACAACCTCCATCCGCATCATGAGCATGTCCATGACCTTGATGATGGACGTGTTGCTGAACATACTCCGGGTCATTCATTTCTTTCGTGTATTTCAAATGGGCTTGGGCATTCACAGCCGCCAATGTCGCTAGTAATAACGCACATCTCACCCACATCATTAAATGGTTTGCTATACCTGAAAATGAATGAATTTATACACATATATTATATTAAACAAATAAAGATAAGCTGACGTGTAACAATTTCTATTGAAATGTCACGAATCGACTAAATATAATATGATGAACAAAAAATAGAAATGACGTAACAATAATCAGAAATTTAAGTCATATTAACACGAAAAAATCAAGAAAGTATTATTCCCATGTTTAATGAGTTGATTGTAATAAAAAGAAATATTGAGATGTGGCCAACACACACACAAACGAACGCTCCTCGCAGGGCCTTGCATTAGAGCGCACTTTCTTCTCTCGATTTATATGCGAGGCGGTAACGTATTGTGTGTTCAAAAACTTTTATTATTTGTTCTGGGTGTTTTGGCGTCCTTTTTTTATAACCCTTCCTGGGTCATACAGATTTTTCTTTTATTTCTGAGATTATAATATTTACACAGATCAAAATTGTTCATTGAGTTTCATTTTTCTGATATAATATTCAATTTAGTTTTTTTTTCAAGTTTCACTTCGTGTGAGTTGATATCGGATGTCTAAGAGTAGTATTCTTCATGAATACGAAACAAAAATGTTATGACCGTTTTTTTCAAATCTATAGTTTTTTGCGAGTAAGATAAAAGTTCCGAGGATTGTCATGAGTTCACAAAATAGTTTATTTTTCTTGTTATAAGTTTCCCTCACTCTGATTCTAAAAAATGGTAGAAAGGTGCGTTTTTTTTCAAGTCTGTAATTGGTTTAGATCGCTATTACAATTAATAGTAAGATTCTTGAATGAAAGTCAACTTCAATTCTCTTACATTATCAGTTTGTACAAATCACCCTGTTATTATTCTCGTGTAAATTTGAGCAATACTTCACATAGTAGTAAAACTATGATACTAATCGCTGTTTTTGAATCTTAAGTTAAAAAAAATTTTCAAACTAAATGAAAATTAATTGAAGATGGACTAATTCCTTTGATGTTTTTCAATCAGAGTTTTGAACAATATGGTAATTATGTAGGTGTTAATTGTAATTGTCCCTCAACTATCATCCAAACCTGGGAAGTAACACAACTTTCACACTCATTTGATGTTTTACTGAGCATTGTGAACATTTATTATTCTCCTAAAAAAACGCACACAACCATTATTCACTTTCGCTTTTCGCACATCCATAAATATGTACAACCAGAAAACCAGTCATTAATATCCTGATTGTACCTGCACATTTTGCGTTATACACAAGTGTGACTAATTTTTTTGTTGTTGGGTAAAAGGAAAAAATCGATTTGTCCCATTCTCCTCCTTATGTAGTAAAAGGATTAAAGGTGGTGAGAACCTTCATATAATTAGTGGTTCATCGAGGTTAGATTGTTTGTGCGATAACACGCTTTTTAGTTGGTTCTCATTAATCGACTATTCCGCATTCTTTCTATATTCCCTCATTATAATTCAAAGCTGTCATTTTTTACCTCTAATCAATCGTGATTTTGTAGTATTGTCTAACTTAGTTGATATAATATTTGTTTGATCGCAAATGTCAAAAGGTTATTCCGTGAGTGGTCAACGCTAATCAAACATTTATCCCGCCGCTACCAATGACCATTTTTGACACCTGTCTTATATGAACCTCTCGTTCTATCTTGTCTCATTTCTATAGTAACTCACTTCCTTGATGACTTATATTTTTTTGAAGTTTTTCAGCCTGTCACTTGTTTGATGCGGATCTACTTGTAATCGGTATGTTTTCATGTTTTCATGATTGTTTGTTTTTTTTTCGTGAAAACAATTTTAGCAAAATGGTATGTTTCACTATGTTATACTTAATAGTTGTAGCTTTATTCGAAAATAATTTCTCAATCTACACATTTTATGAAAAAGACCTAACTCCAGAATAATACTTGTTCTTTGAAAGGGCGCTCCCAAAAAATGTCACTGAAAAACACTTAAAACACTGATGTGTTTTTTGTTAGCATTTGCAACTTTGCCGGTTTTTTTCCGGTAAACAGAAATTTCTAAAAGAACTTCCGAAAGGCTCTATAAAAGAGAAGTTTTTCTGTAAGTTCTAGAAAAGTTGATATTAGCTCTTTATACATTTTTCAATCTATAAGTTCGAACTTCTTAATTTTGAAAATTAATATAAACATTTTCACAAGGTGAAAATAGTTTTCCCATCTGAATGCTCTCACATTTCAGCATTTCAAGCTTGTTTTAATAAAAAATTGTTACACTATTTCAGTCTTGATACTATACGAAAAAAAAACTGTGGCTATTTCAAAGCCGTTTCGAAACATCTAAAAGGCTGGCCAATATTACAAAAAAGATCCAATATTATTTGCCGCAAAATTCAATCTGATTCTCATTTTGAAATTCTATGTTCTAGAAATTGTTTTTGGATATTACACATATAAACTTCTGATTCTCAGAATGGATACAACTATTAATGTTTATGAAGTTTTAGTTTCTCATAAGTAACATGTAATAAAACCTTTCGAATCTAAACCAGATAAGTTCAAACAAGTAGAACTATCATTTAAATTGATCGAACACGTTTACATCAGATCTATATCAAAATTATGCATATAAATTGTTCTAAATTGTGTTAAACCATTTACTCTCTTCATTTTCTTTTTGTCATCGCACACCTTCTTAGAGTTCATTGACTTATGAATCCTTTTGTTTTTCTGTCTATTTACCGCAAAAAAACAGAAGATGAAAAAGAAAAGGAAGAGTAGGAAGAAGGATGACACGGTTCAAATACCACTGGTTTTTGATGTCTGCTGTCTCTTTTATACCAGTTGATCTCTTATTACTATTAACCGCGTTCTTCCAAACAATACATTATACTACATATCTTTCTTTTTTTTTAACCTTTTCTAGATTGTTCGTTTTAGGAATTTTATGTTTACCATCTGTGTGGAACATCTGTGTGAAAGACTTTAATGGGAAACCAATTTTTTTCTGACTGTTCTAGCGAAACAGATTTTTGAGGTTGTAATCGATTACTGGTTTTTTTTCAGTTGAGTAACTATGCCAAAAACAGATTGTTTCATTCTATATACCATGTTATTTTCAGAAATATTATGAGAACTATATTGAAAGAAAAATTATATTTATCATTTCAAGTATAACGGATTTTAAAAACTGATTAAACTTAGTTTGCTCAATTTCATTACTCAAATTTTCAAATCTTCAACGACTATTTGGTACGATTTTGAATGAGGTCATCCTCAGAACTTCTCCACCTTTAAGAGGATTAAATGAAAAAACAAATTAGTTTCAACTAAAAGAACATTGTCGAACCGTGAATGGATTTTTTCACCGCACAAATTACTTAGTTTTAGGAACAATATTCTTTTCAGTGTGTTATTTGAAATATCCAGAACTCCGAGAAAAATAGAATACGTTTTTTGTGTCTTGAAAAAAATTGAAATTTCATATATGTGAGAATTTTTTGTTTTTAGGAGTTCGCATTACTTTAAATGCACTGTACTAAATTAATGTTCATATTCTTGTTGTTACATTGCTGTTTTCTCAGTTAGCTTCAAAATCTTGAAAAATTGTGACGTTTTTTATGTGACAACAAAAAAACTTTTATACAAATATGAATAAGCTTCAGGATTAACTGTATGTTTATTTTGTGAAAAATATTTTTCAATAGTTTCGAGAAAAATAAATCATTCTCTTGTTATTCTATCCAGCCACTGTAACGTTTAATTGTTGTTTCAATATCTTGTGACGATATTATATATCGTCAATGTCTTGAGAAACTGTCTGTGAAAACCAATTAATAGTGACTAGTTTTAGTAGACAATATTCCATTTGTTCACACGGCTTTTGCATTATGCTTGTTAATTTGGATGATGAGCGGAAAATGAGATGAAACTGACTACTTGATTCACACTTTTGCCCATTCAGAATCAAACATCTGTAGTAATTGTCTGAAGAGGTGTTCAAATTGCCAACATTTTACCTTGAAATTCAAATTGACAGATGATTACTCTTCTCATACGATTTATTATTTCTTTCTTTTTCCCATCCATTGATTCTTGCCTTGTTATTGTTGTTGTTTTTTTTTCTTGCTTGTTTTTATAAGACGGTATGTTTTGACCTGATTTTTCGGGTGGCAATTATAAATCGAGAACCGAGAACAGGGCAGAGTTAATGTAACTCAAACTTCTTCCAATTATTTTGAGTAAATATTGAATTCTCAAATTCTAGAATTTATAGTCACTAAAAATTTATTCAACGAGATTTTCTGCCATATTTGATGAATTCTGATTCAGAATAACCAACCAATAAACAAAATTAGATACAGCTCGTGACAATAAAAAGTGAACATCCGTTCCGAAGGAACAAGAGATTTGTTGGTTATTGTACGTGTTTACATAAAACTTCTGACCATTCACTAATCCTCAAAAATCTCAAACTTTCTTTTTTTTTTCTTATTCTTATTCATAATGTACATAGTTTCACCCGACTATTATTTGTATTCCGCGGCTAATATATTTCAGGATTGTTCAGTAATGTTTTGAGTAGGTTTTATTCAGTTCAAAATGCTGGAATATTTTATTACATAAAACTGGAACAATTTTAGATTTCCTGATTTTGAATATCTGCTTTTCTTCAATTTTTCTATACATTACATTCTCATGAATTTAGAATAGAAATTAACCACGGGGTGAGCCTGGGAAACAGTAGTCACCAATCTTGCGATTGAGCTACCATTTTTCATTTCGGGATTATAAGGGGTGTACCTATTGGCACGGGGTCTTGATAATCAGTGCTCGGAAGAGCTAAAAGTCCACTGATTGAGTCAGATATCAGGCATGTTTGCAAGGTATTGTTCCCGCCCGCAGAATCATTGATTATTAATGATTGCAAGTCAGCAGGTAACAAAGCAAATTGTCTCTGATACAATTTAGGTGAAACGTTTTGTGGACTTTATCTGCAATCATTTTGTCAGAAAATACGAGTGTCTTGAAGTTTAAATTAATCTCAATAAAACCAGTCTGATTTCTATATTCTTAGTTTTTTGTTTCGCATATTTTTTGCGGTGCTTGTTGGATTCTTTTTGAATGCATCAACCATAGAGACATTTTATTTTCATGAAGGTTATTTGCACTCATAAAATCCTAGATTTGAAAAAAATTAACAATTTTTGCTGAACTGTATGCCCCAAGTCTCCTATTCTTTCGCCAGACTTTTGAATCAGGATGTTTCATGAATCATATCAAAAGAAGCACTCGAACCGTGTTTTTTCCTACCCTAATCAAACATTAATTCGTCATTTTCGATCATATCAAACCCCTTACAAAGAAAAAACTTGATCTAATCATTTGTTAAGTCTCGATGCTCGAAATTCATTTTTTTTTCTTCTCTGTGTGTGGTTTTGTCCGTTGTTTTCAAGTTGATAAGTGGTCAGAAGACATTCTCAACCTTTCGTCTCATTCGTTCGTTTTGCTTTGCCCTAACATGTTCAAATACATATCCCCACACATGTTCTATTTTTAGTACTACATTCGTCAAAACAGACCTCGCCTTGCCTTCTCCCTAGCGAAAAAAAGTTCAACCTGACTGTTCGTCCTCGGCTTAATGTTTACCTTGTTTCCCCTCATTCCGAGCCCTTATTCAGATGGAATATGAAAGTGGACAACATTTTGTGTGTTTTTTTTTGGCTCGCTTAAGCACTTGTTGATAGTTATCTTTTTATCACTTGAGTGATTTTTTTCTGCATGTGAAGTGCGTTTACGGATATTCCTGCTTAACAAAAGGTTGTAAACATTCTCCAACTTTTTATAAACAATCTTGTATTGTTTATGTTATGCATTTTATGACAAAAAGTCAGATGACACTTTTGTTTTATTCTCTTTTAATAATAATAATCATTATTATTGTTGGAAAATAACAAAAGCATACTGTGGTCTAATTTCGACAGACATTTTTTTCCGAAGATGTTCGAAAAGTTGCTCACCTTGGTTAGTTACAAAAAAATGTTTACACTATATATAATGGTCATTGTTTATTTTTCTTAAAGAAAAGAAGAACTTTTTTCGACTTTTTCACACTTGATTAAATTTACTGTTTTTGTTATGTTTTTTTTTCGCCTGATTTTTGATGAAAAAAAGGCAGAAGGGTTGTCCTTCGGTACAATTTAGCATGTTCGGTTGAATAATCTAATACATACCAGAACCAATCTCATCTTGTTCTATCTCTTTTCTTTCCTCACCACATACTTTCTTTCATTTCTGAATTGTTTTTCGTTTTTGTATATATTTATGAGAATTGGGAAAATATTGAGATGTTTCGTTGTTCCGCATTTCTCACTTTTCACACTGATATAAAGTCAAAAAAAGATACTAGGATGAAAAAACTGGACCGAAACATAATCCGCAACATTTTTTATCATGATTAATTATTTTTGTTCTTTATCTGTATCCGGTGGTGATCATAATTTAGTGTGTGAAGATGATAAATTACGGTTTGATCCTATTTTTGCAACATGACTTGATTTATTAGATACCAAGAAATTATTGTTTCATCGCTTTGAAATCACTTATCCCATCTTCTCCAATGAATCAAACTATAAATGTACATATATTCAATTGAATTCCAATTCGGTGTGATTCATTCAATGAGAAAAGGATTTGTAATTGGAAAACGTGATTCTGAAATTATGTATGATTGAACGTGTTCTTCAAACATACTGTTAATAAGTTGGGAAAAAGTTTTGATCCCCCGTTCAAAGTGAAAATCTCATTGTATCTCACTGTTTGCAAGGTTTTTTTTCAAAAAATATCGTTCAGTTTTATCTATTCTGTGTAAAACCAATCATACGATGATTATTGGATGTTGAATGTACCGGTCAGTCCAAACCTTATCTTTCAGTCAAAGTTTAAAGTGTCGGCATTTAATGAATTATCAAACATAACCGAGACGGAAAGAAGGCCAGGTCAAGGCATTTTTTTTGTTCCAACAGTTTCTTGATATGTTTGAGAAAAACAGTTCAAAAATCAGAGCGGGACAAAGTACGAACTTCAGAATTCCAGGAACGTGGTTTGAAGATTGGGATTTTTTCAAATAACTCTCCAAAAAGTGTATTTTTTCTTTCAATTTGCTCTTCGTATTTTGAAAAATGTAGAGTATAATTTCAAAATTACACCGGCATCAATCCGCCTAAGAATTTCCTGAAGTTGCGAGGTCTTTGTTTCACTGAGCTATCAGACATCAGAAACAATAATGTAAACATGCTTGTGCATTTTCGAACGACTTAATTTCACTTCAATTAAATATTTATTATCATCCTCTTCAGAAAAATTCTATCATGCACAAATATCATTTGTTTATTTGTTTCAATGCTCCAAAAAAATTTCTTGCTCTCATTTTCAAAAATGTGCATCTTCTCTTTTCGCGATTTGACCACCGTGCTTGTCCAACCAATGAGTGGACACGCAATCGTAAAGATCAAGTTCTAATCTGTATCAGAATGTCAAAATAATTCGCTTCTCCTCTCGCTCGCATCAACCGCTCCTGTCCGCTCGGCTCTTTTCTATTTGTGCCCGCCCTCCGACTTTTTTTTGCCTCCAACCCTTCGCTCTTTTCTCGTTCGTTCTTCATCTAGAAAATCCTTCCGTTTGTGTTTGTCTCCGCCTCTTTTTTTCCGCGTGCGCACACTCGCACACGATTTTGCGCCCGCAAGAGGTAAATTTCATTTTTTGTTGTTGTTGTTATTGTTATGTCATAACTTTTCTATTAATTCTTCTATCATTATTACCTACATGTTAATTTCATATAAACAAGATTATTTTATTAGCTCATTTATCTATTGTTCTCCAATTGCCTCTTTGACAAATTATTTTCTCGAATCTGGTTTTTCTTTCTTGTTTACTTCGTATATATTTAATACTCTTGTTTTTGCTATCCCATCATTTACCCTTTCTTAAAATGATCAATACATTTTTTTTCTTCATTTGCGGTGGTCGCTCACTTGTTAGTAGTTAATCAATCGTTTTGATCTCACTCCTTCTCTTTGATTTTTTTCTTCCTTTCATGTGATTTCGTGAAAAAAAAACAATTTATACTTTTATTATCATTTTACAGACTGAGACGAAGACATTCTGATTTTGGTTGGTCGCGCGTTTTGAGTTGTTGCATATACTGCAATAAGAATAGTTATTTATAAAATTATAGAGGAATCCACAATGTGGCGATTTCTGTTAATATTTGGTATGATTTTCTTTAGAGTTAACTAGTATCTGATTATTTTTGTTTTTTCAGGTATCTCAATCGGATTGAGTTTAACTCAAACAATTGACGATGATATGTTCTATTTCACAAATCCCTCACAAGGAAACGCTGTTTGGATTCTTGATGAATCAAGTCTACCATGGACAGGAGGTTATCAATTTCTCAGGTTTGTAATACACAACTTTTTTTTTGTCACTACGTCACATAATCGAAAGTGTGATAATGTCCTTGAAGCTAACACTAGAACATTTATTCACATTCACATTCTTTTTGGCTTTTGAAATGAGAGGGAGAAGATTTGAAAGATTAGCCGAACACACACATATATAGCCAGGTGGAAAATAGGGAGGAAATGAGGAGTGAAGTAGTAATAGAAGTAACTCTAGCTTTGACCGGATGTGTGGAACGAAGGTGTGAGGCTTAGATTACCGAATGACCCCTACTCTTTTGACTTTTTATAATATAAACACATAGAACTTTTTGTTTATATAAAAATGACCTTCTCCAATCTCCCCTTTTTCTGTTACTCACTGTCAAAGAACTTTGAGGGATTAAAAAAAAGAAAGTGACCTGGAAATCTAAAATGGAAGGAACACAAATAAAAAACAATAAAAATAGTTTCATTTTACAGATCGTTGTCAGGGAATCCAACAATCTTACTGTCTGTTGTAGACAGTTCAACTGGTGTCACACTTGGACAATGTGTTGCGCCACATGGTTGGTTTTATATATGCACAAATTGTTATATAAATAATCAATTCATTTTTCTAGATGGAAATCATACACAGCGATGGCAAAAGTTCCAATGGCAATTGACAAGCAGCGGACTCGAATGCCGATTCGATTCGCCTCAACCAATTAATGTTCAATTCGCACCTTCTGCCAATCCGAGAACATTCTCAGTTCGAATTCAATCAGGTAAATATAAACATATATTCGATCACAATGCCAAGAAAGTTTATAAATATAAACATAGTGAAGGGAAAAACAACAAAACTTTTTTTTGGCGGTATCTTGTTTTGCGGCTTTCGGCGGTGGATATTTGATAGGCCATTGTCGGCTGAGCTGCTTTTTGTTACATTGCATAAATACATTGGGGAGGATTTTTTGAAGCTCTGTTTGTTGTCCGTTTTGGATGTTCGTTTTTGAAAAGGGGACAATTGGATGTGATTTTCTTTTTTCTAACTGAGGGATTTTTCTTGGAATCTATAATATCATTCTTAATTTTAGTTATTTTAATAATGATAATAAAATGTGTTTTCAGCTACTGGGCCTGCTTGTCTTCGTGAGATGACAGTTCAAAATGAGCAACCAGTTGGATGTCCACCACATCTTTCTCACAACTCATTCACCGCCATCTCACTCAACTGCTCTTGCCCATATTTGGAAGCGGCAACTAATGAAGATTCTGATATTGGTAAGAGAACTTGATACAAGAAGCGACGATTCAAGCGAATCGCGGTGCTTTTGCAAACAGAAGTTTTGACACTTGAGTAGCCACTCGACACCATGTATATATTTATATATTTAGTTGTGAAATGGAATTCAGAATGTGTTATGATTCCGTATGTATGTGTGTATATATGATTTGTGGTTTTTTGGACTGGTTCTTTTTTTTCGAAATGTGCTCGAGGGTCATTTTGATTGTTGTCGTTTTTTTTCAAGTGTCGGAAGAGGAACTGTTCAAAAAATGATCAACGTTATTCAAACAATCCGATCGAAAATTAAAATTCACAAAAACCCTAACTTTAAAGTAATTGTTTTCTTTCAGAAAACGAGGATGGTGATATGCTTGCAAACACACCGCAATTCCCAATTTTCAAAGGAATCGAAAACGAGCCATCTGCACCAACAACACAATGGACACTTTCACCATCACCATGTGCTAGTCATGAATGTCTTAACAATGGTACATGCCTTGTTGCTCAAGATGGTAAACCAACATGTTTGTGTCGAAATGGATTCAGTGGGGATCGTTGTGAAAGCGACGTTTGCTCATCAGTTCCGTGTCAAAATGGTGGAGTGTGTCGATCGAACTCTGGCATCGCCTACTGTGAATGCCCGCCAGCTTTTACCGGATTGTTGTGCGAATCGGTTCGTGTTTTTATGTTTGTGTTGTTTATGCGCGCAAGTTTCAATATACATAGTGTATACACAACATGATCGCATATGCATAATTTACACCTAATATTTAATTTGATCTATGTTGTTTACACATGTATGCTTCTACATGAAAATGTAAATAAACCTAGGGATAATTATTTTTTTTACAGTCAAACGAGGAATCAGAATCTGAATCAGCAACTCCAAAATGTACACCAGAATGTTCCAATGGTCACTGCCTCCTTAAAAATGGTCAACCAGAATGTGAATGTCGTCAAGGATTCACTGGAGTCAATTGTAATGTTCTCGACGTTTGTCTCGGGTAAGTCAAGTATCGTATTAGTCGTCGTCGTCGAAATTATTATCAAAAAATTTTGCGCTCTTTTGTTTGAACTGTCAAAAAATTTGTGTGTAAGCGCGCGGGCTTGAGCCAACCTGGTCACTTTTGTTTGTATCTCTTTAGAGAGCAGCGATCGTCGAGATTTTGACAATCTACACACGACTTTTGGAATTTTCTGTAGTCAATAGATAAGAGAGAAAAGAGAGAGAGAGAGATAGAGAGAGAGAGAGAGAGAGGGAGAGAGAGAGTAGGTGGTCAAGAGATTTGAGCTATTCTTGAAGATGATTTTGAAGAGAAGATGAAGAATAAGGGAAAGTGCAACAGAAACAGGTTTTTTCTTAAGAAGGTGTGTTCTGAAACAAAAAACAATATTATGTTTTTAGGTTGGAAAAAAAATATGACGTTTTTTCTATATGACATTATAACTTACTAGGATTTTTGAATTACAAATTCATGAAATTCAATCTGTAAACAACTTCAGATGTTTTTTGTAACCTTTGTATTTTGAGCCACCAAAAAAATTTCAAGACAGTGAAGTTTTTCATATAGAGCCTTTTTCTACGATTTTCAATTTTTCAAATTATGTAGCTCTTAATATGCATTATCAAGTTGGTATTTCCTCAAACTTTTTCTTCATTCTTCTTTAGCCGATATTTCGCGTAAGAAAGCAAGCAAATGCTTATTTCTCGCGCGCGCCAAGTCAAAATATGCAAACATTGCAAAATACAAAATTGACCCTGCTGAGCACGACAGTGAAGACGGTCAGTTTGTTTGTTTTCTCATTTCGACACCGAACCCGGAGTTTTTGTTTCGAAATGCTGCTAAGAATAGGGTGCGAGTGTGTGTGTATGTTTTTTTGCTGGAGATGATCGGATTAATTAGACTGATTATCTGTAGCGGTCAGCAAAAATTTGCGAAGAAAGGAAAAATCGACAACAATAATGAATCGTGACGGAACTGATTATAAATTTTCAGGGATGCTGCTTGTTCAATGTTCGGGCCAAATGCGAAATGTGTTTTGGATGAAAATATGGATAAAATGGCCAGTGCTACGTTAATCAATGGAACATATGATTGCTTATGCCCACATCCAGTTCACGGACGTTAGTAACTAAGATAGAAAAACAAAACTATTTCTCAAAACTTTCAGAATTCGTGGAATGTATGCAACTCCACGCTCCATCAGCTGCTGCCACTCCATCATTCCCAGTTTTGGAAATCTCAAAACTTCCAATCGGTTTGATTTGATAACGATTTTTTCTGTATAGTTGATCATCTATTTTTTTAGGACAAACAACAGAGACCACACCCGTTGTCACCGTCAAAACTACTCAACAACAAAGTGTGCAGACTGAAGGACAAACTGGTAAGGATAACAACAAAGGAATTTTTTGTCGATAGAAGGACATTTTTTGATTCCTAAATATATTAGTAATATTTATAAAATTTCGAAAAAAAAACTTTTTTTCAGTCGGATTCACAGTCACCCGCGAACCAATGCGACCGGTCGAAATCACCCTTAGCACCACACTTCCACCACCATTTCAACAACACATTATTACCGCTGGTGAAAATGTGTTGACATCTCAACAACCTGTAGAGCATAAGGTTTGTTGTTGCTTGAAGTTTTCGAAATATCGAATCATGTATTTGTTAAGGTTCCAACTCAAACCACTTTCATTTTCCCACAAACTCCGGAAACAACAACTGCTGTTTTTGAAACAACGTCAGAGGAGGAAGAAGTTACTACACAAGAAACACCAAGAGTCAAATTTGTCTCGCCAGTTGTACCAGATGCAGCTGAAGAAGAAGAAGAAGAAGAGGAGATGGGAGAAGAGGAAACATCGGAGACATTCCCAACACCAAGCACAATGACAACCGACGAGGAGAGTACATCACAAGAAGTCATCTCAACAACATCAGTTGCGACTACAACTGAAGAAGAAGAAGAGGAATCAGCAGAAACTGTGCCAGCGACTCTCCCAACTACAACTCAGACAACTACTCAACCGACAACGACTACAACTATCACAACTACAATAACTTCTACCACTGAAGAGCCAACAACGACTGAAGTGGAAGAAACAACGACAGAGGAAGAGGAAGAGATGGAAATCGAGACAACCAAGACAAGTCTACCATTCTGGATGACATCATCCACCACAAAAGAACCAACACCTCCACCAACAGAAATGCCTGATGATGGTGAAGAAGAAGAAATTGAATCGGCAACTGAGAATGTTATCAATCCTGAAGTAGAAGAAAGCGCTGAAGAGATGACAACTGGTGAGTTTATCGAAAATAAATCTGGTAAACTCCAAATTTTGAATTTAGCATCAAATGAAGAGACAGTTTCACCAAACAAGAACGCTGCCGAAGTGACAACACCTTCAGATATTATTCATCAACAAACACATAATGGAAAGCAGACAAGTGCAGCTGCCAGCTGGATCATTGCTATCATTGCTTTGATTGGTGAGTCACTTGAATACCACAAAAAATATTTTAGTATGCTAAATATTCTATTTTCAGTTCTTGGATTATTATTGCTTGCCACAAGCTTGTTCATTCTCCGATACATCCGTCAATCTCGGAAACTTCATGGAAAATACAATCCAGCTCGAGAAGAACATAATCTATCAGCTGCCTATGCCATGCCAATGTCACATATTGCAAAAGAAGAGAGACTCATCTAGATACTATCAACTTCGAATTTACTTAAATGTGCCTTCAATCACCCCACAATATTTTTCAGTATTTTGTTCATCTCTCTCTCTCTCTCTCTCTCTCTCTCTTGTTATCCTTGTAATTTCCTGACTTTTGTATGGTTGGTTGGCTGTTTTCTTGACTTGAAGACCAGACCAGTGGATTTTCTTTGTCTACGGGTTGACCTCGTTTTTCATAATCATATATATTTTTTGTTTACTGAAAATTCTTATATATTCAAGATATATAAATAGTATCCCATTATCTGGGAGTTCGACAGGTTCTTTTCTCCATTCTTTCGTCCAATCAAAAAACTTAATTAATGAGAAAATTCAAAATTGATATTAACCAAATTTCTATGTTCACCACTAAAATTTCTTAAACGTGTATAAAATTTTTCTTTTTTTATTTATTCTGTCCCAGAAATTTTCATCCTTCTTCTTGTGTCATTTTTTGACGAATCCCCTTTCGCATTTTTTTAACAGAATTAATTTGTCGGAGCTTATTGAATTGTGGATTTTTATCGACTTTAATGTTTTCCATTCATATTAGATGTTTTGTGGTTTTTCTGAAAAACTGTATTGATATTTTTCGCAATAAAATTTAATAATTCCAAATATCTTTCTCAAATTGCTTGTTATTTTCAGAAAATTAGACAATTGAATATATCATCAACGATTTTTGAAACAAATGTGTACACACCTGTCTAAAAGAATTCAATGGAAAAATTTATTCAATGTTTCACTCTTTTTTTTTAAATTAATGGACTCTCCGGTAACGAGAATTTTAAACGCAAGAGTACAACTTTCTTCAGTGTTCAGATTTATATGGATTTCGTTTTTGATGATCAAAACTGTTCATTTTCTCAGATATTTGCTAAATTTATTTCACCTCATTTTTCGAATTTTAAATTCAACCATCTTATGCTGACTTTCATGACGCATTCGTTACTTCAAAACGTTGAAGTTATTCAAATACTAACATTGATGTCATAAGATTACAATCAATTGTACATGTCTGGCGAGACTGATGCCTCGCGTGATGGGGTTTTCTCATTTTGTAGAGTCTGCAACAGAATTATTTTTTCTGATTCGAACCTTTGATTCAGATGCAATAGCCGAATAACTACCAAAAACCACATGAGACTGAACGCGTCACACTGAAAACGTAAAAAAAAGTGAGTAACAAACAGAAATCTGACTATTTCGTCCGGGGAACAGTAGTTCGTTCTACGAAATATTTAATTCATATAGTGGTCTCGTGATATTTTGCGTCAGTTTTATACTGTATCTCAAAGATTATTTTCTGAATTCTCATATAGGTATGATAATAGAAACTTCAATTATCTTTACTAGTACTTTTGTTTGTCAGATATCCATTGAGATAGGAAAATCGCTTACTTCACCGATATTTTTTTTATCATATATCATATATTTATAAACTAACTTGTGAAACAAAAAAAGTTAGTTCTGAAATGTTTTGAAAATAAATGGATTTTTCTAGTGTTTTTTCTTTCTATGTAATCACGTTTTCCACAGTTTATTGTGACAGCTTGAAAGTTTTCGTTTACTTAAGCTTAATGTTCGGCGCCAAAATAGTGGAGGAAAAAATTAACCAAGATGTAGATCAACATCAAAAATATATCGTAGCCCATATTTTTATTCAAAAGTCCCCAACGTCCATTTTTTACACATGTAAATTAGTTTGTGAAAAAACATGTTTTTTCCATGGCGTGCGAGATCCGGAAAAACCTAAAATTAGAAATTTCAACGTTAGAATGGGCGTGAATTCCTATAATCTTTCGTCAAACACCTCCACAAACCTCCAAGTCTGAATATACATGTAAATGTAGTTTTTTGCTTAAAATGTTTGCATAATTAATTTTCTGTGAGAACTTAAACTTAGAAACATTATCTATTCAATTTCACTCTGTTTTTTACATTAAACCAGGAAAGGAAGTTGTATGCTTTTTCTAACACAAATAACCCAAAATCAAATCAAAAAGTTTTGCTAATACGCTTTAAGTCGATCGAAATGTGTAGTGTTTCGTCACCCCGCTTTCAGATTTTTTTTTCATAACGCGCTACTCATTTGCTTTTGTTTTGCGCTGTTTTGTTTGTTCTAAGTTGTATGCTTGTTTGCTGTATCTGTGTATTGCAACATAGGTGTCAACAATGAAGATTCATTTCAGTGATTGGTTTCAAATGTTTCTTTAAAAATTTCGAAAGGTTGTAAAAATAAACGGATTAGTTCGTCACCTTGAAATCGACAAAATGATATTCTCAAGACTTTTTTTTCAGCTGAAATGTGAGCTCTAACTTTACTGAAATGATGACAGAGAAAGTTCAAAAAAATATACGCTGCTATGATTTCATATTAGTGAACAAGTATACAGCGTGATTATTAGAATGAAATGATTTCTTTATTAAAATTCAGAATCCTAGTTTCCGAATCGAATTCTTCGCCCGATTTGGGTCGAAAATAAAATCTATCAGTAACGAGAGACAATAGATAGATTTCAGAAAACATGAACCGTTCAATTCTTCAATTTTCGAAATGTTTATGATGTTCGGGTCCATTTTAAAAAATATGTAATTATTATTTGTTCACAGAGAAAAAACCCTGATTCTACTACTGAAACTAAATGTTTAATTCCAGTACGAGATAGTGTCAAGCTCATTTTCCAGTTTTTCGAAAAGTTCTTATAATTTTTGTTGTAGACTTAGTACAAATTCAACTCTTACTAAAATACAACAAAATAAGAATATTATTAGTTATAAGGAACTAATCAAGCAAATTTATCGAAACATGGTTAGTATAAGTTTTCCAATTCGATTTGCTTGAGTGTAATTTTAGCATTGTTTAAAGAATTCTGAAACAAATGCATGAAAAATGTATCAATTTCCACAAACAGTGATGTCATTTGTGCTCATTTGATACACATGCATGCATACTTTTTAACTTGCCGGCGACACGACAAAAGCCACCACACCAGAACGTATTCAATTTCCGCTGGCCCTAAATTTAATTAGTTCAAAATTTACGTTATTTGATTTTTATTCTCGGTTTTTGCCTTTCACCTTTTTTTTCCGGTTACTGCTTTTAAAAACTTTGAAAAAAGGTGACATAGCTCACTGGAATTTTTTATGACTTTCTGGTTTTGTGAGAGAAATTTGAGCTTTTCAACTTTTTCGGCTCTTCTGATATATTTTCCGCTGTGTAAGTTCTCATTTCGTAGATGAACAGAAATATCATCATTCTGAAATGGTTTCAAGAAAAAAGAATTGTTTGTATTTTGGAACTCTTCTAAAAATAAAATCAATGACCCATCATTTAATAAAAAAAAACCATATGACCGATGTTCTCTTTTGTTCTGAAAGTTTTCCATTGCAAAAAATTGTTCTATATAATCAAGACTACATTCACAATCATAAGTCCAGTTGACGTCATTTCGTTCTTTGAAAATTTTATGGAAATAATTTTCTTGATAAATAGTCAATTATTGCTCATTCAAAGATAATATTTGAATACCATGACTGATTTGATAAACTTCGTTTCCAAATTCACATTTTTTTTCAAATGGCAACACTTCACATGATGGCTATAGATAAAATCCCTAATTTTTCTCATTTTAATTGTCAAAATTAGATCAACAAAGTGATGCATACTTTCGTCATGGTAACAGGAGTTCCGAAACTTGTAATTACTTTAAAAGTGCTGTTTTGATTGTAATTTCATCCATAATACCTTTCCTCCTTCCCTTTTTCATTCCAAAAAAACCGAGCCAGTTACTCTGATAATTCCAGGTAATGTCGACAACGCTTGGAGATCGAGAAATGCTTCTTATCACGAAATCTGAACACGACAGTGAGTTTTTTTCATTCTGAAAATATAATTCTGATTATCTAGAGTTTGTTATGCTTTTTTTGACACGCGATCTTGTTTTTCACGAGTTCAGCGAAGGTAGCATGATGTTTTGTTTTTTGGAAATGCACTTTTTCGGGGTTGGGTTGGGTACGTGCAAGTGTTTGAACAAGCTTGTAGAGAGCACAAAAGTAACACTATACCATACTGGAGGTTTATAGTTTTTGTGAGCTTTACCCCATATTCAACTGACAATGTTACGTCAGCCGTTAACAATTACAATAATTATATTTTGGATACAATAACAGAAAAAAAACGTATCTGAACAAGGAGTGTCGATTCCAATTGTTTGTGCTATTTATTCATTCCCGGAATAAAAAAACTTTTTTTTAAATGAATTATCAACTATCTGATCACTATGATTTATCAACTACTACGGTAGATCGCTTTTTTTTTAGTTCACAAGAAAATAGTTGTCGGTTTTTATTTTCATCAATTTTGGATTTGATTTTCCGATAACTTGATCATCAATTTTTCTTTGATCACATGAGTTTACTACATATTTCTCGACAGACACTTTTGACGGAGATACATATTTGCGGTGATCTTTTTTATTTTGAAGAGTGATGACGATTATGTGTTTTCCGTTTTCCAAGGATGAGAATTGTGATTTTTTTAGTTGGTCGCTATATTGAATGGCATACTTTTTACTGTTGGACTGAGCAGAAGATAAAGAAAAAACAGTGCTGGAAACAGAGGAAAAATAATGTTTCTATTTTTTGATGATCACCCACAAGCATGTAAGTTCTAAATTGTTGTACTTTTCATGAGTTACGAACAATTGTATTACTTTGTCATATCAAATACAACTGACAATTCAAAAAAATGTTGAGCTGGAGAAAAGGTGTCCCTTTTTTGACCTTTTGGAGATTTTTGTGACAGCATATATCTGACTTTTTCAAGTACATCACATTCAGCACGTCATACCTCAGACGAAAATCCAGACAACTATGAGTTCTGGGAAAAATATCAAGAATTCCGTGTCGAAAATTTTTGCTCTAGAAACGTCATAGATAATAAATGCTATTCATATATCTGCATAAATATGACGACATGAAGTTCTTACTATTAATTAATCATTATTTTATTCATTCAGCGCTTTTCTTGGATTTTAGATGATAGTACTATAACTATGGTAAACGTCATATTGTTTATCGCAATAAACTTTGTTCCTTCGGAAATTGATATTGAAAAAGGAAACAGAGCTTATTTTTGGAACATAATACTCGATTGATAAAGTTATCAATAAGGTAGAAGGGAACAATGTTTTGGTTGGAATAAACTTATTGGTTCTGAATAAGTACAAAATTGAATCACAGTGAAAAATAGTGGTTGAAAAGTTTATACATGGTGATTAAGAACACAATAAATAAACATGTTCATTGTGAATATTCAAAACATTTTTGTTCGAGATATGAATATAATCTCGGTTGTTTTTTTTTCTTAAGAACCTAGAATCCTCTTATGCGAAAAACATCCGGATTAATTCCAAAAAAATATGCAGGTATTTTCTGAAAATTCAATAAAATTGGACCTAACAGTTCAACGACTGAAACTTGCTTTACTTTCCGCAAAGTACTCTGAATGTTCACTGTGCTAATTTTTTAAATGTCTCTGCATTTTCCATAACTGAGAATATATTTCTGACATACTGGAAATGAAAGAAATCTCTAAATATCAAGAAGTGAGGCCTCGTAAATTTCCTAAATTATTTGTACTGTCGATATTGATACTTAGTCTCGGAAAAAATGACGTGAACTTCTTTCCCAATTCCAAGAATTTGTTGTTTTCAGAACCAGACGGTAATAAAAAATATTCTTCGACCTAACAAATTATTATTGTTACTTCAATATTTGTGCAGACAATCGTTTGCATCTAACTAAGCCAATAACAACTCGGTTCATCCCAGATCATTAGTTCCAGACGGCTTTGTTTTGGCATTTAACTAAGAGCAGTAAAACAACTTGTGATTTTCTGACCTGAAATCATTTGGGTAATTTTTTGAATTAAAATGAAAGTAGTTTGAAATATCTTTGGAAAATGAATCATTTTGGAAATCAACGAAATTTTCTCGTAATCAGGGAGAATTCGATTGAATCCTAATTTTTTGAGTTTTTATATTTTTTTCAATTTTGCATTTTCTTCACTTCATGTATATTTCTAATTTTTCTCATTCATTATTCAACTCAACTCAAGTCAAGTTTTTTGATGTATATATATAGATATATGTGCGGATTATTCTGTGAACTACTATTGCTTGTTTTTGTGTGATGTCACATTATTTTTCAGTAAAAAGTAATTTTGAATGTGAGTTTCATAGAAAACAAATTTTTGTCATGCTTTGACAAACCGAAGTGTCTGGAGTAGAAAGGTGACATGAACTCTCCACAAAAAAATTCAAATTTTATGCACACCAATTTAAATCATCAAGTGTCAGCCCGTAAGATCTGAATGAAGCGAAAAATCCCTATCGAGCCTTAATTGAGATGGAGATTGCAATTTTCCAGAATTGTTTTTTTTTCTAAATTATTATTTTCTTTTTTATTAATAATAATATACGTCTTCCAAAGACATCACGTCATATTTATGTCTGTCAAAAGCAAACAAAAACACTTTTTTTTGTTATTTTTAACTAATATAAACAGTTTGAAAATCACACAAAAAATATTGAGCAACTAACACGAAGCAACCCATCTAAAGATGATGAAAACCCGAAAAGAGTTGAAAAGAAGCTGAATTGTCATCTAGACAACTACGAAATTTAAAAAAGGTTTTCAAATAGCGAAAAGTTTATGGAACTTATAGAAAAAATCATGAAAATAAACGTGAAAAACACATCTGTAAAGTTTGTAGTTGGAAACTCATTGTAGATTTATTGATCTTTGAAATTAAATGCTAGATTGAAACCAGCGAAAATCTAGAAAAAAAAACTAGATATTGTAATCGTTACGGGATCCAAATCTTCATCATATAGCAGAGGGCTTCTCTGAAAGTCCAACATAGCCTTTTTGAAAGTTCTTCGTCAGCAAATTTTTGACAGTACGAACCATCCCTCAGATTATTACAACCCTGTGTTTGCAATATTGAACATTGTTCAAATAAAAGATGCAAAACGTAGGTTTTCTCACATAAAATTATAGGTGTTAAAAGTAAAATTGTTTGCAATGTTTAGCTGGACACAACTTTCTCATGATTTATTGTTTTGGAATTGTACTCAGAATGTATATCAATTTGAATTGACAATAATTTATAAGAAAAAGTTTGATGATTGCACATATACAAAAATCATACAATCTCTCGGAACACCAGAGTTGAAAGTCTGATGCTTTTGACTTTATAACCTCTAGTTCGAACAAATAATGAATGTTCTGAAATTCACAAATTATCACACTCTCATTCAGAACATCGTCGAATTTAGACAACATTTGAATGATATAATTTTGATGAGGAAAGTACTATTTGATCTATGTCATGAAGAAACGATATTCATAATTTTCCTAATGTGATTAAAATTATATTTTCTTGTGTGCGTGAGAAATCAGCTTGTTTTTGAAATTTAAAATGAGATTTTGTTTTGTAGTTTCACACGGCCGTTTCATCTTTGTAGATGGATCAAATTATACATTCTTTCCGAAACATCTGAATCAACCAATTATCAAGAAAATGACATGAAGCTTTTTGATCGATGTTACATCACCTGAGAATGAAAGCAACATAGTCATATTTCATTACATACTTAGGAAGTAAGTAGTCAATGAAATACGAACTAAAACGTTACTTTTGATTTGTACTTTTGAAAAACCGATCTGTAATTTTTCTGAAATATTGTTTTCCCCCTTATGAACGGAATATATTCGATTTCTTGAGAACTTGGCTTTTTTATCCCTTTTCATAATCATAAGCTTGCTAATCAGCATACATTTTCACATACATCATTTAACATTTGCAAAATATATTTTCAGCATTAAGTTAATCTCGATGTGTTAATTATAACATATGATGTAAATATACACCTCTAGACATCAAAATGACGTTTGAATATACATGTTTTCGTATTCTGACCTCCCCTTATGATTGGTCATTCAGAAAGTTCCTTATATATTTATATGACGTGTTCAAAGCAAACACGAAAAAAAGTAATACGTTGGATTGTAACTAGATCTTGATGAATATTTCAGTATTTGTCAGCATCTAGCACTTTTTTGTTGAAGTTTGATGTTCTGTCGTTTTTTTTTCTCAGACAACATCATTCTTTGGCATACTATTTGATATAACCAAATAAAAACAGCAAGATAAACAAAAACAACAAAAAACAACCACAATACAAATGCATATATCTCATTTTTAGCTTGTTCCCAACCTTTTTTCCAGTAGATAATTGAATGATGCCTCGATTTTCTCGACTTCCGTTTTTTTTGCTCCCTTTTCATCGTGCTTATATAAAAAAAAATCACGTCATTCGACGATTGTTGTTGCAATTTTGGATATTTTTGGACGCGTGGGCTCAAACTCTTTCTTTCTCGCTCGTATTACAACTAATAATATGTGTTGTCATAAATTTGCATACATGAAAGAGAACCAACAAATTTTCAGTTTTGTTTGCCTTGATTGGTACCAACGTTTAAGTGAAACAACATTCATAGTGACATCGTTGTTAGTTGCTAATCACTTCTGCCATGTTTATCTATATGGATAACTAGAAATTTAAAAAAAGTTGTAGTACTGATTGGTACCAGCGGTTGTAGGTAGTCATAATTGACAATAGAAAAACTACCGAGAGAAACCAAAATTCAAAAACTAGTGTGTACTCGGGGAAAAATCGGCAAGCTTGCGACAGTTTGTCGCAAACTTGCGGCAATTTGTCGCAAACTTGCGACATTCGGCTGTCGCAAGGCTTGCGGTGTTCTTGCGCCAATAGTCGCAAGCTTTGCGACATCTAGCAGCAAAACTACTGCACAGCTTGCGTCACCCTTGCGCCAGAAAAAATGTGTCGCAAGTTTGCGACAAACTGCCGCAAGCTTGCGACAAGGAAAATGCCTTGCGACACGCTTGCCGTTTTTTCCCCGAGTAATTATTATTCGCAGTGGTTTCGACAACAATTGAAAAATATCCCACAGAGTAGCCGAAACTCAATTGCTACCGCAGTTATTGTAATTTTAGTCATAACAGTAAAAAAAATTTCAAAATCACAATTTCTGTATGAAATTCAACACTGTTCCTTTCAGAAAAAAATATCTGCTCGGACCTCAAAGAACTGATTTTTTGAATATTACGTGTCAATTTTTGAATGAGACAAAAATAGATGTAAAATTTTAATTTCTCGAATTTCCGGTGTACAAATGTATTTTTATATGCGCATTAAATGTCTAATCCTGATACGAGAAACGTGCAAAAACATCGGAAATTGTATTGATAAGCTTTCTGTAGTAGTTTTAAAAAAATATAATTTCCAACATTTTTTCAGATTCTAATCTTAAAATATTACTAGCCTAGTTACAAAAGCAATAATATTCTTTTTCAATTATCAAGTGTTTTTCAAACTTTAATCTCTGAGTTGAAACTTGAGTGAAATTCCAAACATATTTCAGTAGCTAACTTTCATCCGCCCGCTCAAATTGTTGGTCGGAAATTTTTCTTGAGGACTGAAGTTTAACTAATCGTATTAGTAAAACTTGATCTTAAACAGGAAATTCGGTGAAATCTATATAAAGCTGAGATAGAGATATAATATTTTTAGTTTCTTCACGTCTTCAGCATGAAATAACACTTTATACAGTAGTCCAAACAACTAGCATCATCATTTGATAATGAAGTTGTGATTTTCAATGCACAGATTTCTCAATGACAAAAATTAATTGTCAAAAATCTGTAAATAGGTTGATTAACAAAACAAACTTCACATTAGTCAACCTAATAACTATTTGAGTACAAGTTTTTGAAAAATTTGTATTAACCTTTCTGAAATATAAAACACTTGTATCCAAGAGTATAAAATGTGAATAATTGCTGGTTCATTCATGCTCAAAGATCAAGCCGATATTAACACCCTTTTGTTCATTTGAGTTATTACCACAATTTGAAGTGAAGAAATAAAAATAAAAATAATAATTCGATTGAAAACCGTTTAACATTTTCACTACCAAGAAAAGAGCAAAGCAAAAGAGTTGTTTCCGCTTCTTTTTTTTTCAAAGCTTTTTTCCATATGTGTGTTGCCAAAATTCTGCGTCTCTCCGAGTTTTAGTTTCTATTATTCCACCTAATTTATCCTCCGGCATTTTCTCTGCTCTCTTCATCTCAAATACTATTTTATTATGATTCTACGAGTCTGCGTTTCCATCAAAAACTAGAAGAAAGAGAAGGACCTTCAGCGGAGTAGTGTGGTCCGTTTTCTTTCGCTTTTCTTTCAGTTTCATGCTGATTTTTCTTTTTTCTTTTTTCCTCGCTTGATGACATCATCTGACGTCATTATTTGTTGCCAAATGCCTTCAGGGTCTACACATATTCATATACTCTCTTTCTTTTCTTCCCTCCGTTTTTTCTACTTCTAGCTCAGTGCTGTTCATCTATCTATCATGTCTTCATTTTTAATTTCTCCGTTTCAAATTTTCTAAATGTCATATTTGATGACTGCAAATTTTCTTCGTTTTATTGCTTTTTAATAAAGGTATTATCTACGTTCTCAGTAATCTCGTTTAGAGATTAATGACACCCGATTATTAATCTCTCCGAGGAAAAATATAAACTGGATGATATCTTAATATCACTCTTTTCTCAAAAAAAAACCTTCCTTGGGGGTATGGTAATAAACGACACTACAAAAGTTGTTGGATAATGTTTTGATGCGATTATGAAAACACAGTAGGAAGTTGAACGCCTTCACAGGAAATTCGTATTATCCCTCAGAATATAAATTTCCCATTTTTCACGTGCTATATGTGATTGATTATAACTACAACAGTTGAAGGCGCTCATTTTTCTCATTTCCTAGAAAATATTTGTAGTATTTTTTTCTTAAATAGAATATCTCCTTAGGAATATCCCTCGTTTATTTGAAAACTATATAATTCGGATTTTTAAAAACATTTCTCTTGGAAACGGAAAACAAATGTATTCCTCATTATTATACGAAATCGGAAAACAATTTCAAAGCGGCGAAGTTTGTTAGAACAGTTCGTATCTTTTTATCGTTTCAAACGATATCAAATCATTTGAACTTTTGTCTTTTTTTTCTCGCAACCGATTGATCAGGTCAATAATTTATGACAAGAATATCATAAATCCAGTTTCTCAATAACATATAGTTCAAAAGACAAATAAATTTTTACATTCTGTGATTGTCCCATCAACCGTGTATAATTTCTCGATTCACTTCACATATTATGAACATTTTTACTCAGTATTGATGTCTTTGAATTAACCTTCACACTATGACTAAATCTAAAATTCAATTTTTCTTCAAAACAAATTATGATAATTGAATCAAACGTATTTGTATGTCAGGTGTCACATGATTGAGTAACACTTGAAAAAAATTGAATTAGTCAAATTTTGTAATTTGACCGGTTAAATTTTGAAGATTTATATTTATCGTTTCTTTGAAAAAAATGGACTAGGTGAAGATTGTTTTATCTTTCAAATTTTGTTACCACAGCGTGAAAAAATGAAAACTTCGAAGGTTGAAAAATGTTACTTATAATTTTATGAAGGTGAAAATAAAAGGTATTCCAATCCTATACTTTTTGATGTCTATTCCCTTGTGTGTTTTAAAATGTCTGACGTTTTTTTTTCATTTCAGATTAACTTGTTAAGTGCTTGACCCTTTTCTTTGATTCGCTAACAGGAAATTTACTAATGTCAAATGCATCTGATAGGATTAATATTTTGTTTAGCTACTGTAAATAGGAATAGAATGCTTATTACTATGAGTGTTGTAAAAAAACACTATTTTCAGTCATGAAACTTCAACGCAGATGTAGGGAATGTTTGTCAATTTACAGCTCATTGAAAAGCACAAAAAGTGTGGAAATCTCTTTTTGGTTCTAATTTGAAATAATGACATCACTTTTAATTCTCATATTACCAAACCAACGCGTTGCGCACACATACCACACACTCAAAATTAATTTTTTACGCGTTTCCGATTTCATTTGATTTTTTTTTGGTTGAGAAAGGCTAACCTCAAAATTTGTTATTATTATTATGTTTTTTGGATTGTTCTCACTTTTTTTTTTTGGTTTTTTTAGCAAACAATAAATATAAGCGATAACAAATCTGATAAGCTAATGTGTATGCACATTGATTTTCACTCTTCAGCTGTTTTTTTTTTGACATTTTTCTTCTCTGCTAGCTATGGTAAATTATATAATTAATTTATTGGCAAGAACAGAAATCGAAAAGTTTTCTTTTGCTTTCTCAAATTTAATTATTAAATAAACATAAAATGTTATGATTTTGATGTCATAAAACAACAAAAATGTGATAGAAAAGAACGGTGAAAAAGTGTCAAAATTTGATCTTGACTCTAAAGTGCATTTCCATTCTCTCTTTTTGTCTGTTTTTTTTTCTTAATTTTAAAGACGAATGTCGTCATTCTTGATAAAACAACGTTGTTTTATATGGCTGTTTTGAATGAAAAACTTCGTTATTTTTTCAGGCAATGATTCGAGTACGCAAATCAACGGTATGAATATTGTTTCGTTCACTTCTCAGCTTTGTGCGTCGACAAGGTAAGTAATCGGTTCAGAGTGATTCGGCAAGGTTAGAAACAGTCGCTGTACTAAACATTTTGAGAGATTTAATTTCTAAAAACCAGAAAATATGACAAAAAATAGGTTGACTTAAAGATTGAGGAAGGTTTTTTAAAACATAAATTTATAGTTGGTAGTTTCGTGGAAAAGATTTCTTTTCACAGAATTGTTCAAAAGTGGAAGTTTAACTTTTATGGAAATATACTCGAAACTGTGTAGGAGATTCAACAACACGATAAATTTTAAAAACTGTGTGTGAGTTTCAATACTCGGACCTCCATGTCTTTGCGACTTTCAATTAACGATGATAATCCACGATTAACCTTCTTGATATGATTGACATTTTTGAGTCTTTCCAGTAGTGAAAGTTCAAAGTCAAGTCCTCCGAATTGATTTTAATCTTAATACGATGTTCTAAGACTGGATAACTCAAGGATCTGTTTTTCAAAACAGATCAAAATCTGACACAAACTTGCTGTCAAGTTTTTTTTTGCAACTGTGCGATGCTAATTTTTTCTAACCCAAAGTTATAGTCAATGTGATAACATAATATACATGCATAGATTCGATCATTATCTCATAGGCAATCTCGTAGAACTCCGTCATATCTAAGAGCACCTGCTTATTTTTTGATAACTATCACAATAGTTTAGTTTCTTTCCCTTTGTCTTTTTGAAAATGAGAATTCAAATGTCCCCCCCGCTGAGCAGTTGACGCTTGTTTCAGTTGTTAATCCATAATCTCAGTTTACCGATGATTTGAAATGATGTATCATTTGTTTTTCAAACTCATTTCACTACGTCACAGACTAAGAATCCGCGATGGAACAAGATTTCCTGTGAATATCAATTAGTTGTTTTTCTGCTCATATCTCTGAAGATTTGAACTATTGTTGTTTTCGACCATAATTTAGTGATAACATTTAATATTTTTGGATGGAGATAACTGAAAATAAATTGTGTTTTCATGGTGATTGTATAACACTTTTTTCTTCTAGGAGCTTTTGTCTAAGCTTCTAGATAAGACGGTATTCAGATCAAATTCATGGAAAACAGCTCATGTGATGCTGGATTAAATGCAGAAAACGAATTAGAACAAAAGTAACCAACAGCTCTTTTTCTTCTTCGTGTTTTTATGCCATGTAAAATGATGATGTGAAGTTCAGCTAAAAATAATCGTGGGTGGTTCTCAATAATAACAAAACAACCGAGATTAGTTCTCAGATGCCATTATGTACGGAAAATTTTTTAATACGATGCCAGGTGTTCAATCCTGGTTGCTATTAACATTTTTTCCATGGCATTGAAGAATTTATTTGTGTGCAACTATGAATATAGAAATGTAGATTTGTAGCGGGTGGGTTTCCAATGACGAAAAAACTCTCAAAATAATATCATTGCAAATATAAATTTATAGTTGGAGGAGTGGTTATGATTTTATTTTGTACTTTTATTTTCGAAAAAACTCCTCTCCATTCCATATATTTCCGATTGTTGTATATTTTATTTTTCAAGTCTAGAAGCAACTGAAATTCCTTTTGATAACAAATCTTCATTTTCATCGTAATGCAAACACTCTAATTGCAAAAATGTTTTCGTTTTTTTTTTTGCTAAATATCATAACATATGAACATAACAAAATTGTTACGTCTACATTTTCCAAATTATTGACACCTACAACTTTTTCACCTGCTAATTTTGTCGTCACTCGTTTTATTTAGATTTAAAACCCTATTTTTGACACCATCCAACTTGTGAGTGACGACAAAATGTGATTTTTGACATGCAAAAAAAAGTTTATTTGTTTTTTGAGGTTCGATGTTTTTAGAAAAAAGTATGACTTTTAATAACTAACTATAAAAAGGTTTCTATTTTTCATCATCATTTTTAGAGTTTTGTTTTTTCCACGTGACCAATTTTAGAATCATTTCACTATCACGTGATAACATATTTCTTTGATAATAGTGATTCGAAAGGTGCGAATATTTTAGATTATTCTACCATATAATTCAAATAAAAAACGTTCTGTACTTTCTCTTTTTCTGAGCACACCAGACACCGATTACATAATAGCATATGGTACTTGGTAATTGCAGCAAGGTTCACACGCTGTCTATCTGTCGTATATCTGGCAAAATTATGTCATTCAGCAGAGATTCAAAAATTGTCTCATTTTCCGGCAGAAAAGAAACTGTGAAAGAAATGAGCTATTTGTTTTCTTCCTTTAAAAAACATATAATAAAACAAAACCATTGTTTTGTTATATTTCCGGAAAACTGTATGGTACCATATTTTTTTGTTATAATACATATATGTGTATAAATGAATCGCCAGTCAGTCTCCTATGTTTTCTCCCATCATTTATTTTCTTGTGTAAATTTTTGCTAATCTTGGTGCTTGTGACGACAATTCTACAGTAAACATTTACCGAGGAATCAGAGCAGAACATTTATTTTTCCCCTTATTTTTATTTTTGATATATATTTATTCACAAAAAAAAATATTGTGAAAAGAAGTTGTACAAATATAGAAAAAAGTATCGAAATTATAGTCAATATTTGGCTTTTTATGATAATACGATATGATACGAAAGTTCAAATCCCGCTTTTTCCGATGTATCTTGAAACCCAACCCATTTTTATAAAAAGACTAAAAATGGGCGTGTTATGACAAGCAGAAAAGCATCATCCTCTTTCATCATCATTAGCATTAAACATCACCTGCTCTAAATAAAAATGTTCAATTTTTTCAACATACATATGTATATAATATCTTTTTTCTGCTATTTGCGAGTCAGTTTTTTTCTTTGTTTAATCCTCTTGTCTTATATTAAATAAATATCAATTCGACAAAAAAAAATGATGATGATGAGGAGAAAAATAGAAGAATCAGAGAAATGAGAGTACGGTAATCCGATGTGATTTGTGACCTTTTACAACTCTTTTTCGGGTGTGGCTCTTTCTCATCTTATTTGTATTTGTCGCGTGAGAAAATTTTCTCTTCTTTTTTAATAACGTCATTTTTTCTTCTGTTATTAGAAGGCCGAGTGGCTGATGCAGATTACACGTGGGAAAAATACGCTATTAGAATTTTCCCCCGCCAGTCAACTTGACACAGCTAAAAGAAAAATGTTCTCGTTTTTTCTCGAATGGGTGTCACGAGCGATCAGACTGATAAAGTTCCGAAAAAGGTGCGAAAAATATACGGTATATGTGACACAACTGATAATATGTATATGCATACACACATACTCTTATTTGTATATGTATTCTCATTGATAATTTGTTCTTTTCTCCATATTCTGTTTGGTGTTCATCTTTTACTGTCTCATCCCACTATTTTTATTTTATTTTTACTTTCCCAATGGTTTCAGCCTAAATTCACGTGAATATGGTTCTTTTTTCCATCTATAAAAACAATAAAAATTGAAGCACTTTTTAACCATGTTTTTATTCCCACCCACAACGGATTACAGTCAAGTTTTTGGCAATAAAGATCACAAACAAAAAATTTTAGATCGTTATTTTTTGTTCCGGTTGCCCCACCCATTTTTCATCTCACAATAGCGAATGTTATTGGTAGGGGGAGAGGGCGTGGCTTGTCGAATCTGTATGTATATTGGATCGGAAGATCATCAGTCTTTTGAATGTACCTCGATTGGCCTGGTTGTTGGTTTATGTCGAGTGCATTATTTGTTACTTGTGAGGTGCATTATGACAATTTACGTGTTGTTTTGAAGTAACAAATAATTGCGTTCAAACAACGTCATTTTTGTATTGTTTAGTCACAAAGGGAAACAAAAATCAAGTCTTCGAATTAATGAAGCGGAAAATAATCATCTCTATGTTGTATTTTCATTTATCACTTCTTGAACTTATTCTTCATTTAATTATCTCTTCTTGTCTTTTTCTAAACCAACTTACTTGTCATCTTTCTCATTCTTTTTATTTTTCTTCATCAAATCTTATCTTCTAGATAATAACAATCTAAGAGCAATTATTCCAAAACAATTAGTAGCGGCAATATAACAACAAAAATGACTAGATGTTCAGCACCAAGAGAAATTAGTGTCAGGTAGTCAACGGGAAAAATGCTTTTCATTTTGACATTAACTTAATTTCCTTTTTTTCAGTGAAGAAACTGCAGAAAAATGTGAAAGTGCCGACAAAAAGGGAATCGCTAAAGGAACACCATGTGATAATAAGAAGGGTCAAGCAAAAACACCAACATGTTGCAGGTAATATATTTTTTTGGAAAATAGTATTTTTTCTTTTTATTTTATCTAAATCCCATTCTTCTTTTTTTCATTCTTCGTCTAATTTGATAACATTTGATTTGATTCTCTTTCGTGTTATTTTGAACATTTAAAGAACAATGTTTTACACGTCGTAATACATCAATGTGACGTCGAAACAAATTAAATTTGTTTTAATTCATTCAACAAAATTTACTTTTGTTTTTTCCCACTAACTATCCCTTTTTTTGCAGAAATGGGGAGGAGTGTAAGGTGGCTGGTAATTGTGTATGTAATCCACCAAAACCAACTGATCCTTCGGATGAGGTACCAACTAGCTCGCGAGAAACTTATGACGTCTTCTTGGGCGGATCTTGTGGAACAACTGTTTGGAGAAGACAATCGGTTATACCATTTTTGAAAAAACGTGGTATTACCTATTATGATCCCCAAAGAAGTTGTTGGAGCGAGAATATGATTTATGAAGAATCAATTGCTAAAGAGGTACTGATTCAATACCTCAAATATCTATAAAACAATGTTTACTTTTCAGAGTTCGTCTCTCTTTCTATTTGTGATTGATCCAGCAACGGTAAATGCAACCAGTTTCTTGGAGATTGCTTACTTTGCTGCTAGGAAATCACCAAAATTGGTTGTTGTTTTTTTGGGGAAAACTGAGTGGGCGGAAAAAGCTCATCCGGATGATCTGCCAGATCGCAATCGCACTTGCCAACTACTTGATAGAATCTTGGAATGTCACAGTGTTCCAATGTTGCATACAATTCCTGATGCGTTGGAATTTATTGAAGAAGAAATGATTGGTCGGCAAAGTTTCCGGGAGGCTATGCAATCGAGAAAGGCTCGTATGCCATATTTGAGAATTCGTGGAAGACGAGTTGCCAGAAATGTTCGGAATGTTGCGGAGAATACATATAAAGCATGCAAAAAATATGCGACAAAAACTGTTATAACCGGAATGGCTGACGCTGTCGCACTTATCACTGCATCATTGGTTTTCCCTACAATACCTCTATTATATATTTTGATGCCACTTCTCTTCTTAAACTTTCTTGTCTTTGGGGTTGTATCTCGAATCCGCCAATTGCGTCGTCGTTATCCTCGTATGGTGTCTGATTCTTCTGCTGTTATGTACAATGCAACACCAGCGATCCCATCGCCAAGAATGACGACAACTACAACAAATGTCAATGAGACAATTAGCGCTGTCACCAAAGTGCGGCGTAGATCAAATCAAAACTTTGAAAAACTTATGGAAGAAGACGGATCCTCGTCATTTGTTCTACCTCAATCGTTCATCAAAAAACAGTGAGTTTAAAGAAAATGAAAAAAAAATGGTCTCTCTGGGGTTTCAGAGAACCAAAAATCAACATAGATTGTTCGGTGATTGAGCTCTGCTCAAGCGCATTGGATGACAATACATGGGTCCAAGAACTAGCAGCCCCATCCTTAGAGTGAGTGAAACAGAAAAGTGTTGTGTAGTTGTTGTCGTGGTGAAATGAAGCATGACTGAAATTAAAATTCTGCAAAACAATATGTGGCTTATTCCGATTTTTCAGCGGAAAGGGAATTCCATATTCATATGCGCTTGCAATGCCAAATTTCAATATTGACTCTCGGATGAACTGTTTGAGAACATGGTTACATCACCATAAAAAGTTTTTCTACTACATTCCGACTACACAAACATTTTTGTCTGGTATGGTCGAGGTAAGTTGTGATGTCATCAAAATCTTTATCATTTCATTTTGCAAAACTAGTCAAAAACATCTCTATCCGTCAAAAACAAAAACAATGTCTCGTTTCAGATTGCATACATCTTGGGGCATACAAATTGGGAAGGAACTGTTTGTGTACCACCAACATCGCAATTTCTTGAAGGGCCTGATGACATTAAAGAAGATGAAGTTGAACAAACTCGCGCGGCTAGACGTCGACGAAATGACTGTTACCAGATTGCTTTCTGCTACTTGAAGGTACATCCAAACATATTGAGAATTTGTCAGAATTTAATATTTATTTTTCGTTTAGGATATGGCAAAACGTCGTCAATGTCGCATGTTTACTGACATCCAAAGTGCCATCAAAGCTCTCGTTGAGCCAAAATTGAATGGAATCTAATAAAACCGTTTACAAATGGGGATCAAAGCCAATACCATCCAAAGTTCAAACTTGTTTTTTAGCTTAATTGATTCGCAATATACACATATGATATTCATTTCATTTACGGTTATTTTTCATGTATTTTCCCCCACAAATTATGTTTTTTTTGTCCACTAACAAATTGTTTTCATTGTGTACATCTCAGGATTTTATCAATTCAATTGTTTCATTTTTTGTTCCACTTATTTTGCTCACTTATTTCCATTAATCAAATGAATTTGGGAATCAAAATAGAGTAGATATCGATCGGTACCTCAAAAAGTCATGGAAAAATTACTTTCCCAGTTATTTTTCATACATAATAACTGGTATATATCATATTTTTGGAAGCATATATTGTAAGCTTTATCATATATTATATTTCTTTTCACATTATAAATAATTTTGTTCTGGTTTGTAATAAAATATTTTATTGAAATATCAAGCACGAAATATACCGGTCAATGCAAGTTGAAACACGAATAAAACTAGGTGAAGTAATGTGTTTTAAAACACAACAATTGGCAAGAGAGTGAACATTGAGGCAATAAGAAATTGTGATAAAATGTTTGGCATATTCGGAGATAATGATGTTGCAAATAATGGTTCATCACATGTCAAGTTTTTAAGGGATAATGTAGTTATACTAGTTCCAACCAATGATTTCGGACTTGCACGTTCACATGTCAAATTTTGCTTGTCTTTGATCTGAAAATTGAACATTGTGATAAGACGGTTCCATTTTTTTTTTGGAAATGATGTCAAATTTCTTATCAATCGCACATACAAATTCCAGAATTTATGACTAGACCTATTAAACTTTCACACTTTCTTATCTTCTTTCTGATAAGTATGTATATTAACAGTTTGGAGAATGCAAAAACTTTCTCTATTCAAAATATTTTTTTCACAAAAATTCAAACATCAAGATCAATCTCTATACAGTTTTTTGATCTCCATAATAACTGCATTTAATCTGTACCCGCCACCGACGCCATTCCATTTCGATTATGACTTTTAATCGTAATCGTGCTCAATAAAAATTATACAACTGTATGTTTCTTTGTACATTTGGAATTGATCTCAATGATTCTTTCGTTATAATTCGTTTTGGAAGAAAGGCAATGAATTTTTACAATCATCAAACAAATAAATCACATGTACATTTGTATATCACGTCATTATATTTTTGAAAAAATGTATTTTAAAAATTAAATTCAAAACCGGTCACCAGACCTAATTTGGGAAGGAAGTTTCATAACAGGTTCGATTTTTGCAAAACACAAAAACAACACGTGAGGGATGTACATGTGTAACTTACCTTGTTAGTACTTCGAATCCAAGTCAAGAATTCTTTGCTATTGCAATCGCAGTGAAAATGATTTTTCAGCAAAAAGGTGTTGTCTTGTGTTTTGTCAGCAAGTTTGCGGAATTCTTTGGATAACACGTAGAACTGGTTACGTGAGAGGTTAATAGTTTTGATATTTTTGATACAAGTCTCGTTCACATCGAAGGTTTTGAGAAAATTTTGTCTGAGGTCAAGTGTTTGAAGTGATGGGAAAGGACAGGCAATTTGAGATGGCACTGTGTGGATGAAATTGTATGACAAGTCGATAATCTGAAAAATAAAAATATTTTGGGAAATTAGCAGTGTTCCTAATATCTGTGGTACAAATTGAACATCACGACCATATGAGCTTGTACATATTTTACTGGTTGAAATGTGATAATATGTGAAAATCTTCGACACCATTCAAACGTTTATGCAAGTTTTGCATACCAATAATTTTTTGACTTAGATCACATTTAAAACCACAACATTTTATTCTAGAGATCGTTTGGTTTGGAAGATCATCTTCGAATGAGAAATCCATTAAACGGGTTGTATTCGTATTCCTAATACGCATCGTTAAATCGATAAAAGTTCAGTTCCAACCCGCAAAAGTAGTTTCAAGTGGAGAAATTCATTTTCTTGAAATTGGAGTTTCAGTCGAAAATATTATTACCAGCTGATTTCTCCAAGTTTAACTTTTTTGATCGCCCAAATTTTCCCAGAAGCAAGAACCCATTCAAAGATACTTGTCTAAACTACTTGCATCCGAACTTTGACCCTAAACTGGTTGTAACATTGTTTTTTGCACTTTTTCTCATTTCGTTCCGTTTCATAAAAATGTAATAAAACCCTTTTAGTGCTAAAAATCATGTTTTGTTTTAATGTTTTCATTTCGTTTTAAAATGATGTGTTCATGTCTTCTTCTGTCTGTTAGAAAACATTTTTGTTCAAACAAGGGATGATTTTTCGATCTTGCAGACAAGATAAAATGTCTATAACTGTGCCACATCAGCAATTGCGTAACGTTGATGATCTAATCTGTTTCGGCACTATGGGCTCTTTATTGCACAATACACACAATTAAAACTAACAGACACAGCTACTTTGCGCAGTTTTGTCCATATGGAGATACCAATAAAAGTTGCGTTTATACTCCCGCTGAAACAGATGTCAGAAGTCATAAGAGATGAAAGTGACATCATTTGGATGTTGGATAGTGGGTGTAGGATTATGAATTGTTATGTATATCGACAGATTTCAATTTTTGATTGGGGAACAATTTGGAACGAAAAAGTTTATTTTCCGATTGATAAATCGAAAAGGATTACATGGTGTGATAATTTTAAAAGTGATGTATTTAACCGCTTAAAATAAGGAGTTTAGGAGTTTTCTGATAAAACAACACAAGAAAACTTGGATGTATAAAATGTGATGTATGATGACATTTCTCCCACTGATTTGGAAGCTTAATTTTTGAGTAGTAAAACCAGTGAAAAATTTGTTCATATGATTACATTCCATAATTACGAAAACACTGCAAAGTACAAGTCTTCTTGGTTTACTTCATTTTTCGTTTTTTGAAACAATGATAACATCATGCTTAAGTTCATAGGTTCTCGCTGAACTGCTTCAGGAAAACAACATTCTCGAAATTTCTCATTCAATTTGTCATATGATGACGTGATTCATCGGCTTACATCTGCGACGAAGATCAAGTTTGTTTTCCGTTTTTTTGTTTGATAAACAAGGAAATGATGTTTTTCAACCTCAATTGTTATTTTTACCTTCAAGTTTTCTAATTTGGCTAATCTGAACATTTCGAGCATCAATTCAAACTGGTATGTTCGATTGGCAGTAATTGTGAATGCACGTCGCATGTAGAGCTGGAAATGAAATGTTTATAGATTATTCTTTGAGTTTGTTACTATTCCCGATGGTGCTGACCATTGAAACAGCACATCTTATCGATAGAAAGATAAACACATGTAAAGTTATAAATGTACATTTATGTGTAGTTTGAGTTTATGTTGAACTGATACACTGATAAATAAACATATTGAGTTCAGAAATTGAGCGATCAGATTCCTGAGTGCAATGTTGCTTGTAGACAAAAAACAACTTCCAGAATTCACATTTCTTGAACAGAATTAGACACCGAAAAGTTGACATTTTTTAAAACCAACATGATGTACCATGTTTTTTAAATAATCTGTTTGAAGAATTCTGCTACTTTCAATATGAACTAATATAATGCAACCCACGAACACTTCAAATTTTTATAATCGTAACTTTGAAAACACAAACTACATATATATGTATATAATTTGTTCATCTTTGTTCAATTTAAAACATGATCATAGTTTAAAACATTAGTTATCTTTGGGCAACAAAAACTGGTTTCAAACTGTGCTTGATGTTTTGTGGTTTTTATGACTTACCTCGGTTAGTAATGGTGTATGTGTTAGGAAATCAACATCCGATGCTTTAAGTACAATCTCGTTGTTTGAAATATCCAATATTTGCAAATTTGGCATACTTCGTAATGCATTGCTGTTCAAGTTTACTAAAATAATGAAGCTTAAATAAAGAAATTTTTTGAGAATTTTTTTTGAAACTTATTTTGTGGGCTTTCATGTTTTCTTTTTATGTTTCAGATACAATAAGGCATAGGGAAAGTTGAAAATTGTTTAATTGTGAATTATCTAAGATTGACCTCTTTTCATAGAAAAATACAAAAATTCTAGTTCGTCAGACTTTGAAAAATTATAGTTATTTGAATAAATATATACTACTGATTTTTCACACAATTGTTTTTAGATCCACCTCGATCATTATCTTCATCTTCTCCCAAATTAAAGTCCTAATCAATTGTGGAATCATTGCAGACAATGGGTGGGGGGGGGTCAGTCTATGCAAACATGTCTGTTATTGTTTTTTTAAGATTATCATGCATAGGGGTCGAGGTCGGGAGAAGAAAAAACATCCTGTTAGGGACCTTTTGTTGAGAATAGTTACTCAACTACATTTTCTCAAATTTTCTTTTTTATAACCCTTCTGTTCAAATACTCCTGTAATCGGATATTTGTTAGAACACAAATATTTTTAATTTCCTATTCTGAAAAATCCCTCATATTTCAAAACTGTGCATGCCATATCAAAATGGATGTTTTGGTCCCTTTCTTTCTCTTTTCTTTTCAACATATCTAATGAATTCCAAATAGAGAAAAGAAAAAGGGAAGTGGCAGGAAGTGTGCCCCGCATAACCCATAAGAAAATCCAACTCACCAATATAATTTGCCGATAAATTGAGCTTAATAAGATTTTTCTGAACTCCTGAACCAAATAATGGGAGAAGCGGAAGATCTTGGAAATTGTTGCCGTGAAATGTAACACTTTTGATATAACTGAAAACAAATAGAAATTTTTTTCAAATCGGAAAAAATATAATTCTTTGTTTTTTTTCAGTGACTGAAAAATTCTTACTCGTAATTAGTGGCAATGTCCAAAAATACGTTTGTATCCACAAATTGTGCATTTATACATGCATAATCGCCAATTGACGGATCACACTGACAAGCTGCGTATTCGCCCAATTTTCCCGTGCACATCAACTTATTTTCAAGAGCTTCCTAAAAGTTCCGGTCAAAATTTTTAATATAATGTTTTATACGAACCTCTCGATAGTGAAAATCATTGCGTGACCCAGCTTGGACCACCCACGCTGTTGTTGTCACCAACAGGTAGGTGGTTGTTAAGCCCAACGCAGTGCTCGGTGGAATATTGTAACTCTGAAAACAAATACATTATTCATCTATCACCGAAGTACTCATGTATATTCACAAAAACCTTTGCAAATAACAGAAAGTTGTGCAGCTATTTATTTCTGTTGTTTTTGTGCTGCTCTCCTCCTTTAAAACGAAAGGCTACGGAACAAAAAAGGGACAAGAATGAGAATGATTTTTCGTCTTCAAAATAACAACAACAACAACAAGAGTGGTCCGTATAGAAAGCATTAAAGAGTACTTCGGAATTCATTTCCTGTGAGAAAATGGGAAAATGAGAAACATCTGGGTTTTCATATTAAAGAAATAAACTATTAGTCAGTAAGAAGAGCCTTTTTTGATCATAAAACTCGATGTGCAGCAAGAAAAAAAAACATATGCTCATAAACAATTAGCTGGAGAAAAACAAATGGAGAAAAAAACCAAAACATTTTCAGAAAGAAGAAGAGGAATTATGAGTGTTCGAGGAAGTAATGTATGAAGAATTTCTTTTGATTTATTGACAAAAGTTTTGAAAGCTTGAAAATGATGTAACGGATGTGTTATTCGAAATGAAAACAACTTTAATCAAAGCTTTGATGAATGGTTGTGACATGTTGAGTATCTGAAACTGATTCAAATTAACAGAAAAATAAGGAACCATTTTCGGTTAACTCAAGTGGAACAGTTAAAGTTATAACGCACCCCATTATTAAAAAATGATTAAAATATCAAAATTCCTAATGTCAGTAAGAATAAAATTTTATAGGATATGCGCTAAATTTTTCTTCAGGAAAAAATACCTAATAATACCTTGAAAAACTTCAACTTTTTCGACAAAACTAAATTCGAAAAGTTTGGAACTGAGATATTTCCAAGCGTTTCTAGTTAAACTGATAATTATGAGAATTTCAAATGAAGAATCACACAGATTTTCTATACTTTAGAAAACAATAATGCTATTTTCTTGTGAAAACTATTAGATAAAATTATCGGGATACTATGAACTAACTTTACGTGGTAGAACAATTTGACCTTTTTTTGATTTGCTGAAAAACGATTTTTTATCTGTACTGAATAAATAATTTGAATATAATGACGAAAAAATTACTTTGAAGTAATAGGTAGACAAAAATTATTTCTATGTTTAACCAGATTTAATTATCACCTGTTTCACTAAAAAATCAATCTCAAAAGTCGTGAAATATTATGAGTGAAATGTATTTTTATTGTGAATAATTTTTGAACATTCATTTAAAGACATCGTAAAAATATTAATGTTCAAATTCAAAAAAGCATATTTCACAACTAGACAGAAAACAACAAATACGCGTGACAACTATACAATCTAATAAAAAATAAAACTAATATTCTAGTATTACTAAAATTGTGACAAAAATATGTTTATAATAGAATATAAAAGAGCAAGTTTGTATTGTGTTGGCACAAAATGCTTCCGAAAAAAGCCAAAGCTTCTTCTTTTTCTTCGTCTTTTCTATACTTTTTTCTTGAAGAATAAGAAGAGCATAAACAGCTTGTGCGGCAGTAGTGTGTTTCATTTTTCTGCTTGCTTTATTTGTGTCTAGAAAAAAAGAACCCGACAGAGCTATTATGGACTGAAAAAAGAGGTTAGTATACATCTCGGCTAAACACTTATTTTGAGAGATGGAAAAAAACAAGCATGTTTTTTTGATAAAACTTCGCGTTGTACAAAAAAAAACTAGGAAAAAAACTGAGGAACTGAGAAAGTAAGCCATCGAAGTTTTTTTTATTTAAAAAAAAACACGAGATTGAATAGCTATGCAAATAACAGGCATCAATCCAATAAAAAATGGAAAAAAAATCCAGGAAAAAGATTTATTGGGAGTGAATAAATGTCAAACAAAAGGGTCGTTTCAACTGCCACTAGTAGCAATCAATTTAATTTTCTATTGTCTCTCTAAAAGTAGAAAAAAGTCATTTTTGAACCTTCTATGGTTACAAGGTTTGGCAAAAGAATATTCAATAAGGACGTATCCATGGTCCAAAGTGTACTTGAGAGACCACTTGAAATGAGCAATCTTATTGCGAGGTTGCCTTCTAGAATAAATTAGAAAATAGAAAAAGAACCGAAACAATTCTTGAGTTAAAAGCTGTAAATTAATCGGGCCAGTTAATTCAACTTCTGAAAGAAGAGTGATTGCGAAAAAATGTTATCTTTGGAAAACAGTCCATATTGTAACTGCCTGGAAAATACTGGAAAACCAAAAAGTATTTGTCAAAAAAGAAAGAATGATTTCAGGGAATTTGATAAAAGTGAAAAAATTTGATACTGGAACAACAAAAACAAACCAAAGTTTGTTTTAAAAACAATGAATGTTTTTCAGATGCAAAAAATTGTCAGGTTAACAAACTCATTTTATGTGAATTTCCTGAAGTATACATGTTCTGAAGAAAAATGTTAGTTCGAATAATGAGAGGGTGAATTTGGTGTGACAATTATGATGTATCCGGCTCTTTTTGAATATTTTCTAATGAGTCGTAAATGTCCAATTATGTGCAAAAAGCAATGAATAAGAATTAGGAAGCCTCAAAAATAGTGAGAGAAGGTATAATATTAATCTGAAGTGTAATTCTCATTAAAAATAAAAAACATCACTATTGGAATAATTTTATAAAAATTCTGATATCATAATTTGTATCTACATAAAGAACTCCTGGTATCATCAAAGGTAAATCTAGGATTTATGGTTCTGAAAAAAAAATTGGGAACTTTGCTAAACATTTTTTCGAGAGAAAACTGTTTTTAAAAAAAATAAAACAACACTTGAATTAGACAAAATAAGGAATTTCATCTCATTTTAAAATTCAAGCGAGCTGGACGATTTCTCATTTGTCTAGTGTACCAGGGATAATGCAAAACCACACGAAAAAAGATTTAATAGACAATGAGGCTATAAATTTTTATGAGAAGCTTAAAAAGATGTATTCTGTTAGATATACTGCTAATTAAGATTTTTCTGGTAAAATAAAGTAAAAATATGGAAAAACAAACACATATCAATAATTAGTAGCTGAAAAGTTGTAATAGAAAACTAGAGAGAAAAAGAAAAAGCATAGAAATTCAACACCATATGGAAATGCATGGAATCTTGAGAAGACGAGGAAAGAGAAACAAAAAACAGAGCATGAAGTTTTTGAAAAAAAAAAGCAAAAAGACAAACTATTAACTAAAGTGTGTATATATGGACAATGACTAGAAAATAATAGAAAAAGATATATATTCGGGTAGGTAAAAATGTGAGAGAATTTAGAGAAATAGAGAAAAAGAATCGATGAAGGAAACGAAGAAGATGAGATGTAGTAGATGGATAGAAGAAGGATAGAAAAACGATGGATGGATGGACATGTCATTTGAGATGATGAAGAAAAAGATGAATAAGATGAACGAAAATGAGCAAGTTAAATGAAGAAATGGCTAATAATACATAAAGAAATGATGAGAAAACTTTACCGAATTGCTCTTCAAAGTATTTAGTTTTAATGGACCACACATAATGTTGAGAACTAAAACTCATTGTCAACTCATCATGTTCTTGCAAGTACAAAAATGGGGAAAACAGAAATTCAGCAATTTTTAATTTAAGTGTCACAACTATTCATCCTTTTTGTTGTTTCAATATCTCAGAAATATACGAATAGACAAACAGTAGCAAGCATTGGAATAACAAAACATTCACACGCTGAACCAACACTAGCATTCGTAATGAGAAGTAAAAACTGAACTGAAGAAGTAGGAGTATTTCGAAAATTTTTTTCGCTGACAAGTATTTCAGGGATAAATAGAATTCACATGTTTTTTGTTTTGAATGACCTCACTTTGAAAAATCAGAGTTTTTGAACAATATTTTAAAAAAAACATAGGTAAGGTGAGGTTTTCACAGGTCTTGATGCTTGCTCTATATTCACGGACAAAAAATTAAAGAAATACATCATTTTTTCATTTATTGCAGTAGAAAAGATTCTTCAGAATGTCATTGTTTGATTCATATAAAATGATCTATTTCGTTTAAAATATGTATACAAGCGAAACTTTACTAAATTTTGAATTGACTTTTTTTAAAGTTACCTCCAATGTAGTAAAAATATAAGTATTTTTTGCTCATCATAAAAATTCTTATGTGCCTCGAAACCACTCAATATTACGGAGTTTTGTTTTCAGTTGATGCTTTTATAGTTTCACAGCTCTTTCTCGGCTAAGTCACTTGATATTTAAACAAATTATAAGCTTGGACAATCAAAGTCGGAACATTGGTTAATGTGAACCAAATTTAACATTGTCCTATTCTAAAACCGTGATTTCTACTGAAAAACTAACATGAGAATAAATGAGTCATCTTTCACAACATATTTTAGCTATATTATCTGACTCCACAACATATCATTGAAATAATTATAATTTTGCATTTGCTATTTCAGTTGCTAAGCAATTATATTAGATTCATTGAAAATGCACTTCATAAACGTTTCTCTATTTCAAATTCAATGGTCATTCATCTGGAAAAAACCAAGTATCCTGTTCCAGATGTCATCCCAACCAATTGACAAATCATGCGGAATGAATTACTTACCATAAGAGTTCTGCTCGAGTCCACAATCCGTCCTGAAAAAAAGACAAGATAAGAAATAAAAAGGAAAAAAGTTATCTGCAGGAAGTGGGATTCGAACCCACGCACCCATACGAGTACCAGAACACCCAGTGTACCTCGAACTCACGAGGCAAGCGACTTGCACGCTTGAGTCTGGCGCCTTAGACCGCTCGGCCATCCCTGCACACAGAAAGGGATAGCCAATGTCATAGACATAAGCGAAGGGTGAAGGAAGAGAGAGGAGAGTGGAGAGGTTAGTCATAGAGAAGTCATCAAGGACATAATATGATGATAGAGTAATACAAATTTAATAGAAAACCGAGAAAAAAGAAGAAAAATTCAATTAATTTTGGTAAGATATAGAAATGAGTGTGTTATTAATTTTGAAATGAATAAACGGCCGTCACATAAAAAATGGAATAAATGTGGGAAAAAAAGAGATTTTGATAAGTAGGGTTGAAAAGGCGGCCTTTCATATTTTATGTATGTAAATCCGCTCTTTCATGAATGATAAATAAAGTTCTTGTTGTAAAGTGGATAAAAATAAAAACAAAAATTCTTTTCGCTATGCAAAGTATATGGTTCTATTGAAAATTGAAGGTTTATCATGAATTTCTAATAATAGGTTTTTTTTTTAATATTTTTTAGTAATAATATTTATTATTATATCAACAATCACAAAGGACCAGAATCTTATCAAAGTCACAGAGTCCCCCTATAGACATAATTAATATTCCACACACTGAGTTATTGTTATCATTATACATTACTTTTATCATATTGCAACTTCTCAAAAACTATCTATAACCAAGTCTACAAAGAACCACCGAGACAATTCACAACAAAGAATTTATGCTGCAGTTTTTTCCTTAAAATTTTGATTCTTGAAATTGAGAGTTGTCAGAAAAATCAAAATCTACATAAAATTATTTGAATGGATTTTTCTCGATTATAAAATTTACAGAATTTCTAAAGAAATATCAGAAAGTGTGACACTATTTGAGAAATGTGTATGCGCATATTGTAAAAAATGTACGATTGATATTTTAAAAAAGGTGTTCGAAAAAAAAATAGAATATTTGGAATAATAGAACATCTGTCAACGAAAGGAATTCATTTGAAAAGAAAAGGTTATATCAAAAAAGAAGAGTAAGAAATGTTTAATTTATCAAAAATTAGTAACAGGTAAAGAACTTTAAATTGGCAAATTTTTAACAGGTTTTTTCTAAAAGACCTAGGAAAATGATTTCATTTTTTAGCACGTGGACGCAAAAAGTTTTGCATATAACTGAATGTCTAAAATTTTGAAAGTTCATTTACTTCGAACACAAACCGTCCTTTCAAAATAATACTAATAAGAGTCACAACATAAACAAAACATAAGCTCAGTCATTTCTTTCCGATAAAAACGCGCACAGAATAGTTAATCGATGTCTTTTCTCATGAAAAATTAACCAACCAGAAAGAAAAAAATCAAGAAAAATAATGGCTTAATGTATGTATGTATGTATGAAAGAAATACAAAGTGACAAAAATCAAAAAAATTTCCTCTCCATTTTTCTAGGTTTTTTTTCATTTTTTTTTTTGGAGTTGATTGGAAATAAATTGAATTTTTGCCCATGAAGAGAAGAAGAGTAGATTAGATGAGTAAGTTACACCAAGAAAAAAAACCAAGAGGAAAGGGCGTCGAGATGAACAGCAAAGAGACAAACAATATAAAATATTGTTTTGACTCGAATATATATTTGATTATTGTTTTGAATGAATCATCCAAAAATTATGAGGCGGAGAGAAGGGGGACCAAACCATTATATCTTTTTTTTCATATTGATTCTCATTGATTTTTTCTGGAAAATTTTCAGACGAACAAAAAAGCAAATGAAGTTTGTAAGCATATAGCCTGTTTTCATATAATGATTGTGAGAGACATCAAAAATCTGTCATCTTCTCTGAAAATCATAAAAATCACAATGTCTGACCTCATGAGTTCTGAGAAAATGTGAAAAATAAATGATAATCAGGAGTTTGAGTTTTAAATAGAGACCCAAGTCGGTAGGATTTCGTTCGAAAAAATTACGTTCTAACTGAAGTTTTTGATTTTTGTGATATGAAACTTTGCATTTCGAGTCGAACATTTTATTATCTGTTATGAAGAATATTGTTTTGAAAAACACAAATACACAATAAAAAAGGGTTTAGTACAAAGAACTGGCCAATTCCTATTTTACAATTTGGCAGACGTCCTCAATGTTTTTTTTTATTAATAAATAAACAAAACCTGGGTCATATTCACCATCACCATAAATTATCATAAACACAGAGAAAACTTGAATAGAGTATCTACTTCATGACGGAAATAATTTCGTATTGAAAAACTGCTATGTTTACTAAAAATCAGGTAGTTTAAGGGTAGAAAATTCAAGTTCCAACTAGTGGGTTTTTTTTTTAAATTGCAATACATAAAATCAAGATGAACTGCATTTTTTACCTGCAGCTGGGCAGAAATTAAGATAATTTTTTATGTAACTTGCTCAACTCATTCAGGAAAACAGTGGAAAACTGAAAAGTTTACGTGAACTATGTGAGAAAATATTTCATGTGATCAATTACAAAACACTCGTCTCAAAAAAAAAAAGAAGAAATACCTCACACATTTTTTTGTCAAATCGAATTACATGCATAAAAAATTCAATTAAAGAAAATGTTTCGGACAACATTAAACAAGAAAGAGAAACCTTGTAGAAAAAAATGAATTTGTTGCGTGCAAGACAACAACGAGACAAGTATGAATATCTCAATGAAAACAAATTTTCATTTCAAATATATTTTTGACTGGAAAAAGTAAAAAATAATTGTTGCTTGAGACCGCCATTTATAATAATTTGTCAGTCAACATTGGTTGGTGTGTGAAGAGAAAATAGGATAAAAAAAAAGAAAAAGAAAGATGAAGAAAAAAAACAACTCGAAAATTTATGTTTGACATGGGGTTGATTTGAACCAAAGATATTTTAACATGCATTTGTCATGTTTTTTGAATTGTCTCCAAGGATTTTGAAAAGGCCAAGTACTAGATAAGCATCATGAAAACATAAAGTTATGAAGAGACATACGAGAAGAAAACGGATGAGACTTTTTTTGAAAAAAAAAGTTGTTGGTCTGACATTTAATTATTACACAATGACATGTTTTGAGGGAATTTTGGTAATTGAAAATTATAAAATTCTCTGTCAATTCTCTTTGTTATATAACTCTAAAAATAGTTATAGTTTAAACAAAACTGATTTTTAAAATTGTTCATTTTGGTTCTCACAACAGTGTTTCACAAGAATTGAGCAAAAGACTTTTTTGCCAAGCCCACTGTATGCTGAAAAAAAAACAAATGACAGGTGAGATCGTAACGAAAAAAACAATACGAAATATTTTATTTTTGTAGTGATTTGAAAAATCAATTTCTTTGAAATATTTGCCCCAATTAACTATTCTTTTTTGCAGAACAATATTTTCTATATTTTTTTTACAATAACGTATGCATTTTTTCCAGAGTCTCGGTTTGCTTTGAACCTTGCTTTGAACATCAAAGTCTCATCGAACTGAAACTTTTTCATTGAACATCGTGTTGAACACTTCAAATAGATAACCTCACCAACTTTTACTTGTCCTCTTGATTTTTTTATCCACCAAAGTCTTCTGAAAGTTGATCTGTGCGAGGTGACGGAACTCTTGAAACAAGTCCACGATGTTGTTCAGAGCAACTTCCAACTGATGGCTGACGTCATCTATTTTCATAACTGAACTGTCACACCAGCTGGCAACTTTCAGCATTGATTTTACCGATAGTTTCTTCCCAGCGAAAAAAGATATAAAACTGATGCTAAAAGTTGTCTCGTACTATTTGAAGTTATCGTGTTCAATGAACAAGTTTCAGATGGATGAGATTATGATGTTCAAGACAAAGTATAACGGTGGCCACGGCTATGTTCGAACTTCCAAAACGAACTGCAACACTTTGGTCTGTTATCAACCAAAACGTGGAGCCTCATACAATCAAGATTCTGATAGTCACCCAGTCAAACAAAGCCCCATTGTGCGCTTCAAAGATATCGTTGAAATCTTTGTGTGGACCTCTTCATGCGGATATACCAACATACGTCTATCAATATATATTCTAAAGAGAGTATAGGACCGAGTGACTCGATACAATTTTTTATGAAAAGGGACTGTATAACACTTACCTTTCTCTTCGAAGTTCTTTTTTTTTGAAAAACTGTTTTTTTCAACAAAAACCTTTTGAAAATTTATGGAAAGTGTGATTTTTTCTGAAACTGCAGTTTATTTTCCAGATAAAAAACTATTTATTTCGAGAATCTATGTTTTTTTAAGGAAAAAGATGACTATGCATTTCTTTCAAATTGTTTAGGAGATCACTGCTGTTCACTTCGTATTAGTCTTTTTAATAAAATGTTGCTGGTGCAAGCTGATTTCTTCAATTTTTTTCTAAAAATTTAATTTTCATGAAAGAGACACAAAAACACTGTATTTCTTGAGAAACAACATTGGAACACAAAGAACAGCGTGAGCAACATGAGCTTCGAGTGTGAAATTGATTTCGAGAGACCAGTACTATAATTTCAGAATTTATGTACTGTAATATAATAAAAACTTCCATTTCAAATTGAGATGACTCAGAAATGAAATAAAAAAGCAAGTCATGCAAATATAATGTCTTTTTAAAAATAATGTGAATCGTTTTTTTCCGACTTGAACCTATTCAACGGTCTGTAGCAAAAAAGGTCCTATCTTTAAATTTTTTTAAAACATAGTCTAAAATACGTAAAAAGGTGTGAGGATTCGTTTAAAAATAAAAGCTAGCACTCATCTCTCGTCCTTCTATGAGAAAAATAAATTTTAAGCTCCAAACAAGGTGTTTTCTGTACTTCAAAAATATTATTATTTTTTGGCCTCAACATAAAAAATGTAGTCCTTAAAAAATGCAGAAAAATGGTTTTTTAATTTTTGAAAAATGTTCACGGAGAGCCGAGTTATGGCCATTTGAATTTTCCTTCTATCGCCATTCACCCCGAGGGTGAAAATTCTAAACTCGCGATTTCAATATGTTTCTACATCTATTCAGACGCGGAAGTATCTTTAAAAAAAAAATCAGCCGAATCGATGACTAAAAATTTTTTATTGTGCCGTTGTATGTCGGTTTTTTTGAGTTTTTACAAAAAGTGTCTCTTAAAATACTTTTGTTATTGCTTGTAAGCTTGTTTATATATTTCAGGGACGATTTGATACCTCATTTCTCTCGAACTTTTCTAATAAATTCATGTTTTCGGAAATAAATATCCTAATCTCCATACAAATTCTGCTAAACAAAATATTCCTCTTCTATTGTCAAATTGTTCAACAATGTTGTTATGTTACCGTCCTATGTATGTATGTATATAAAAAGAGATTTTATACATAAACCATTGTCGCGTGATTTCCAAAAATTTGAACTAATTCTACAATAATTGCCTGTTACACATTTGATTGTCTCTGTCAAATGTAGACGTTATCAAATATTTGTTTCAACTATATATGCATAAAAGCGACGTGTACACTGTTCTGTTGTTTATGAACTTTTTTCCAATTTGTTTATTATTCTATTTTTCGTTAAATTAATAACAGAAATCCTAAACGAAAATCACCTGTTAATGTTACGTTGTTTGATTAATGTTATTCTTTTGGTGTTTGTACTTTTGCTCTTCCAACTGTTCATTTATTTCTTGTCTCTTCGCATTGTTTTCAATAGAGCAAACTTACTCTTCTCTCTCGTCCCTGTGAGCCAAAAAATTCATTTGAGCAAAGGGAAAACGACATGAAAGAAAAGTTTCGTTTCTTTTCGAAGCTATGTGGTTTGTTGCCCGACACAAAAAAGTAAATGGTCCTATTCTCACAATTAATCGTTATACATATTGGAACCGAGTTCATATACCGTATTTTCTCTAATATAAGAGCATGCCCTTCTATTTTTCAACCCATTATTTCTAATTCTGTTTTTATGATAGTCTATTTCTAGAGGTTCTCAATCCGTTTTCGATGATACACGGAATGAATTAACACTTCAATAGGCTTTAGCAACAAAATCGACACACTAAAAATGAATAATCATTTTTTCAAGTGCTCAAATCAGAACTGTCCCGAGTGCCCTTATATTAGAGGCGCCATTCAACTGGAGGTGCCCTTATAATAGAGTAAATACGGTATCTTGAATAGGATGTTAAAACTAGAAGTACTTCATGATAGCATGTGTTAATCTTCTGAAAGTTATATCAGTTTTTATGACTTTTTCTTTACTTTTTTCCACAAATAAAATCATGAAAACCTTCTAGTAGTAACAATTTTATTGACAGCAGAATCCTCATAATTAAAGTGAGAGCAGATGGCCTTTCCACTCTTTATTGATTCTGCCACCCTAATACGGGTCATTTTTTGTTTTTTTTTTCTCTCTTTATTTCATTTTCTGGGTTCATTTCACTAGCCCTACTCATGAATTTGTGCACTTCCCAGTTTTGGAAACTAGTTTCTTTATTTATGACACTTGTCAGACAACTTATCAAAAATAAATGCTCTTTTTCGATTTCTTTTTTTTCTAATTTTATGTGTTTCAAAGTGGCATTATGGGAATAGAGACCGAAATATTCCCTAAATATCTCTCTTCCACCCATTTCCATATATTTATTTGAACAATGTTTTGTAGTATGTGTTGTAGTTTTATATGTTCCGGTCGATGATGTTTACACATAATCCTATAATTAACCTTGTTTTTTCTTCTTTACAAGATATTCACTTTCTGAATATTCTTCGTTTTTTCCTCGTATTCCTGGAAAAATGTGAGAGGAAAAGAAAAAAGGATTGGTGTGTGAACTATTGAATTCCCAATGTGCCTCAGTCGGCGGAGGCTGGTTTTGAGCACACCAACTCAATACTTTTTGTTTCGTTTTTTGTTCTTATTTGTATTTTTATAGATAGCGTTTTTTTTCTAAATTGTTTCTTTGAGATGAGAATAATCGATTGATGTTTTCGGAAACCTTCAAAACAAATATGAATTCATGAATATAAAATAAAGAAGGAGCCAGTTTCTTGGAAATTATGAGTTTGTAAATAAATTAGGGATGGAATAAATGTTCAACTTTCCCTAGTCCCTTTTTGGAAAAAAACGTATATTCCCAAACAATTTCCTGGAAAATGTAAACCGATCCTTTTATGCAATGAACTAACTCATTTTTCTTCTCTTTTCATCCATTTTCCCGTCGACATAAAATTTCTTGTTGAACATATGAAGTGGGCATTAAATCTTCGATGACATTGAATTCCTTTTTTTTGTCTAATGACATTTTGTGCGAAAATTGAGTTCTTTCGAAAAAACGGAAATTATGACTGGATGTTCGTTTTTATTGATTTTTACTTTACGATTTGTTTAGATTAATGAAATTTGATCCACCTCATTCGGTTTTCACATTTGGAAAATGAGGTCACCTTCGGGAATGTTCTAGAATACCCCACCAGCTTTGTGAATCATACATGTTTTGCAAATGTTTTCTTATTTTTCCTGCTTGTTTTCAATCAAACATGGCTCCAAACTGTTGTTCCCTTTTTGAATGTTCGAAAATTTATTTAAATTTTCCAATCTGAATATTTTTATATTTGGATTGTCTTGTCTCAAAAATAAATTTATTGACGTGTGAAAACGAATTGCCTGATGCTTATTTTCGTCTAACGGCAAAATTTTTCAAAGATTAGTTTTGAAGTTTGTAAGAATTGAATTCCTGCTTTGTTTAGAAAACAAGGTCGACCCACATTTAATGAAAATTAGTCAAAATTGAACTCAGGCAAATTTGGTGAATAATAAAAAAAATTGGTTTTTGTCACTTCTAGAATGAAACCTTATCAAACTTCTACTATTAACAACTTTTAAAAAGTATTTTAAAAATGAGAATATTTTGTATTCGGAAAGAAAATGTGTTGTACTTTCGTTTTGTATACAGAATTTTCATTCAGACCCAGTTTCGAAAATTTCGATCCTCGTCTTTCCTCACAGTATGAATACGCCTAGAATATCTCTCTTTTATTAGATTGATATGAAAAGTGTACGACTTTTTTCAATTTTTAATTTTATTATCAATCTTTATTCGATTTCTATCCATCTGTGTACACAAAATGTTATTTTTTGTAACACTGGCAAACTTGCAAAATTCAATCAGATTTTCCTTTTTCTTCCTCCTAAACTGACACCAGAAAACCCATTTTCCTTCTTGTTTGTTGAGCCATTCTCATTTTCAAAAAAATTCAGTGTCACATTCATGTCAGCTACACGAAAAAAAAGAAAAACATAATTCATGTGAATTTGGAAAACAATTTTTTCTTCTTCTTTTCAGGAATTTTCCCTTCAGAGATTGCATGAAATTGTGGTTTTTTGTCTTTTTTGTTTTTTGTCTTTCTTTTTTTTCTCCGGCTGTCAATATACGCAGAAAAAAAGAAGAAGTAGGAAAAAAGAGCCCCCAAAAGCTGCTCACTCACTACAACGACTACTTTTTCATCCCCGCCTTACTTTTCCTTTTCTCAACATCGTCGATTCGATTTTTTTTTCTTCTTCTTCGTTCCGTTGCGCAAGAAGCAGAAACAGAAAAAAAAAACTCTACACAGCTGCCAAAGAAGGATGCTGAGCAAGCATATCGACTAATCGAAAAACGCCTTTGCATTCTGTCTCTTCCCACCGAGCAGTTTTTTGTGTGCCACAATTTTCCAGATTTTTTTCTAGTTATGTTTATGTGCTTTCGTTTTCGGCTTATATGTACTACTGTAACCAGAGAGACGCATAGAAAAAGGACATAAAAATATAACAAACAAGTATATTAAAAGAGTGAGAAAATTAATATAAATCTCAAGAGAGTATCTATAATATGTATGAAAAATCAAAAAAAGAACTTTTCAATATTTCAAAGAAACAATTCCAACTGATGTTCTATATTTTGGCAATTCTCAAAATCCAAAACAAATATTTTACACCGATTCTAGAAATGTAGTCATAGTTTTCTTGTTAATAATTACTCATTGTTAATAACTCATTTCCGCAAAACCTTTCATTTTTTTCACCTGAACTTCACTTCAAAACCCTATGAATTGAGAAAAACTCAACATTTTTCAATAAGTTATAATTATAAAAATCTCTTTGTTTAATTTCTTTCCAAAATAATTAGTTTCATACTCATAATGACTCGCAAAAAGTATATCTTATTCTAGCTGAGTGTTTGAATAGACCTACGATATTTGATATCGCGAAAATTATTCCTCTCCCCTCTTCTTTTTTTCTTCTTTCTTCCTTGTCCCCGCGAAGAAGTTGTGTGCACTTGTGCGTCAATTGTAGTGTTGCTAGTGCACACCTGTGTGTTGTTTGAATTTACCTCCTACTTCACCTTTTTTTATTTGCAACTTTCTCAGTTGTGTTTTTTTTATTTATTATTTATTCATGATGATGATTTTCTAGGGCCGCACATTCTCACGTTTATGATGTAGAGTTGTCTATACATTTTCCCATAGATTGAGAATTCATTTGTGTGTTTCGAAGAAGCTTTTTTCAATAAAAAACGCCGGAAACTATATTCTTCATTATAGATGATTCATCTTTTTTTAAATTAAAAATCTCTGTAGAAAAACCTGTTTTTTTCTAAAGGTAACTGCACAAACATAATTTTTCCAATGGAAGTTTGCCATTTTAACCACGTTATGTATGTTTTAAACCGTCTACCATCCAACCGAAAAGACGTTTTGACAACAAAAAAACCCAATCACACAAACAATTTCGAAATAGCGTTTATGTTTTCCAAATTCCTCACTAGCTTTTGTTTTTCCCATATACATCAGCTGACATGTCAATCGATATGTATAGTAAACGTGTTTTATGGCTGGGCATAGTGCAACTAGTTATATAATGCAGAATACAAACACGTGTTTCACAAATATTTGAATAATACCAAGAAAGCGTCAACTATTAAAGTTATTGGCGTGATTTTGTTTCCCGCCAGATGTAAAATAACAATAGACCGTCATTTCTCTTCACTCTGTTTGTCTGTACATGATGACTCATCGCTGGTCAGTCGTTTCTCTTTTCTTTTCCCTCTCTTTTACTCACTGTACTTGCCAACCGTTCTAACACAAACACTCTATCTCTTTCACTGCCCCGCTTATTTTTGTTTTTTTTTTCAATTCCGCCGAAAAATTCTTCTACACTTGCTATTATTCAAATTATTATTCACTGATATTTTTCAAGGTAGAATTGTACAGAATAAGAAACAACCATGGCTTGGCAAAACCAGGGAATGCAAGCATTGATTCCGGTTATTAACCGTGTTCAGGTATGTATATTTCACAATAGTGTGATTTAATAAATAAAAGCTCATTTTTAGGATGCATTCTCTCAACTCGGAACCAATGTTAGCTTCGAACTTCCACAAATTGCAGTAGTTGGTGGACAATCAGCTGGTAAATCGTCAGTATTAGAGAATTTTGTTGGTAAAGATTTCTTGCCAAGAGGTTCTGGTATAGTCACAAGAAGACCGCTCATTCTTCAATTGATCCAAGATAGAAATGGTTAGTTATTCATGCTTCAGTAGACAAATTCAGTTTCTTGTTTTTCAGAGTATGCTGAATTCTTGCATAAGAAAGGTCACCGTTTCACTGATTTCGAAGCTGTTCGAAAAGAAATTGAAGATGAAACAGATCGTGTCACTGGACAAAACAAGGGTATCTCCCCACATCCAATCAATTTGCGAGTCTTCTCACCAAATGTGCTCAATTTGACGCTCATCGATTTGCCTGGATTGACAAAAGTTCCTGTAGGAGATCAGCCAGCTGATATCGAACAACAAATTCGTGATATGCTTTTGACATTCATCAGCAGAGAAACTTGTTTGATTTTGGCGGTTACACCAGCTAACAGTGATTTGGCAACATCCGATGCGTTGAAATTGGCCAAAGAAGTTGATCCACAAGGATTGCGGACAATCGGTGTTCTTACCAAACTCGATCTTATGGATGAAGGAACTGATGCTCGTGAAATTTTGGAGAACAAACTCTTCACCCTTCGACGTGGATATGTTGGTGTTGTCAATCGTGGTCAGAAAGATATTGTTGGACGAAAGGATATTCGCGCAGCACTTGATGCTGAAAGAAAATTCTTCTTGTCCCATCCAGCTTACAGACATATGGCAGATCGTTTGGGAACAAGTTATCTTCAACATACCTTGAATCAACAACTCACCAATCATATTCGTGATACATTGCCAACACTTCGAGATAGTTTGCAGAAGAAGATGTTTGCTATGGAGAAAGATGTTGCTGAATACAAGAACTATCAACCAAATGATCCAGGACGTAAAACCAAAGCTCTCATGCAGTGAGTTCACCTGCTCTGAGAAAATAAATAAAGTTTCTAAATCTTGAAATTATTCCAGAATGGTCACTCAATTCAACACCGACATTGATAGATCGATCGAAGGATCATCTGCCAAACTTGTTTCAACCAACGAACTCAGTGGTGGTGCTCGAATCAATCGATTGTTCCACGAAAGATTCCCATTCGAAATTGTCAAAATGGAAATTGATGAGAAGGAGATGCGCAGAGAAATTCAATTCGCTATCCGAAATATTCATGGTATCCGTGTCGGTCTCTTCACCCCAGATATGGCTTTCGAAGCAATCGCAAAGAAACAGATTGCTCGTCTGAAGGAGCCATCGTTGAAATGTGTTGATTTAGTTGTCAATGAATTGGCTGCTGTCATTAGACAATGCGCTGAAACGGTAAAATTTACCAAAAAAGGTTGAGAAACTGAATTGAAATAATATATGTTTCAGATGTCAAGATATCCACGCCTTCGAGATGAACTTGAACGAATTGTTGTGTCTAACATGCGTGAGCGTGAACAAATTGCCAAATCTCAAATCGCTCTCATCGTTGACTTTGAACTTGCATACATGAACACCAATCATGAAGATTTCATTGGTTTCAGCAAGTGAGTACATTACTTGTCATTCAAATAAATTAGCACATAAAAAATAGTTCAAAATGAACCATAATTTTCAGCGCCGAAGCAAAAGCATCGCAAGGACAATCAGCCAAAAAGAATCTTGGAAATCAAGTGATCCGAAAAGGATTCCTATCACTTAGCAACATCTCATTCGTTCGCGGTTCCAAAGAAAACTACTTTGTCTTGATGTCTGATAGTTTGAGTTGGTACAAAGACGAGGACGAGAAGGAGAAGAAGTATATGCTTCCATTGGATGGCATCAAATTGCGCGATATTGAAGGAGGTTTCATGTCTCGTCAACACAAATTTGCTCTTTTCTATCCAGATGGAAAGTGAGTTTCAATCAGCACCGAAAAAATATACTCTTTTGTAATTATTGCGGCATGCTATCTTTTATTTTAAAATTATTTTTCAGGAAGTGGGTGTAGTTTATTTTTGCTTCTTCTAGAAAAAACTCATTTGTAAGACTACCTTTTTACATTCAAGTGTCGTATTTGTCAGATATTTAGTTGAATTCTGATAGAAAATACCAGTGGTGTAAAGCATGATAACAACGCACGGTTTTTAATTATTATTTTAAAAAAGCCGCTTCAGAAAAGTTTTTTTTTCAGGAACATTTACAAGGATTACAAACAACTTGAGTTGGGATGTAATAATTTGGATGAGTTGGACGCGTGGAAGGCGTCATTCCTCAGAGCTGGAGTCTATCCTGAGAAACAGAAAGCACCGGAAGACGATAGCGCACCAGAAGTCGATGAATCGTCAATGGATCCACAACTTGAACGTCAAGTTGAAACTATTCGCAACTTGGTCGATTCTTACATGAGAATTATCACGAAAACTATCAAAGATTTGGTGCCAAAAGCAGTCATGCATTTGGTTGTCAATCAAGTCAGCGAGTTTATGCGCGAGGAATTGTTGGCTCATTTGTATCAATGCGGTGATACTGATGCGTTGATGGAAGAATCGCAGCTCGAAGCGCAAAAACGTGAAGAAATGTTGAGAATGTATCACGCTTGCAAGGAAGCACTCAGAATCATATCTGAGGTGATTATCAGTTTTATAACAACTTTAACCCAGCAAATTGAAAAATTTTAGGTTAACATGAGCACACTTGGCGATGCTCCACCACCACTTCCAACTGACTATCGTCCAATCGCATCAGGACCTTCTCCAATTCCAAGGTCGGCCCCTGCTCCACCACCGGGTGCGCGCGCTGCACCAATGCCACCACGACCAGGACCGGGAGGACCACCACCACCAGGAATGCGTCCACCAGCAGGAGCTCCAGGAGGAATGTATCCACCATTGGTTCCATCGTAAGTTGTTTTTCAGAAAACCAAAAAGTCACAACCTTTCCTGTAATTGTACCCACAAATCTTCTTCTAATAATCGTGTAACAATTATCCTAAAAATAATGAATAAATCTAGACGTCCGGGACCTGGCGGCCCACCTCCAAACATGGCACCGCCTAGATAAGTATTGTAAAATGATCCACTGATAAGGTTGGTTGGTTAGATATATGCATGTTGTTGATCCTGTGAAGTTTCTCTATATATATATATATATGGTTACTATTTTCATTTTACATCTTTCGAATTTTCTTTCAAGCAAACTATATCTTTGATGTTGTGTCGAGAAGTCTATCATGTAATTTTCAGCTTTTTTTAGAAATTTTTCTAGCGTTGTGAGTTTATTGATTCACATCGATTCCCTAGCATGATATGTAGTTTGGTAGTTTAGGAACTGTATTCATATGTATACTTTTTCAGAAGAGCACCAACACCAAACAATGGTCAACCACCAGTTCCAGCGCGTCCTCAAGTTCCAGCTAGACCATTTTAAATTTTATTTTCTATTCTTTCCTATCTCAAAGAATATTTATTTCTTTTTTCATTGCTTTCTTTTTCCTCATCACTTTTTCCAGTTGAATTTCTCATCATTATATCGTAATCCCTCAAACTTATTAAATTTTTCGATGTCATATTAAATGTAGAAAATCTGTACAACAATTATTATGTCTCGGTGTTTTCTCTTAGGCATTTTTTTCAATTATTTAACCCGCAAAAAATTTGAGCCCCAATATATATTCATTCTTGAGGATTGTGCTTTTATTAGGTGACAATTCTTGCTCCGTCTCTCTCTTATCTCCAACTGTGTTCTTCTCATCAGCGGTGAATTTTACATATGTGGTTACCCTTTCATTTTACCCTAAATATTTTGTAAATTAATCTACCAGAGCAATACTTCCCCCTTTTTTAGTGCATTTAGGACTTATTTTGCCCCGATATTTATAATTTTTCTTATTTATTTTGAGTATGTAAATGTGCACAAGAAACCATCTTGGGCATTTGTAATTTATTCAATTATCATAATGCAAATTTAGTTGAGTTATTTATTCAAATAAAGTTTGGTAGCTGATGAACTTTGTTGTTGTTTATCTCAAGTTTTGCATGAAATCAGGCAAAGTTCAAAAAACTAGGTCCCGCCCGTCGGAACACACATTTTGCAGAAATAAAATACGTAGAACACGGAGAAGAAGAAATTATTGATTGAAATTGAATGGCAATTTGGTGTAAAGTTAACTGAAGCAGGCAAAACGAAGAGATGAATGAGATACTTTTTCTCGAAAAACGTTGTGCCAAAAAATTGAGTTTTTTCTTTCTCCTATCGCTGTTGTTGTTGTTTCTTGATTTTGACGGGTTTTTTTCATTTCAGGCGAAGATTAATGATTTCTCAAATGCTAACTATGAGTTCTCATGTTGTCTTGAGATCGAAGTTAAACAAACACTTGACCACATCAATGTTGTTTCGCTAATTTTGTAGTTTTTTACGATTTTTTGTGAAATTACGTCATTTCATTATTTCTCATCAAAAACCTATCAATCATCTGGTTATAAAAAATAAGTTTAATGAAATTATTTCAATTTTTGTTTGTAAATAGTTTTATTTTTCATTGTTGTTGTTTTATCCAGACTTCTCCTTTGTTATTTCAGTTTTTTTCCAAAACGTAAAAACAGTCTCGTGATGATCGTTTTGAACAGTTTTCTTCTATATTCAATATATTGTCAACATGAGAGACTTTTTTCACAAAAAAACTCAGCCTTCTCGGAATGTGACGTTCACATATCTTAAATACACGCTAATCCAGAAGCTTTTATCAAAACTCTGAACAAAACACCTCGCGAATGTCATGATTTAATTTTTTTAGAACCTACACACAAATTTTGAAAGACTTCTAGAAATCCATATTATATCATCAGTGTTTTAATTTTGGTTGCAGACGTAGTACGTTTAACAAAAATAGTTCAGTTTTTTTCTTACCATGTTTTATGCAATACGTGTCCTTTTCTGAATGAATGCAAAAGTCAACCAGTAATGTTTCTTAATTTTCATCTATTGAGAACATGCACAAAATGTTTTTATAACCATTCTCAGTTTCACAGTTCTCTCTCATGAAAAAATAGTACTTGAATAATCTCATAATAGATTAAAAAATGTTCACTAGAACATTTTTCAAAATCAAGACTATTGTTGAAACGTTTGAAACTTCTTGAAAACAACTCTTAAATAATTTTTCGATTCTTCCCTCTTTTTTTTGATGTTGTGTTTTTTCAATATCTACGCCCACAATCTGTTTCCGGGCCTTGGACAAGTTCATAAACTTTTTGAAAAACACTTATGAAATTCGATATGAAACAGAATGTATATGTTTAGAAAATTTTTCGAGAGTTTTTCTTCTAGAAAAATGTTTTCTTGAAAAACAGAAAAGTATTTTGAATAAGAATACTAGAAGTTTCACAAAAAAATCGAAAATATGAAAGTTCGATATGACGTGATTCCCAAGATGGTAGTTTTTCAATGTCAAAGAGAATACCGGTAAAAAGAATTCGTTTTATACTATACTTTCCCCATATTTTTTACTTCTTTATGCTTATAAATTTTTTTCGAATTCGGAATAACTTTTACACATGTTTTTTTTGCTATAAAAATCAGCCGAAATTCTTATTCAACTGGTCTCTTCCCACATGTTCTCTTAATAATAAGTAGTCAACGGAAAAGCATCATATCTTCAAACTCCATTGAATTATTTTCAGATCGATCGAAATAAGACATCAGGTAGGTCTCTTTGCGAGAGACCAAGATACCTTTTTGTTGGAAGAAGAAAAACTGAAAGAAAACGAAAAGAAAGCGATTGAACGAAGAAAAAACATCAACACATTACAAAGAAGCCAAGCTCAAGATAAAAAAGAAAACAACAACGAGGAAACGAAAATCAAAAGCAAATCTCATGTTGATGAGAAATAATAAATATTATTGCTATTACCCACATAATCACTATTGATTGCTACTAATTATTGATTGTTAATTGATTATTCGACCATAGAAAAAAAAACCAACATGGCAACAGCTAATGGTAATGCGAATCCAGTGTTCAGAAGACAAGCATCAACAGGTAAGCTTCATTTTCTAGCTTATAAGTAGTATAATTTTTCATAAATGAAAAAATTCAAACAGCATTTTTGATTTTCTGAAAAGATTTTCTGCGTTTTTAATGATATCATCTTTGAAAGAAGGATTAATACTATGACTAACTTTTAAGACTTGCTCGAAATTTTTGCTCAATTTGTTTCATTGTCAGATATCATAAGCCTCGAAGAAGTTTCGCGGAGGTAAAATTTAACATTTTTAATAATTTCCAATTGATTAGAAAACATATGATATTATGAGAACACATAATATCTAGTTTTCGCTTTTTTCTGAATGTTTAAGACAAAAAAAGTTCATATATCATTACATATATTTGATTTACAGTAAGAAACTGGATATACAAACTGTCTACCAACAAAACAATCTGAACATAAGTGCCATGTTCTTAAAAACTTGAATGAAAAAGATCACAAAAGGTCAGACAAATCAAAGAATAGCCCCCCAAAGTCTCAACCGCCTAGGTAAACATATCAACAACTCCCACACTTAACAAAACAACACCACGAATTTTGACGCATCTCTCATCAGAAAAAGTTATAAATTCGCTCATAAATGCACAAAGAAGCACACACAAGCACAAAAAAAAGAAAAAAAAAGATATCAAAACGATTGAGCTGAGGAAAACGCGCACACTCTCGCCGTTGTCCAAGAGTACACAAAATCTCGTCGGCTCCTTTCCTCTATTGTCAAATTTTATCCTAACTTATTCAGTAGTATATATTCACTCTTTTCGATCTTACTTGTTCTGTTTTTTATGTTTACTAGTCATTCACAACCTTCATCACAATATATAAAAAATAATGAATCACCCTATGGATGCGTGAGGTTAAGACATGTTAATTATGGTGATGAACAACGACAATTGAATTCTTATAATCGATTATCGAAAAGATTTCACAATAGAGAAAGTGTTTCAAGTTTTTCCGATTTTTATGCAAGTAATTATGAAACTATAGGTGCGTTTTTTGTTTTACAAAAAGAAGAACAAATTATAGACTTTCGTAAATTCAAAAACAATAAATTTTGTGGCTAAATTTATTCAGTAACCTGAAAAATTACTCATTAGATTTGCCGAAAACATATATTCTCAATAATCGAAAAGTTGATGTGGCAGTGAGTTGATGTGGCAAAAAAAAATACTAATCATTTCTTTTTCGAAACTTGATCATTGTGTTGAAAATTTTTATTCCTATTCTCAAATAGCTCTAGTTGTTCATTTCAAAAAAATTTCAAAAAGTTCCATTCAAGATTTCCATACACATTCTTTGCACTTTTTTTTGCAAAACCAAACAAAAACAATAGAGTTTTCCTTTGGGACTCATATCTCCATAAACAAAAAAAATATGTCTTGAATTTTCCCCATCCATCTAACTGACATGAAAACAAAACGAGCAAATACGATATCGAGATAAGTAAACTAATGAAAAACTGAGTCGGATTAAAATAAACATTAAAAGTGTCTCACTTTTTCATTTCAATGTAAAATAAAAAAAATGTATCACAATGCACTTTGTATTAATCCACCTTCACCATCGATTTCTAATTTGTTAGATGTTTATCAGTATTCTGGTGAGATTTCAAAAAACAAACCATTGTTGAAAGAGGTTTTTTTTTCCTACAAGTATATATTTTTCAGCTGGCGCCAATCCTGTATTGACTGTTGCACTTACTCCAGTACCAAAAGTCGACTACAGTGTAACAAAAGGAGGTGCTAAAACATGGATCGTATTATTAGTTTTTGTAATATTATGCACTAGTTTATATACTATATTTTCGGATAAAAACCTTCGAGACTCTGAACGAGACGTGAATTCACATAGAGGATATGATCATGATGGTGAAGAAACTTACCATAATGCTCAAGCTGATGATGACGATGACGACGATGATGATGAGTGAGTCTCAATTTTAAATATCTCTCGTTTTTTATTTTTTTTAAATTTATATTCCTGGTTTTGTATATTAATGTTCATATTTATCTGAGATCATTGAACGGGTACTTTGGTTAGGCATTTTTTTTTAGAAAATATACATGTTCTACCAGTTTTCTGACTGTTTGAACTCAAGAATCATTGTATCATGTACACCTCAAGTTTTTTTTCAGCCATGAACATCCACCAACTCGAAAACATGTGACACCACAACAAAATCAAAAAGCAGCTCCAGCGCCAGTCGATGGTAAAAAATTATATTCCAATTTCTTCAAAAACATTTTTTTTACAGATGATGATGACGACGATGATGATGAAGAGGAGCAAGACCACAGTCTCGGTGGAAGATTGTTTGCAGGACTTCGTAAGAAGATCACGGACCGGTTGATGGAATCTAAACCAGTTGAGAAGGAGAAAGTCGCACCCAAAAAAGCTGCACAAGAACGAGTGAAAGAGCAGAAACAAGTTGCCAAGAAGAAGAAACCAGTTGTAGTTGTGGAAGAGGATGATGACGATGATGATGATGACGATGACAATGATGATGATGTTGAAGTTCAGGCACCACCAGAACCTCCAAGAAAACAAGGACGTCAACAGAATAAAAAAGAAGAGCATCGACATAAGAAGTATGAACAGGTTAAGGAGGAAGAAGAAGACGATGATGACGATGAGGATGATGATGATGATGATGATGATGATGACGACGATCAGGATGACAAAAAAGATGATAAGGTAACTTCGAATATTTGAATACATGAAAACTGTCAAACGTCGTTTTTTGAATAATTCTTATTGACAATATGATTTTTCAGAACAAGGAGGAGGATGATGACGATGATGAAGACGATGATGATGAGGATGATGAAGATAAAGCTGATGAGAAAAACAAAAAAACATCAGAGGCCAAGGATGATGCTGATGACGATGATGATGATGACGACGACGACGATGATGATGATGAAGAAGAAAAACAATTATCACCAAGAGAGGCCAAGAAGCTGCGAAGGCAACATCTTAGAGATATTCGTGGTTCCAAAAAGTCTGGAGTCAGAGAATGTGTTCATAAAGATTGTCCCGATTTTGATTCTGTGAAACCAAGAAAATCGCTTTTGCTGAAAAAGAAGAAATCTGTGAAGTCTGCTATTGATAGAATGTTGGAAGATGAGATGGATGATGATGATGACGACGATGATGACGATGATGATGACGATGAAGATAATGACGACGGAAACGATGATAATGATGACTCTGAGGTGGAGCATAATTCCAAAGACACGTAAGTTTATTTCTTCAACTTATATGTCTATTTTTAAAAAACATTCAGAGCAAGCAGTTCATCTTACAAACGACATGCGATTACAACCAAAGAAGAAATCGGTTTCCGCAGCATTTTGGATCGCGCTGACAGTCTTGTTGAGAAGGTAAAGAAACCGTTATCGAGTCGAAAACTTGTCAAAACTGGCAAACGGTGATTGAGAGATGATAGTGTGAAAATGGCTTCACGATTGTTTTATGTGCCATGTTTGCGGGTGCTCGTATTCAGAGGTTCCTATCAAATTCAAATGCTCTTTCGTTTTGTTTCATGTTAGAATTGTCTAGTCATCATTGAGAATGTGTTTTAGATTTACTTTGTTCATTGATCGCAGGTCTAATAAATCGTTCTTGGATGATACCTTATCTTCTCATATGGAACTATTTCATCCTTAAATGTATTTTCTCACACATTGTGGATTTTTTAATGTTTAACTGAATGGCCTTCTGGATTTTATCCGAAAAATAACATTTTTATGATGAATGTCGGATTTTAATATACTTATAACAAACCTCAAACGGTTCGAAAGAAACTCACCTTTGGAGGATCAGAGAGATATCTTATTTTAAAAAAACCTTCAATTATTATGACAAGGAAAAAAAACCTTGAAACAGTTCATTTGCAAAAAATAATAATCACAAGGAAATTTCAATGAGATAGCCGGGGGATAAAAAGCTGATAATCACAATTTGTTCCAAAAACTTAAACCGTCAACTCTGGTAAAACATGGTAGAACATACTTTTACCGATTTGAAAAAAAAGGGAAAGGGTTATATATGCTTACAATTAATTTTTTTGGTTCAAATTTATCACTTCACATCAAAACAGTGATCGACATAGAAAACGCTGAACAGTTCAAAAACTGTTTTTTGAGACATATCACCCTTCTTTGAATCTCCTCTAATCTCCATCAAAATTTTATTTCCTCCAGTTTGTGGCTTTTTAGATATAATAGATCAAGAAAATTTCTTTCAAAATTTCAGCATGAATATGAAGAAGCTATTGAATTATTCGACCATGTCATCGCTGTATATCCAGCATCATCAAGAGCTTATTTTGGAAAAGCAAGAGCATATGATATCCGTGGAGAAATGCAAGCGAATGAGATTGATCGTGATCGTGCTATTGATATTTACGAGAAGATTCTGCAAAATCCAGCAACACCTGAAGCATTATTCAGACAAGCTGCGCAGAGACTCATTGAAAGAACTAGATTCAGAGGAATGCTTCACAGAACATTACATGCTCATAGATTATATATTGATAGGTAGTATCTATAAATGTTGTGAATCAAAAATGAAAATCATCTTTACAGGTTCCCAGAAGATTTGAGTCTCCAAACTGATTTCGCAATTACATTTGTGATGATGAAAAGATACGAAGATGCTCGAAGTGTTTTGAAAAACGTTTTGGCTCGAGATCAAAACAATGTTGTAGCTCTCGCCTACTATGGTTATATTCTGAAGGCTCATGATGACAAAATTGAACAGGGTGTTGCTCTGATGAGAAAAAGTTTGAAGCTTGCTGCGGACGAAATTAAAGATCCTAAATTCTTCTATCAACTTGGTCATGGATTGACTACACTCGGAAAGAAAAATGAAGTATCAATAATTTTTGTTTGACGTGACACACGAATAAAAATAAAATTTCAGGCTGATGCTGTTTATCAAAAAGCTGCACAAATGGGTGTATTCATGACTGCTCAACAACGAAGTCTGTACAATATTGATGGGCTCACAGCTAGACCTTGGTGGACTGTCGATCAAACCCCTTATTCTAAGTTTTTGAAGGTATATCTCATTATCATTTTATATCCTTCTTTCATATTTTCAGAGCATTGAAAGACAGTGGGCAACAGTTCGACAAGAGAGTATGGAAGTTTTGAAAGATTGCTCAGATTGTTGGCAAGACCATAATCAACAATTAGTCATTGACGGTCAATGGAAATATTTCCCAATAATGTCTGGAGCACAATTCATCAAAGGAAGCTGTGAGAGAATGCCACAAACCTGTCTTATCTTACAAGAATTCACCTCTTCAACAAATGCCAGTAAATCAGAAATGTATTTATCTGTTTTGTCATCTGGTGGACAAATTTTACCACACTGCGGACCAACAAATTATCATCTACAAGCTCATTTAGGATTAGTTTCGCCGTCTGAGGCAAGAATACGAGTTGGAAATGAAACAAGAGGTTGGAGGTCTGGGAAATTTATCGTTTTCGATGATTCATTTGAACATGAACTTCAATTTGATGGGGCATCTTCATCTGCTTTCCGATTAGTATTAGTATTGCAATTGTGGCATCCTGATGTTCAGCCACACCAACGCGTATTGTCATTCCTCAATTGATAATTTGAAATTCTGATCTTCTATTTTTTTTATTGAATAAATGATTTTCTCACAGTATTAGATAAACAAAACAAGAACACACAGATATGAGACACGTTTTTGCTCCGTCATTTTTGTTTATAATTCTTGAAAATGTTCTCTTATGTGCTTTGCAGAAACCGGTGACACTCGCGAAAAAGTTTTTTTTTTCTGTATCATTCAGTAGATATTCTTCACAAAAAAAATTCAGTGCAAGTCAATCTTACATGTGAAATGTTCGAAATAAACTATAATTCCAAATTAGAATATTGATTTATTAATGAGATTAAGTTTTAAGTGGGAAGAAGTAATGGTACTTCAACATATAAATCAGAAAATTATTAAAAAAATAGATATACATCGAACTCTTTAAACTGAGAATATTTATTGATCATAGTTGGCATTAAAAATGGGGATCAAACGGAGATGAGGATGGATAGCAATGATGTAATCCATTATTTCCTGAAACTTATTTATTTTAGAGTTAAACAGAAGTTTGAACTTCCAGAGTCATTATCTTTCACGAGGAGTGTCAGAAAAAGTCGCATGAAATGGCAACTGAGATTGAACAAAACTATTCAAAAAATATAAACATTGGTGGTTCCTTGTGATGTTTTCCCATTATAGGTTATTTTAAATTTTTGAAAATGAAGGATTTTTCTTTAAAAATCTCTGAATCAGAGTAAAGTATATAGTCAAAAACCCCTTTTCAACCTACTACTCACCACATATTGTCCATGAGAATTGCACTGATGAATCAATTCTAAAATTTGTGTAAGGTGGTCATACATTTCGGTGATCAGACCATAATTGTCAGTGATCGGAATAAGACTCACGGCATATCTCCAAACTGCTCTTTCTAGGACATCAAGTTGGCCCTGGAAAAAAGTATCAACTACAAAATTGACTCTGATAACTCACTCGTTCATCGGGCGTCAAATTACGATGATTCATTGTTTCTAGAGAATAGGAGTCACTAGAACAGGAACAATAAAAACTGTTTTCGAATATTCAAATGAAAAATGATGAACAAGTTAATTTATATAATCTAGGCCGTAATTCAATTTAATAAGACGAAGAGCACGTGAATTAATGTAATAACAGAAAAATAGAATGTTTTTTAGGTCACCTTATTGGAAAGGCAACAGATTTAATAAGGGTGTGAAAAAATATGAAAACAAAATTATTGACAGGAAAATTGGAAGTCTACTGTATTCTCTTGCACTACTGAAATGAAAAATAGGACCACTCAAAAAAAAGCCAAGAAAAATATGCCAACGATATATTGCCTGAAATCTTAAACCTTTCCGTGAAGTGGTTCCTATCATCGTCAAATTTAACCTGTATTTATGTAAAAAATGTCTAAATCTATCCCGGAATGATCTAATGAATGAGATGTATAGCTTTACGCGTTCTGGAATTTTTTCAAATGAATTACTCGTTCAACTGAATGAGAAGAGAACAAATTCATGACAAAAACTCGATACATCTCCAAGCGACACCAAAAAAAACGTAGTCAATATTTATAGGCAGTTCCAGCGTCTGATTGATCCAATAATAAGGTAGGTCCATATTTTTTGAAGATAACACGAAATAAGTACTGACGTTGTTTGATCATTCTCAAGACTCACCATATCCGAACATTTTGTTAGGACCATGAACAAGGTTTTCAGTGAGAAAGGTGCAGCTCTTTATAAAATGACATTCGATCAAGGTTGCAGGCTGCGCAAACATTTTTGACACAAATTGTTCTGAAACGCACATTTGGAACCTGAGAAAAAAAATTCGATTACGAAATCTGTTCCATGAATTGCTTGAAAAACATTTTTCAACTTCAAATCGATCGAGAAGTTTCGTTGAGCTGTGACGTTGGTTAACATTTTTTTAAAGTTTTTTCAACCTTATCTCACATGCGACTTCATTTTCAAGAATCGTTTATGACGTGACAAAATTCGTCAATCTATTTAAAAATAAAACAATATCATCTACAAATAATAAAAATAATTGATCCGAAAAAATCAAAATCTATCGATCGACCTCTCCAAACACAATATCCATAGTTCCAATGACAGCAACAACGTCAGCAACTAAAGCCATGTAACAAACATCATGAATAGCGGCCAAATGTGGGAATCCTGGAGCACGGATGAAGCATCTACAAAAACAGAAGTTTTTTTTTTGAATAAAGATAAATATGTATCTGCTGACCTGTATGGTTTACTTGTTCCATCGGCAACCAAATATACTCCGAACTCTCCTTTTGGTGCTTCAATTGGAACATAGGCAGCTCCTGGTGGTACTTGGAAACCTTCGGTGAAGAATTTGAAGTGATGAATAAGAGATTCCATGTTTTCTTTCATTTCTCCTCGTTTTGGTGGAACAACCTTGTGATCATCAACCTTGATTTCACCAGATGGCATTTGGTTCAAACATTGGTGGATGATTTTCAAAGATTGTCTCATTTCTTCAACACGACACAAATATCTATCATAACAGTCTCCTTTGGTTCCGATTGGTACATCGAATTCAACTTGGTCGTAAGCATCATAAGGTTGTGTCTTTCTCACGTCTTGTTTGATTCCAGATCCACGAACCATAACACCACTGAAACCCCAGTTCAAAGCATCCGAAGCCGACACGAGTCCTAGGAATTATATTTGTGAAAATGACACATTCTTACATTCTGTCTCACCAATATCAATAGTTCTGGCTTTCCAGATTCTGTTTTCAGTCAACATATCTTCCAACTCATCGATTCTTGCTGGGAATTTAACAGCCCAGTCATAGATATCATCCATCAAACCAATTGGAAGATCCCAAGCAACACCACCTGGACGAACATAGTTGGCATGCATACGAGCACCAGAAACACGCTCCGAGAATTCGAAAAGTTTTTCACGCTCTTCGAACATCCAGAAGAACGGTGTCATTGCTCCAATATCAAGAGCGTGAGTTGTGATACCCATGATATGATTTTGAATACGAGTCAATTCTCCCATCAATGCTGAAAATATGAATAATAAACATAGTTTTTCAAATCCAGAGTTAGAACATACTTCTGATGTATTTGGCGCGTGGTGGAATATCGATACCAAGAAGCTTCTCAACAGCCAATGACCAAGCTTGCTCGTTACACATCATGGAGACGTAATCAAGACGATCGAAATATGGAAGAGCCTGAAAAACAGATGAGTTGATGATAATCCCTGTTTTATGCTCTGTTTTAGACGTTTGTTAAATTACAGCATGTATATTGATTATGTACGAAGTATGCTTTCAACAAGTAGCTGCACATTTTTGAACTGAAACCGAAATACTTGGTTTTAATTTCTTTATCGTGCATTTTTTCTCGTTTTATTGTTCATTAGGAGACCGATAACAAATCTTGTCAATCTGGAAAGGCGACCGCCTGGTCAAAATTAAAGGAAAGGGCTGTGCTAGGCAATTTTGAGTCGAACCGGAGGCATGAAGTAACAACTCTCTCTCTCTAGAGTACGCCAGTATTTTTTTCAAGATTTTTTTCAATTGGAGTCTTGAAAATGAGCGAATTTACAATTGACTTTTATTGTTCGTTGCAGGTAGGTCCCTTTCAGTCATTAGGGTATCAAATATTTTTAAATGCAGCTATTTTTTAGTACTTCTTCTTAACCATTTAGCATTGTTGTTGCTTTTTCCTCGAATTTGAAGACTAATGGTTGTTTTCACTGATTGTGGTTTTCTTGGCGGCGTGTTTTTATTTTTATTTTTTGTTTTTATTGAAGTTAATTATCAGAATGCTTACCTGAGTGTATGTTTTGTGCTCGATAAGTTTCTCTGTCGCACGATGGAGAAGTCCAATATGTGGAATAGCCTTGATGATGACTTCTCCTTCAAGTTTCAAAACCAAACGTAATACTCCGTGAGCAGCTGGATGTTGTGGTCCGAAATTCAGAATCATGTTCTCCAAGTTCTTCTCTCTGTGTTTTCCAGTGTACGAGTCACTCATCACTGGCTCAGAGTAGGCCAACTTTTCCAGTTTGTCCAAACCGATTTGCTCGTCAAAATCAGAAACACGCTCCGACATCCATAGTTTACCCATTGTTCCTCCAGTCTGTAACAAAATTTTTGATTTAAAAAAATGATGATTTGAATATTTACTTTGAATTGTCTTTCGAATTTCGCATCTGGATACCAAATTGTGTGAGATTGACGATTTTGAGTTGTTGACGAAACGCATGGTACACCGGTGCGAAGGCAGGTTGATACGACTTTTCTACCCAGCATTTTGGCTGGAATAACAAGAAAATTGTACTTGAAAACACCTAGACAGTTGATTCCTGAACAAAGCGGCGAAATATCTAAATTTTCTCTGACGAACGTTCTTCAATACATTGAAAAATAGTTCATACTTATCAAATTTTCATCAACAAAAATTAATACTAAACAATAATTAGCACTACAAACTATTCATTTTCGAACAGATTAAGTGAAATAACAAAGTAACCTTCCAAAATAACAAGAAAAACAAGAATTAGTAGGTACCGAACGAAAAAAATAAAAAAGCGACAACACTGCCCGTTGTTTAGCACACATGTAAACCAGGAGTATCGTTGTTGTCTGTTGATTCTTTTTCAAATTCTTTTCTTTTTTTTTGTTTCTTATCATTGTATTTTTGTCTCAAAGTAAAAAGTCAAGCCCATTTTCTGATTAATTTATTACGAGCCGCCGCTGTTCTTATTTCAGTATCAGTAAAGGGACAAATCGATCGTGAGTTTTTCTCAGTGTTTATTTTCCAATTTTAAACAATTCGAATTTGTATAAATTAATTAATTAATTATAAATCAGTTTTGTCATGATGTTTGATAGGTGTACTTTTAGAGTTCTCATTTGATTAGCGCGGCCGTACGCGTCGCGTATCTCTTTGCCAAAAATTGCCTGTCTCTACCACCCTTAAAAAATAACTGTGACCATTTTTCTCTCGCCTCATCATAAATATCGTTGATAGACGTATCATTGAATCGTGACAAACCCTAAAATCGTATATATGTTTTTTTTTTCTTAGTTCGGAAAATCGATGAATTGTTTCTGGCTACAAAAATGACAGTATTATACATATACATATACATTTCTCGCCAACGTCTTGCTGTTTTATTTTCATTATTTTTGAGATGAAGTGTTATATTTTTTTCAGATGTCTTCCGATCAACAAATCGAAGATGTATTTAGAAGACCACCAGTACGACGGAAAACGAATGCATCACATTGGTTGAAAGCTGACTTGACACGGAAGTCTAGACCAGAAGAGCATCCGGAAATATGCAATCATTTGATGAATCTTGATGAAACGTGTATATTGAAAAGTTTGAACCAAAAAGTGGTAAGTTCCATGATTTTTTAATTACATGAATTTTTAATTTGCAGGTGAGCTGTGTTAAATGTTCAGCACCTGCAGTATTTGTATGTGCTGAAAGGAGGTGTGCATTCAAAGACAGAAGTGGTTTCTGTAATCAACGCGATCACATATTCCCACATTTCCGTGACAATTATCATCGAATCATGTTATACCTGCCAAAGCAAATCTTATGTTGTAATATATGTACAAAGCAAGTCCCTGCTGAAAAATTGTTCGAATATAGGGAGGAATCAGTCGGTTCATATATGAGCAAAATGAAAAAAACATGAAAATTATTCCAGCTTGCCATGGATGACGGGGTAGACTGGATAGACAAAACAGCTCTTCCACTTGGAGCTACAGGGTTGTTGAATACTGGTAACACATGTTATGCAAATGCGGCTTTACAGTTATTAACTCATTGTCCTCCATTAGTTCAGTATTTTCAAAACTGGGTTAGTTTTACATATTAACATATTGAAAACGAGAAAAGTTCCATTTTTCAGCAGTGTAAATATACTGGTATGAAAGATAATTTTTTTGCCGATCTGTTTGCAAGGTTGATCAAAGTTATGTACAGCGAAAACCGTTACCCATGTCTTGATCCGAGCGAACTTCTTGATGTAAGATTCTCAATGTTTTATACTTCACAAATCACTTTTTGCAGATTGTTCGAGGAAAAACGTGGAATTTTTTTCCTGGTATGCAACATGATACTCAGGAATTTATGAAATCCTTCCTCGATGTTCTCCATAACGACATACAACAATCAACTTCACAAACAGAGTCTACGATTGTGAGTGAATTGTTTGGAGGAACAATGGAGAGTTGTATCACCTGCTCAGAATGTCAAAACATCTCAGTAGTGAAAGAGGATTTCACAGATCTCTCACTTTCGTTAGATGACCAAGAATCTTCGGATTCGGTAGATCTCAATGGAAATGTTAGTGAATCCACTTTGTTATATATTCCAACTCTGAAAAAATTGCAGGAACCGCCAAAAGAAGATGGATCATTGAAGTTGTATGCCAAATCCAGAAGTCGTGAAATCCATTTGTCAGAGTGTTTCGATAGATTTTTTAGAACAACTCATTTAACTGGTGATAATAAGTATTTTTGTGCAATTTGTAAAAAGTAAGTAACGTGAATTTAAAAATGGAAAGTTTTCAAATTTTTCAGACATGTTAACGCTATTAAAACTTTGAAATTATCCGAAATTCCAAATGTGTTGAGCGTTCAACTAAAACGTTTTAGATACAGTGAAGTACTTAGTACAAAGGTTAGTTCTCTCAACATAATCAAAGACAGGATTTATTTTTCCCTTTACAGATTGATAATCCTGTGTTGAGCCCATTCTTTGACTTGGATATATCCAACTATTCGAACACTTTGACCGACGCAAAATACGATTTGATCGGATTCATAACACATGAAGGATCAGCGCCTGACTGTGGACATTATATTGCTTATAGTCGATGTGCTAATACTATGGGATGGTAAGACTTTGGAAATAACGCTTTAAAAAATTGCTGCATTTTCACAGGACTCACTTCGAAGATTCAAGAGTGCGCAAAATGGACGATGTTCGAAATCAAAGAAAAAAGGCATATGTTATGTTGTATGTAAAACGAGGTTATGATAATCGTACAGAGCTGATAGACCATCCTATTAACACTTCTGGCCCACAGGTTAGAACTTGGATTGGTTTGAAACCTTAAAAGCAAATTTTCAGTGTTATGTATCAAAAGAATGGTGGATAAGTTTCAGAAAAGGTCAATGTTTGCCATTTGATCATAGTAAAATTTTATGCGAACATGGATTTTTTAATCCACGTATCTCAGAATCGGATGATAATATTGTTGAGATTTCACAAGAAATGTATGCAAAAATGCACAAAATGTGAGTTTGTAAAAACAAAACTTTACCGGTAAATTTTTATCAAAAAAATATTTTCCAGTGTTGGTGGCGATCAAATGCTGAAAAGTCTAGATAAGTGCATGACATGTCACGCGAATATTTTCAACGCTGAAGTAAAACAGTTACGCATATCAAAAATGTTGAATAAAGATGATGAATGGGTGAGTAACATTACGACGTTTTTCATATGTGAGTTCAAATTCATTCCAGGCTGAGATCTGTCGTCGTGCACTTCCATCTGCTGTATATGGAACTCATCTTCCGGATACTATGCTCAATACGCTTTGGTTAACAGACTTTGATGCATATATTGGAGATCCGTTACTTTGTTAGTTTATATGATTTTCGAGTTGAAAATAAGTTTTGATTTCAGTGGAACCAGGTGAAATATCGAACAAAGCCTTTGAAAAGCACTTGGAAGTAATCGGCGACTCGAAAATCATAAAAGAAACCATCCCTAATGCCCGTCAGGTGATTCTGGAATCATATAAAATCCTCAAAGCTGAGTTTGGTGGAGGTCCAGATGTAAGTATATCACCCTTGAGAAGTGAAAAGGTGAAACATTATATTTTTCAGGTTTTCCAAACAGATGATGTTCAACCAAGTAAAAGTGATATCGAAATAGCTGAAAAAGTAGTCTCTGAAAGCGTCTCAGAAGCTCTTGATAATATTGAGAATGTTTTGAAGCAAAACGAGCAAGAAAGTTTTCCTGAAGAGGATGAACCGGGAACTAGCAAACCGAAATTGAAGAAAAAATCAAAAAATTCCAAGTAAGACTGGTTTTTAGTTAATTGCCTATATCATTTTTTGCCGGTGCCATGCCTTTGAATTTTTGTTACATTTTTTAGTATTAATATTACCCTGAATGAATGGATTTTTGAAATTTAATACTCATGCCGCTACTGAATTTTACTCATTGCTCAATTTTCCGAAAAAAAGTTTACTTACTGAAGTATTAAAAAAAGATAATCGTTGAGTTTTGAAGCGTGTTGTATCATTTTGAACCATTTGGATGCCATCTAACACTACCCACTCTTTGATAATGTTTTCATACGAAATGGCTGAGTTTTGTTGATTTGCGTTATTTTACTTCTTTGCTAGGTTCATTTTCATTATATAACCCTCACCTTGCAGAAAAATTTTCCAGTCGTGTCACTGAATATACTTCGATTTAAATGCAGTTTTTTTTTAGTTAAAACCAAGATTCGACTTTATTGATATGCAAAAAAACAAAGTTATGGATAAAGGTATATCTATATAATAGATTTGAGTGAGGGAAGTTTTAATATAAAACATGTTGGGAATGATTGAAACAGATCAGACTAGCTTTGTAAAACAGAATGTTTGTATATGGAATATGATTGTTGGCGAGAAAGGACACGTAATCGATCGGAGAAAACATTGAGACAAAGAGTTTTGGAGATGTTAACTAAACGATCAATGAAACATAAATAGAAAACTCATATGTATATCACAAATTACCAGTTTATATCAGATAGCTTGAAACTTAGAAACTATTACTTCTATCTAGCTAAATAAAGAGAGGAATAACAACAATGAAAGAAATCAAAGAGAACAACCGAGTTTTTAAAGTCACATATGTACAAAAGTTTTGGGATCAACACTAGAATAATGCATCTACATCACAGTGTTCTAGAACTCCTGTTAGCTGCCTGAGAGATGAAGCAGCACTGAGAACATCTGGAACTATTTCGCACAGCTGCGAAAATTCATCATCTCGCATACAATTTGAAGACACAACTCTGAAAATTCTCATTTAAGATACCCAAGAAGTTCTCTATAGGCCACTCACTTTTGTAATAGTCGTATGTATTCTTCACTATCGTTGTGAACTGCATGTATTGGAGATAATCTGTCATCCACTTGGTAGAGAATTATAACTGCTAATGTGTTGAAAACACCAGGTTGGACACGTAAGCTCATCGCTTCATGTTCCAGAATTCTAAAAAAATAATAGAATAATTTTTTTTGTGATTTTCTTTTCCTGTTACCTAGTCAATTTATGTGCTAAATCCGGTGTCACTCCTTCTAAACTGATACTTTCATTGTGCTGAATCCATTTGATAACACAATACGCATGAAGCCTCTCTGAAAATAGGGATATGTTCTATATCTATACGAAATTGAAAAAGCAACTCACCACAGATTAAGGATACCCTATCCTCTTTCGATAAATAATTGAAAGAAGTCAAAATTTTCAGACCACCCGTTATGAGTTCAACGCCTCTATCTTTCAAAAGATCAAGAAGTGTGAAACTATCCAAGCCATCGTGAATCCATTGATTTGCAACCTCATTGATTTGATCCAACTGTTCTTTTTCCTCGCTGCTAAATTCTGGTGGTATTGCCTCCGCTAGCGCTGAAAGTGATTGATAAATTCACAGAAAAAACATGAAATTAGTTCTTACCACTGTCGAGAAGTGGCATATAAAGTGAATCTCGACGAGACATCGGTGGTTCATCCTGAAAAATTGCCATGTTGATAGTTTTAAGAAAAATGTTCAAATCTTACCAAATAATTACTTGGATCAATTGTCAATGATGCACTATTTAACCATTGAACACTACTGTCGTCTGATGGTAAAAGACCATTACGCTGAAAAATGGAGGTTTGTTTCAATGGTCACGTTCAGTTTGAATTTTTCTTACCTGCATATCTTCAGCGGTCTCTAATTTTGCCTCATCTCCTGAGCTACTATTTGAACTTCCAACATTCAATAAATCTTTTGTGACTTCTTCAACAATATTCGATCCTGGTGGATATCGGCCACATTCACAAGTACAACAACAACTCATCGATCTTACTGTATTATTTTGTATTACTTTCATTAAAACATCTCGCGGAACAGTTATGAGATCAGAAGATGATGGTCCCATTTGGTTCATAACAACCGGGTTATTCTGTTGAGGCATCATGGGTTCTTCAATTGATGTCATTGGATTTATATTCATATTCATATTCGTGTTCATATTGGTGTTCGTGTTTATGTTCATGTTCATGTTCATGTTCATATTCATACTGTTTGGCATCGATTGTGGGATATTTTGTACGTTCGATGGTGGCATAACAGGTGCAAGAGATGCAGAATGTGGAATATTGGGAGGTGGTTGGTTCATTTGAGCAGCAGCAGCTCGTTGTGCGGCAACAACAGCGGCCAGCTAAATATCAATAACATTTTTGAAATTTTTCAGAAATTGTTCTTACTTGTTGTTGTTGTTGATTGATTGCTGCTTGAACATGCTGTACTTGAGCAACCAATTGAGCTTGAGCGTGAACATTTAATAAAGTGTGTTCAACTTCGACTGGTGGGACAAGATTTGCCGGATTCGCATGACCTAACGATGGTGGCATAAACCCATTACTTGTCATTGTGGTCGATGGATCGACATCCATTGAAGGCATTGAGGTAGTTGTTGCACTGACATCAGCTGTCGAAGATGCGCCAGTAGTAGGAATAGAATCAACCATTTGATGTTGATTAAATAAATGTGGAGTCGAAGATAGTGGCGCTATTCCAGCAAAATCACTGAAAAATCATTAACTTAAAACTAACAAAAAAACTCTAATGACTCACTAATCATGATTGGAAAAATCACTGTTATGGTACATGTCATTTTGTTTCGGATCATCTTTCATCGGGTATGATTGATTTTGTTGTAAATGAACAGGATCAAGTATTGTGTTTGGATCATCATTCTGATTGATTATATAATCTACAACACACATTTGATCTGTTTGTGAAGTTGGAGGTTCGTCTAGACTTTGCTCTTCACTTTCTATATATTCCTCTTCAGCTGCACGGATAGCATCCTACAAATTTTAAATGTATAAACAAAATATTTTGGCAAAAAGAAAACCTGTAATCGTCTTTCCCTATTCTCTTCAACGCGTTGTTTTTTCTCTAGTCTTGCCTCGTCTGTCATAATCCATTCTTTTTTCATGCCAACCTGAATAATTTTCAATATTTGAAACGATATTATTTGGAATACTCACGTTGAAACATTTGGCAAGTCTACATCTTTGACAAAACCGTCTTGAAACTACATTGATTTCACATTGCGAATTGAATGGACATCGAATTTCTTTTTCCTGAAAACAAATATGTGGAATGATATGAAATAGAAGGAAAAACCGACCTTATTAGCATTTCTCCGGAAAAACGCTTTACATGATTCACAAGTGATAACATTGAAGTTGTAACTGAACGCCTTGTCCCCACAAACTCGACAAATCTGAAACAGTACATAAAATAATGTATTTTGAATAACAGGTTAGAATCGGAAAACTTGTAACTCAGATATGGATTATAGCAACAAAATTTTTGAACACTCATCATGTTGAACGGTGAGATATATATCCCAGAAAGATTCTGAATTTTAATAAAATATTTTTAAATAATCTCATATTTTGTTTCTGAATTTGAAATTATCAAATTTTTCTATTTCATTCATTGAAAAAAAACACGCACCTTATTTGCAGTTCGCTTGTTTTCTCCATTACCGCTTGATGTTGTATTCGCCCTTTTCCTCGACGCTTTCTTCTCTGTCACCTCATAACTTTGATCTGAAAAATTTATTTGTTTTAAATCAAAATCTCAAACTTCACAATTTCAAAAGAGCATACCTGCTGGCGATGAAGATCTTCCTTTAGAAGAGCTATATTGCATTGGAGAATTGTTTGAGTTACAAGACGTTGGAATGTAATCATCATCTTGTGACCATGATGGCATATGATTCATTTGAGTTGTTGTTGCTTCGGATGTACTACAACTATTCAGGTATGCGGATCGCCTGGTATTGTACATGCTTGTAGCCACACCACTATTCTGAAAAAGGCAACATTGTTTCACACCGCAAACCCGGAATTTGACCCTTTCTTATCAGTTGAGTATTCGAAAAAAAAAACTGATAAAACTTTGCGCAACTTCTAAAAATCTTTTCAACTTTTTCTCAGAATAGAAAATGGCGGTTTGTTTTTAATTACAGGTTTCCCAAAAGAGCATTTTATATTGTTCAATGATCATGTACTCTTGTATAAATTATAGACCAAAAACTTACATATGGCATTTGAAAGTCGTACTGCGGGTAATCTTCGGAGGCTCCAGTTTTGTTATACAGTTTCGGTTTAGGTTCAAAAATATTTGCAACACACACTAGTTGCAAATATAAGATGGCAAAAAAATATATAGAGCCTAAAACGAAGAACGAGCCTGAAAAAAAAGAATGAGGAAACATTTTCTGAGTGCGAAAAAAAAACAGAGAAAGGCAAAAAGAGCGCAAGTTTTTGGAACAAAATGTGAGGACGAGAGAAAAAAATACAGAGAGGTTACGATGGAGAGGGAGGGAGAGAGATGGGGGTACGAGATGAGTGCTTTGAACGTGTGATTCAGCCAAAATCGCAAGATGAGGAAAAGAGAAAGAGACATATACACACAACACAGAGAAACATCATGTCTGTTGCCTCTTCTATCTCTTATTATTTCTCTCCCATTTTTTGTTCCCGTCATCGTATCATGCGGGAAACAGGCTATAGTATTGATTGATTTTCACTGAACTTATAAAAAGGGTTCCAGAAAACTAGAGGAAAAAATGCAGTGTTTGATATATAAAAAAAAAACAATTCTATCAAATGCGAATTAAGAAAAATAACATTGAATATTCACATCCTTTTGGAAGCTTCTTTTGTTCTCTAGTGTTGTTCAAATTGTTATGATCTTTAATTTAATGTGTTCTTCTTTTGAAAGACTCCAATTTTTTGAAAACTAATAACTTGGCAGGAAAAGTGTCAGATGTTTACCAGTTGGCAGGGTTCATACATCACCAAACTATAAAAATCAAATGAGTGTCTCGTGACGCGATATAATAAAATAAATACTTGGAACAAGGAACAAGATGAACCCAAAATAACAGACTAATCATAGAGTGCGTGTGAGATAGAAGAAATGGTGAGAGAACTGAGCAGAGTGCACAAGAGTGCATTGTTCGTAATAATTAGTAATTATGTTCTCTATGTCTGCGTTCTTTTTATATGTTCTCTGTATTTGGAAACCTGGAGGCAATGTTCCCAGTATAGTAATTTTTGAATGGAAGTAACATTTACACGTTGTGTAAAAAGGTAAATATAGAAGTCAAACAACTATATTAATGAGAAACGGGAATATATGCGAATTTCATTAGTCTTTGACAAAGTAAACAAAAATTGAGAACGAGAATGTGAAAACGAAACGATCTTCAAAAAAAACTTAGCACAAAAAGTACACCTTATTGACGGAAAAAAATGTTGTCACAATAGAGAAAAAGAGAAGATTATTTTTTTTTGATCATTGTCAAAACAAGTCAATTGATTGAAAGAATCAAGGCCGTTCATACAACAAACATTCATATATATATATTTTGTATGGTAACCAAAATGTTCAGTCTTCGCATAGTAAGACATCAAAGTTTGGATATGAAAAAAAACAAGAGCGTAAACTTCTATTTATCTATATATTCTATCTAAGAAATATCAACATACTGCTGAACTGTGAACGTATCTACACGTTTTAAAACGGGAAAAATTAGTAATTTAGTAGTAGAGAGTTGGAAGTGTGACAAAAAACCAAAAGAAAACTGAATCATTGAAAATATATCGAGAAACGGAAGTTTTAACGTGATAATTTGATTCCGAAGAACAAGAAATTGAAAACATTGATATCTCAAAAATTTTTTTAGGAAATTATCTAATTTATAGCATCTCATATTGACTTAAAAGTTTTCGAAGTTTATGCAAATTAATTCGAATAAAATCAAAATAACAGAGCAAAAAAAAATGAAGATTTGACAACATTTCTTATGACGTATAAGCATTTTCAGATTATGTCCAAATGAGATCGAAATTTGTTCATGCTTCATTGAAAATGTTTGGAGTGCGCCAAAAAAAACTTTTCAGTTTTTTTCTTAGAAAAGCAGGAAAATTCGCTGATTTAATAGTCGTATTTTGTTCTCTGTGTGCATAGGCTTCTGACTTGTAAGTTTTCCAAGATATTTTCATTGCTGAATTAATGAAAAAAGTCATTTATAATCAGGAGAATTTTCATAACTTCTGTTTTCACAGTCTGATGTTTTCCGGTACTGACATATAACATAACTGAAAGTGTCATGTAATCTCAACTTCTAGTTTTATACTCAAAAAAAACAAGAACGGCACTTTCATATTCATTTATCTGCAAAATTGAAGCAGACAGAACAATAAGTGATTTGCGTAATTGATAGTTCAAAGTTTTGAACACTGATCAGAACGTTTTTCATTGCTGAGTTCAAAAATTGAAAATTCTCAAGAGCGTTATTTAGCACAATTTTCTCACTGTAATGATGGTAATGGAGAATTGAAAAAAAAAAAAAGTGCAATGATACTATTCTTGTCTTTGTGAATTCTGAGAATTTGAAAGTGTATGGACAAAAACAATCGAAACCGCAAAATTTTGAAGGATTGATTCAAACATCGGAGAATAAAAATTAGAAAAGAAACAGGACACACTATGCACAAACAAGGATTTGAAGATTAACGTCAAAAGTAGATTGATATCATTCCTGGGCAAATTTTATTGACTGTCTTACGTACAAAATTACAAATGAAATCATTTTAATTCGAAAGAATCAGAAAATCAGACAGATAAAGTTATTTTAAAAAGTGCAGGTTCAAATCAATCATTACGTAGTAGACAAAAAAAATCGAAACAGTATAATGTGAGAAAAACGCCCACTTGATTATCAATTCATATGAATACAATAAAAACCAGATTGATCAATAAAAATGATCGACAAACGGTTTAAAATGATTTTTCACAGAAAATTGAAAATTGCATAGTATCTTTAAAGATTATTATCAGAGTTTGCGAGTGAAGTGTAATCTTTTGGGGAAAATGAGACAGTATTCAAATATGAGAGAGTTTGATGTATCGTATTGATAATAGATGACGAAAATTGGAAATGATCATCTATTTTTATAAATTGTGTCAAATTTTAAAGTGGTCTAAAGAGATTATCTGCGGCTTGCAACACAGTTATGCACGACTAAAGACTACTTTTTACGCTAAATTTGGTAAAAATCATGAAGAGGTTCAAAACACAAAATATTTGTATACTATTATGTACAACACACATGATAAGATAAAGAACATTCCAGAGGCTATTTTCAAAAGTCATTGACGTTTTGGTAGTATGTATCGAATAATTGATAAACATCAAAACAAACATTGATATGTATGTATTTCCCATGACGTATTTTTTTGGGAAAACCTGGCGAATGAAAGAAGCCAAATTTTGGAGAACAATTTTTCGTAAAACAAAACAGAAAAAAATAACAAATAAAATTGTGTACGGCTGATGATTGATATTATTGAATTTTGTGGAAATCAAAAACCGTGGGACGTTGTTTGCTATTTCAACATATGTATTTCTAATTTATTTTGATAAAAAATATATCATTAACCGGTCATTTTTTGTTGAATTTAAATAAAAAATATACGAATTTCATAGTAGTGAATGTGTTAAAAGATCTTAATCTCCAGGTCGTCAAGGATACGCACCAACAACTGGATACTCGTTAGACATGTGTTAAAAGTTTAACATTCATATGAATACATCAATTTATTCCCTTTTGCTCTAGGGATTTCGTCAAAAGTTTTAATGAACACAAAACACAAATACATAATTCAAGATTTCTGGTTTAACAAAAAGTTATGAAATCAAATTAAATTTTGTAAAACGAAGTCATTTTTTAATTAGATTTCACAGAAAACTGCAGAAAGTTCAATGTCGTATATTTTCCCAGAGAAACAAAATATGGCTTCAAGACAAACATAGTTATGAAATTGTTAGAAACGCGGATTTCGAGTCGTTCAAGCTGGTCAATTGCAGTATTTTCTGCTATGACACTGACAGGTTTGACGAGCTACACTTCCGGTTAGAAAATATTTGTTTTCAAAGTTATAAAAACGATCTATTCATATTCAAATTTTCTACTTTTGACGTCATACATAATTGTATCTTTGTTTTTCTTTGGATTGGGAACTAAAACGATTGTGAACTAAATTGGCTATAAAGAAAACATCAATAACGTCCTTGTTGACAAAATGACGATCAAAACTTTTATGACCTGTAGAAAAACTAGACTCAAGTTTTATTTTGTTGTGTGATTTTATCGCGGAACATCGATTTTTAGAACAAATTACTGTTTATTCCAAAATTTTCCGGATGGACATCTTCGGTGAAGATTTAAATGTGAATGAAAAAAAAAACAATTACAGAACCTATTTTTTCCAACCGAATGAGAAATAACAGTTTCTCCGTCCGTGATAAAACTATTAAAGGCCACAAGATGATACGTTGTATCATGAAAAACCACACGCATCCATGTTTTTTTGCAAGAAATATTATCGAAAAATGTGTTTGTGTGTTTCAATACACAGTTCATTCATGTGACCAACCACACCGATTTCGCGGTACATTTTTTTACTTGGTTTGATATGAGTGAACAGGCCACACATGTACATACGTCAGTCGCTTCGTGTTATATTTGGAAATGGGAAAAAACCGGAAAGAGAAAGATTGTTATCAGATAGAAAAAATTCTGATCAGTATTCTCAAAACTAGTTCATTTTTGACAGATATTTACAGACAAATCGATTATTGGATTTTATTATATCAATTAACATTGCATCGATGTTACTCCAGCGTCTTTGAGACATTTGCATGAATCAGCAGCTCCCTTGACAGGGTCGAAGTTCAACTCTTTTTGACATTCAGTGTAGGCATCTTGAGTTTGTTGCGATGGTGGAGCCAATGCACATCTAAAAAATAGAAACATTAAAAAATTAGTCGCAAGAAATAAAAGAGTCTGACTTGAGTTTGAAAGCACATGTAGCTGGGCTTCTTTTCTTTCTTCCTGGAATAACATCCATATCATCATGAGCACATTCATCAATACACATCAAGTATTGTGAGAGTTGCACTGGTGGTTGTGGCTGAGCTGGTTGTTGTTGTCCTTCTGGAGTTGCTCCGGATTCATCGAGAGATGGCACTTCAACAACTGGGATCAATGGAACTGTCATGTTGATTGGGGTCTCTGAGTTGGTGCATCCGAGTTCTCCATTCAATTTTTGTTTCGCGCAAGCTTCCACTTTCATCATTTGCTGAAATATTGTGAGTGTGTAAAACTAGTTTTTCTTTTCACTGTGTGTTAGCATATGATAATGAAGATTTGTCTCTCGCTAATTAATTGTCTATAAATAATAATCGTCGACAATAAACCGTTTGATTGTAGTCGTTTAGGACAAAAAACAGTTTCGGGCAGCTATCGAAAAACTAATTATTGATCTACAGAAAGAGAAGAAATGTGGAAAGTTGAAGTACCAAAGTTGAAAGTTAAAAAATCAGGATGTTCACGTGATATGACTTCGTTGAATTCGACATGTTCATCACTCTTAGATTGTTTATCAATATAAAACGGATACTTATCAGCGAGTGTTTGACGAAATGTTTAGTCTTACAAGATTCAACTTTTTACGGTAATAATAGAAAATGAACTGGTCTTTTTTCTTTTTTCTCAAATACGAAACAAGTTGTGTCAGGTTTCGAAGCATTTGGTTGAAAAAAAAGAATAATATACTTCCGGATCTCGGTTGTTTTCTTCATATTACAGAAAAAGACACATTGTTTGTTTTCACTTTGACGTTTCAAACTTACAGCGTGATCAGTATCGAGGCATGCCATGATTTTGGTAGGGTCACCGATTTGTTTCAAGAAATCGGTACATTTTGGTCTGAAATTGAAAATAAATCTCTGTAAACACACTAATTTCTTACTGTTTTTTGCAGTTATCAGTTTTGGTTTTGACTTCAACAGCGCATTCATCCAAATCACTGCATTTGCATTGAGTAACAACTGTGTGCCCAGCTGGGACATCATCAGAATAAACCTGAAAATTTTCAGTTTTGTCTGAAAATCATCTGAAAATGACTCACCGATAGTACAAAAGCAAATGCAAGAGCAATAAACAATTTCATATTTCTCGAGCTCGCCTCAAAACGAAAACGGCACCATCTACCACATATCGCAGCCCTTTTTAATGAGTCTGACCAGCTCTTGTGCAAACACAGCACTCATTGCTAGACACCAAAAAAATTCGAAGAAAGTGTTTGTGCCTGGTTTTTTGGCACCTTGATCAACACTCAAAACAAAACAAAACAAAAAATTTTGTTTGGTTTTCGTCAATTTGCAACTGTCGATTGTTTGCCTTTCCTGCCAATTCGCATTCAACAACAGAACTGTTTATTTTATATAATAAAAATTGGAACAGCTCAAATAACAAAAAAGAAGAAACACATTTAGAAAACCCGAAATGACTGTAAATAATCACTTGTAATAATAATAATAAAAAAACAATTCTATTTTCACGCGAGTAGTTTGATGACCCGATTCAAATATCCAAGTTTGACCCGTTTCCTATAAAAAACGATGTTTGATCCTTAATTACGTAAAACTGTTGATTAATACGCCGTGGAAAATCCAGTAGTTTGTTTATTAACCAAGCTGTCAAAGAAACAACCAGAAACTGAACAAACCTTGGATTTGTCGATAAATGTCTACGCATTGATCTCTTCAATCTTGTCCGTTCTAATCGTAATTTCCACAGACTCCTGTAAAATGTTCGCGTTGATGGGAACTGTGTTTTTTTGAACCTTTTACGACATCCTGAATCACACGAAGTTAAAATAGGCAAAATTCGTAGCTCAACAGAATGCCGTGATGTTATAAATTTGACAAGGTTCGGATAATTGATTGGCAATTCTACCGGATATGACCAACTTGTTCCCAATCTGAAAAAAATGTTTGAAATAAGATATTCAAGAGAACAAATTGATGAACTATTAAGTTTTATATGTGACTCGTGGAAGAGGTATCCGAGAATCTGGATCGTTCAAATCACTGTAAGTAAAATATTCCAAATTTTCCAGTGTAAAATAAAAGAGTATTGAAAAATACGGAAATTTTCAAAATTAGCTTGACCGCACATATAAATGTTTCCGTGGTAACATGGTTTGAAATAAAACAATTTTCAATTTCTTTTTGCTTTAGGGAGAGTCGTGACCTACATTTTGACCTTTATGATCTCAAAATTTTTCCATCACTGTTGAACTTCTATAAAACTTTGTGCCAACGCACAGTATTTTCGAAAAGAAACTCACTTCTTGGCCGCACAAACAATAATTCTTGGCAATCTGTCAAAGTTGAAGTTGTATGGAACGTTGACTCTTGCCACATCGACACTAAAACATGATGAATATAGAAACTCCAACAGCTTTCGATGTTTCGACTCACACGACAAAATCAACTAATTTGCTCGCCTTCTTGAAAAATTCTGCAGTTTGATGAAAAACAGCCAAAGTAGATGCTGATGAACTATGCCAAATACCACTTGTGAACAGAGCAACCGTATTCTGAATAAAGAAAAATAGAATATTGAGATTAGGACGAAGTTTTACCTTCTCAGAGCCTATGACTTTGTTGATGTCATCAACGAATTTCACATGACTAAGTTCACCAGCAGGATTGGCTGTTTCTTCAATTTCAGTTTGGTTGATAATTGGTATAACACTCGATGATTCGACAATAAATTGATTGTCAGCAGCTTCGTGGTGTTGTTTGATAAGACAATTTATTGTTTTCTTGGTTACATTTCCTCTTACGAACTTTGTGACTTCTTGTTCACCATTTATTGCAACAATCATGTCAGTTTCAGCGCCAAACTTAGCAGCAAGTTGTGGATTGGACAATGTGTCCGCGATTATAAATTTAAGAGTAGAATTTCTCTGAAATGATTCTTATTCTTGAATAAACTTGTCGAGATAAATAACTCACATCGCAAGAAAATGATTTCACATCTGTTGAGCAGTCTTCGGTTTCATTATTTGCTGTTTCAACAGGCAATTCCAGAATGTTCTTTTCTTTACAATGGAAATATTCTCGGGCAATTTCGCGATACATGTTGTATACTTTCCCATTATACAATGAATTTTCGGCCAAATAAAGTAAAACTGAACTAGAGTTGATTCCTTCCGCAAACTGAGAAGAGGCAACACTTTGCCATCCAGGATTCAATACTTCTATTGATTTCTTGCGCACAGCGGCTGAATATAGGCGAACGTTCACCAACAGATCATCGATATTCCATTCTTTGCTTTCATAGGAGATCAAAATATTCAATTCTGCAATAAATCATGTTTGAAGGCAAAAATCAATACGAAAGTTACCTGAATTGACAAAAACAATTGAGTTCTCACCAAAAATTTGATAACTTTTAGCAATATCCGGATCAGTGACAACACAGAAAATTGTGGATTCCGAATCTGAAATTGAGATAAACTATTCTTTCATATAATTATGAACATACTAGGATTTCCATCAAAAAATTGAAATGATGCAGATGTGAAGTTTTGAAAAACTTGCGAAACTTCGGGAGCAAACTCAACATAAAGAATGACTATCAAGTCATATTGTTTTGCAAGTTGCAACAGATCTTCAGCAATAGAAATTCTATGAATCGAATTTTGCAACCGATTCAACCATCTGAAATTCAGTACAATTATTGTAATTATAAAAAAAATCATTATCCTACCTTATAACATATTTCTCATCAAGAGGTCCATTAAAAACAGAAATATGCTTTTGATATGAAGTACTCATCAAAATAGGATATTTTTGGATTTTGTATTTTTGGCGACACATTCCACCGGTATCAAAGCAGTTAACCGCAGAAAAATATGGAAATGTTCTCTGAAATGAAACACCTTGTTTTGTTTGAAGAAATAATGAAAAGTACAAACCGGATGTTTTATTCTCATTGATTTGGCAATGTCAAAATATTTACGTCGAAAATGTTTCGAATTGATACTATAAGGTGAGTAGAACATTTGCACAGTTGTCTGATGTTTCCTGAAAAACGAAATTTTTTGCTTCATAGGTAACCCGGACTTTGAGAATCGAAGTGGCAAAAAATAAGTTGAATAAGGAGAGTTAGATGATCGGTCGTGGTGGTTACTAGAAACAAAATTTCAAACCTTGGTATCTACCCTTTCCGACCTGACTAGTCGTAAATGGTAAGTAGTTCTTGCGATAAAATTATTACCGAGGTACTACGACTCCCAATTTACCTAAAAGTAGCACACTAGTTGTTCAAAATACTAGTTGGTTTATACAGAATTACTGATCCCCAGTTTTATCAAATTGCTTGATTAGAGGCCTCAGAAGCTGCTGCCAAGCGCATTTCTTAATAACCCAGACCTGAGTTCTAGACCCCGCTCTCGACTTACGGATCTTCATCAAAGACCAAGATATCAATTTCAACGGCAAAGGAACTGGACATAAATTTGTGAAAGTACCGTATCATTCATTATCAGTTCACAAAAATCAGAAAAAAAACTCACTTTGAATATCTAATCGTTCCATCATAATGATCGTCAATCAATCCCCGTTGAATCTCCGGGAAGAATGGTTTTACAGCAGCTTTTGCTTGAATCAAATTTTTAGAACCACTGTATAACCTGAAAAAACCAAACTTTTTTAGCCCATCAAACCGGCAATGAAAAACTCACCCAAGTATTGAAAAAAGTGAATAAAATACAAGCATTACAAAGCAAGAGCTAGCTATGATAACTAATAATTCTTTATAAAATGATGGACGCGATTGGGAAAAATCTGAAATAAAAATATTATTTTTTTTATGCAACGTCATATTTTTGAATGCGACACATTCATATTAAATTTCAAATTTGATAAGCAAAAAACTACCTTTATTAGATTCTGGTTTCTTCTCTTCTTCGTCGAATTCTAATTCATGAAAAGTTTGTAATAACACATTATCGTCATTCTCATCCTCCATATAACAACTCTGATAGTTTTGAAAATAAACAACTATCGTTAAAAAAACAACAAAAAAAAACAACCAACTAAAACGGGGAGGAAAAAAGAGTATGCGAAAATGAGAGAGTGAGAGACAGAAAAGTGAGATAGAGCACAATTACCCGTCTCTAATCGTCCCTGTCATGTGTTCCGAACTGCAAGTAATTTGAAATATTTTTATTTTTTAGCGCAAGAGTTTATGTACAAAAATTAAGATGATATCACAAAAATAAATATGAAACAATACAATATATGAATGTTTGAAGTACCCATTTGCTATTTGAGGTCATTTTCACTGGATAAGGTTCTATTATAACTTCTATTTGATTCTTTTCAACTTCTCGAACAACTTGTGATTTCAATGGACGTATCTGATAATCTGCCGATCCTTCATTATCATAATCATTCTGAAAATATCAATTCATGTTTTTAGTGAATGAATTGAAAAAAAAAACATACATAATCTTCATCATCTGAACTTGTATGTTCGGATCGTTCAGAATAAACATCAGATTTTGTAGAAATTATGTTTTGCAAACGAGATTGAAGCCATTTCATTCGCATTCTTTCATCGATATAATTTCCTGAAAAATAATGTTAAGTTATAATATGAATAGATTTTCCACGTGAAACAACGTAATGCTATGAACTTAGAACGAGGTATTTATTATCCATTCAACCTAAGATCTTGCACAGATATAAACTTGGTTTTCTTGACTATAATATGTTTGAACGTGTAGAAGGTGTGAAATGAGTAACAAAAAATATTGAAGCTTATAAATTAGCGTTGTTGAACAGTGTTTATTCAGTTTATTATCAATGTATCGGGCTTTCCCCGTCTCACTTTTTGAATTTCATAAAATTCTTGAAAAAGTAACACTGTTCAACTCTAAATATAACAAAAATCTTAGGTGGTTCATTTCTAGTTTCAAAAAAGCTGCACACTTTTGTTTTTGTTGTTTCAAGTTTTTGAAAATAGTAATTACCTCTAAATGATAGGATGTTCTTATTTTGATATTCAGGATTCATAAAAGGGTTTGATTTATTGACCAGAGGTAATTTATACATTCCAACACTTGTTCCATTCCAACATTCATGTCTATCTCTCGTCCCCCATTCCTGTGCATCACAGACAGATTGTGGAACGTTTGCGAACAACGAATCATAACCTTCCATCTGAAAACATAAACTTCTTATTAGGTGTCTTAATCGCTTACAAAGCCGATTTTTATTGATAAAAAATTTTAATCGATCAAGGAGGAGCAAAATACCATTACCTTGCTTATGAATGATGAGAGCATTTGATTGAGAATTCGATGGTCTATAGTTTTTCTTGATGGTGGATACGGTTTTGCTATTGAACGTTTGAAGCGATAACTCGTGTGTTCGACATTTGTATAAAGGCATCTACTGATCATCTGAAAGTTACAGATGAAATCAGTTACTAAGAATGGAAATATTGAACCTTGTTAGTAATATAATCACTTTTCTCTTGAAAATGCATCACTGCTTCACTTATCAAAATAGGGACCGGTTGTATTGCTGACACTAAATTCTGATGGTTATTCAATCTTGTCGCCAATTTTATGAGCAAATCTGAAACATAAATTCTTTTTACTATTCAAGAAATATCTTTTCATGCACACACACAAAAACTAAATGCGCAATAGATGTTCTCACAAAAACATCTTTTCATTTACTAATTGAATAAAACATCAAACGAACCTGCCGCACTTCTCCAAATCTCCTCGCTCTCTAACATTTGAAAAGTGCAACCGGATAATATATTGATGCAGTAACTCATACAAGGTTTTTCATAAAAATCTGAACATTTTGCACATCCGTCCATTCTCGTCAGACCTCTTTGGCACTCTTCCTTAAGTGTTATCTGTAATAAGCTACTTAGAATGATTTCATTTCCTATTCCTTAAAAAATAATGTTGTTTGTCATATGAACGTCCTTACATTTAAGGTCATTTGTCTTTTGAAGCTTTAGAAGTGTCCGAAATAAAATAAAAACAAAGCGGAGTTTTCCTTTTTAATTAAAGGTCTTGTTGATTTATTAGTCAAAAATGACTCACATTAAGGTACCCATCCAAAATGTTGTGCAGAGTTTCAATGGCAGCTAAAAAGTGCCTCCAATTAATCAATGGCAAAGACAATTGATTGATGATTCTTTGCGGATATTCTCCAAAAACTTCGATTTCTCTTGCATAGTCTTTCATACATGCAAGTTTTTTCTCGGTGACTGTTTGCTAGAATCAAAAACTTTCAGTTTAATTGAGATAGAAATAACTTACGAAAGGATTTGTTATTTTGAATACAACAAGGAACAGTTCATCGAAAAACATGTCAATGATCGACTTCATGCTTGCTTCAGAGTAAGATAATGAGAAACTGCGAATCCTCTCAAAAAGGTCATTCAGAATTTTGACATTTTCTTGGTAGAAATTTCCATACGTATTTGAAAACATTGAATCTAAATCAAGATGTGAATTGCGCAGTGTTCTTCCAAAAAAGTCTGGAAAAATATTGTTTGTTAGGTAAAAGAAAAAAATAAAAACAACCTTTGAAAGTAAACAGCTGCGTATTGAGAACATGACGAATACCACATATTCGATCTTGTAATTTTCGTTTGAACAACTCGTTCATAATCCTCATATCCTCTTCAACACTACAGTTTGTTGTTGAAAATCCGCATAAACCTAAAAAAAAAGATACTGTAAGACACATAAAAAAGGTGATAAAGTTTGTGAGTTTTTGAACAAAAGAAACCATTTATCGAGGGAAAATTAGTCAGTCTTGGGAAACAAAAAAGGTTCTTTGTACATATTTGTACTTTTTTGCCAGATACGAGAGAAAATGAGAATGGTAGAAATATTTAGGAGGTTGAGAGAGAATACCAGTGTTTTGCCTCAACTCGGCTATCTCTCAGGTTCTATTTTTTGTGAACAGGACAAATGGATGAGTTGAAAATGGTTCAGGCAAACCTGAACATTCGGAAGATAAATTTCAATAGTTGTGCATGTAAGGTGTGTATATCTGGATACTTTTCACTTACTAAACAAAACGAATCTCATAACATGAAAATTATTAGAAATTACTTCGAATGTGAAACTCCTTGTAAATTTTATCTAGAGAAAAATTTTCGAGTTTAAATTCACAGTTGCAAAAATTTCAAGCACAATACTAATTTAACTCACCTTCATCACTTTTGTTCCCAACAATAAGTGTGTTTGTAGAACTGAATAACAATAGAACCGAGCAAATCAGAAATATTTTCAACATAGAGTTCCAATCATGCAAAACCAGTGTATATTACCAAAAATACGAACTTCTTCTTTTGTTAGAAAGTGTCCCTCACCGTTTTCCTCAAAAACAATAGTAAGTGAGAAAAGTGGGCGGAGCGTAGTTAGTTACTTGTCAGTCAAGCGCAAAGATAAAACACAGAATAGCGAAAAGGGCGAACAAGTAAAATGTCAAAACGATGCCGTGTTTTGGTTTTGACTCATGCAACATTGCTAATTTGTATGTTTGTTTGAGGACACAAAAAAGTTTGGACATATTGTTTCTTCTGTTTTGTTTTGAAATGAGGAGAGGAAATTGAATGTGGTTTACACTTTTTTGTCTCTGTGCAAATATTGTTGATTGAAATGTTTCGATTTTTCGGCTTTTGATTGAACGATATCAATATATAACCGGTATGGCCAATGTTTCAAAACCTGAACACGACTTCAATTCGAAGGAAGAATCTAAGAAAATTTGTTTTTCTAAACTAATTGTTTTTCCGCCCAAGAATCACTTGAAAATACCTAGGTTAAGATATTTTTTGTCACAAAATTAGGTTGGAGGGGTACTTTTGATAACTGGTATCTCATTCTTGCACTGAACTTAACAAAACTTGAATGAAAATAATGAATAGTTTTGTAAGTTCGAAAAACAATAACTTGGGCAAAATATTATAGATTTAGCATTTAATGACGTGTATATCATTCTCCGCGGACTGGTACACATCTGGGTAAAATATGACTGGTTAGTACCCAGCTGGATCAAAAAAGCTGTTTCGTAGCAGCATTGAACTTTGATAGTTCCTTCATTTATGTTGCCGTGTCATTTTATTCGAATGAGGTTCTGATAAAGCGATGTTATTCGGTTCTATAGCTATTCACGGCTGCCTTTCAGCAGATGGTCAAAGGGGAAAGTCCAAATATAATAAAATAAGGTGGACTTCACATTTTGCTGCTGCTTATATTGAAGTAATTTGATGATTTGAAGCTTGAACTTTAACTCCAAACATCTAGATAAAGATATTTCTTTTGTTTTTCATAGTCACAGTAACCTTTGTACTAACCTTCTCAATCTTTGACTTCAAGCTTCCCAAAAAAAACGAATCTCGGTTTCTTTTCTTTTGTTCTCCTTCTCATACTGTTTTACCGAGCGGCTTTCTGAATTCATGGAAAATATCGTCATGCATTGAAGAAATATCGGACAATGTCGCGCAACGAAACCTACACTAAACAAAAACCCAACAACAAAAAAAGGTGTCGTTTTTTTTTGTTTTCACGAGAAACCATTTTTTTTTGTTTACGTTGAACATTGATTGTTCAAACTTGAATAGTGTTCCTGTTAGTTTTTACGTATCCGATTTTCTTCCGGTTTACACTACATACAATAAAAATGACACATTTTGAAAGCCGGAAAAGATTGAACATGATACCACGAATTTGACATATTTTGGCTGTATTTGCCATTTTTTTCTTCCTCTTGCAACATAAACTGTCACAATGATTCTGGACAAACAAATCCTAAAAATAACTTGTGGAGAAAAAAGTGACTTTAGGAAGAGGATATGGCTTTTTGAAGAGCAGCGCGAAGATTCACAAAAACAACAAGTGTTAAATATTTGGAGCGGAAACATCATCTTATATGATCAACAATATTCACTGATAAGTGCCAAAATCAAACACACTATAGTCTAGTGTCAAGAGCTTGTTCGAGAATACAAATCCTCAAAGAACGTAGAACATGTTGTTTTGCTGGTCTTCGAAGTTTATAGAATGATATAAATTCTGAATTCAAAATCAGACTGGAAGTGGGGAAATCTATAAGATAGTTATCCCTAATAAGTTTAAGATATTGTTACAAAAGTCAGTTTGACCATCTTGTTGTGTTTTAGAACAAAGTGAGACTATCTTGTCCGATTCTCTAAAGAAGTTCATATCACGTTGATTACTTGAGTCAACCTAGCTTGTCTTCCCTTATTTTTTATTCTCTTTTCACCTTCAAGACAGACAGTACTTCATGGTCAGTTGATGAAATCATCGTGCTTTTTCGACCACCCCAAAAAATGATGGAATTAACAGTAGTCTAATCACAACAAACATACAGTCTACTTCATTTTTTCGGTCACTCATTGATTCACACATTCTCTCACCTCAACAGTTGGATTAACCTTTTTGCCTCCTTTTTTTCCTGCTCTCGAAAAGAGGTGGTCAACATTGTGCGGTAGAAAGAGGCGGAGAGCTCCGGTCGATTGCGGTCGCTGAGCCACAGTAGTTGTCTGTCTTGTGACCATTTGCTTTCTTCGAATTTCTCTAGTCTTTGTTGTTTTTCTGATTTTGTTAGGGAATAACAACAAAGACAAAAATTAATTTTTGACAGGTTTTTTTGTTCATGAGAATATCCGAGATGATTTCTTTTTTTTATTATTTTATATTCCGGTGATGTTGGAAATAATTTTAAAATTAGTCTGTTTTTCAAATTTCTGTGTCAAAAGTGGGACAAGCCGCCATAATTGTTCAATAATAAATTAAAACAATTGAAATTAGTTAATTTATTGTTTTGTCTTGTCTTCATTCACTTTCAAAACAACTTCCTTCTCGGCTTATTGAAACATTCGAATTTTGATAGGTTTTCTAAAAATGTAGTGACTTATATGAATAACTCCTGAGTGAATATTTTAAAGTTTCTGTGACAAAAGGTCTTATGAAGGTTTTTTCATGAAACTATTTTTGAGTTGAAATTCCGTTCCATAAACTTTTTGTCGAGTTCAAATAAATTTGAACTTTGAAAACATGCAAAGTTAAGAAAAGTATTGGTTCAATAAGGTGTCTAGGTTTTTAAAATTAGATTCAACGATGCTTAGGACACTTAGGGTTATTTTCCAAATCAAAAAAAAAAACATCTTAGCATGTAATCATTGAGACAACAAGTAAATGTATATAGGTTTTACTTACTTATCGAAGTTTGTTTGTGAAGAGACAGGGTGCTTCAATGTCATGTTTATGCCACAAGCCAAGAAAAACCTTTTGTGTCAGTAATTCTCAGTCATGTTCAACATGTATTGAAACGTAAATGAATTTTCAAAACTTCTCACAGAAAAATAATTTCGAGAGAAGTGTCTTTCCTTTGTGACGCGTGCAGTTCAATTTTCTTGTATAATAGTAACTTGTTCTCGAGCATACTAATTCAGAGTGTAAGAATTTTCCTGAAACAAATTACTCAAATATATCATATTTCAAACACTTTTGGTTTGTTCTCGTTATTTATTCTTCATTGTTTTTTTGTAACAGTTTAGTGTCCTTTGTGGAAAAGGTTTTTGAACTTATCAAATTACATTGTACAACTTGAGCCGTTCGAAATTGCTTAGACATTTCAATTTGACCTAATATCAACAAACGAAAACAACAAAATATTTACCCGTGTTCCGTTCCGCTGTCTATTTGTGTACCTATGAACTGACCAAGACCAAACTTTTTATGTTTCTCGACTATATTATATGCAATAAATTAATTCGCTTATCAAAACAGAACAAGTTTTATTTAGCATCTTGTCACCCACACAAGCAAAATATTCTCGTTCTTTTTTTTTGTTGACCACCCACTTGTTCGGTATTAGATTACTCGCCTTAGAGCTCGAAAAACCTGATTTCTGTCGAGAATCTGAGACATTTATGTATATATATACGCATAACCTCTTTCTTATGTGACATGAATTTCTGGTCTCTATTAAGTAGTAATAACAGCGGAAACTCTATAAAAAATGAGTGAATATATACTTTTCTTTTTCCTTCAGCTCACCTGGTTGTTTCTGACCGGAAGCTGCTCTTTACGGACTGCACGCAGAGATTTGTTTGACCACTACACTTGGTTTTTTGCATCTTCTTTTTTTTCCTTCTTTGTGCTTTTACAGACCACTTCAATAATATTACGCAAAATGAAACGGGACACGTTTCAATTTCTGATTGCTCTTTTGTTTATTTGTTTATTTTGACAGTTTTCAACCTTCCGTGTTTTTCTTTCTCTCGTTTGTTGAACTTCCGATTGTGACATTAGTTAGTTGTTTTTCCAAAGTAACAATATCAGACCAGTTTTTGCTGGGAAAATGTAACATATTCATATATTTTCCCAAAAAAAGAGGTAGTTCTTACAAAAAGAATTAAAATGAAATTTATTTTCTAAATTTGAAAACTGAGGTCAATGCAGTTTACCGTTTTTGCGGGTTATGCTACTTTTGCTTTATACAGCTACTCAATTTCAAAATTTTTTTCTAACTTTTCTTCAGTACATTTGGTGTTATACTTTATATTCAATACTCAAAATCATTCAAAATATATCCATATATTCGCAAAAGTTATACACATTACACCATTTCATCTCATATTTTCATCTCATGTCCAATCTGGTAATAAAATTATTTATAAATTTATGTTCCTTTTTTCATTTTCAAGTGTTTCATCGTGAATAGTATTAATTTTGTAGGTCATACAGTTTGTAACATTACAGGATTTCAACTTCAACATAATCCATTATTATGGGAGAGCGTGAAGTGAATCTTCCTCAGCTTTTCTCCGACGTTTCACGAACAATTAACGGTATTTCCAATATGATGGGTGCTGGAGGTATGTTATCATATTTCAACTAATTTACTATGTTTTATTATTCAGAATCTTCTGGAGATGGAAGTGGTTCGACAAGTGGAAGTAGTAGTAGTTCTGGAGGAAGTTCAATATTTGGAAACACATGTTTCAAAGCATGTGGAATGGAAGATATTCAATTTGCGGCAAGAGTGAGTGAACAAATAGAACGAAAAAATTTTGAAAGCAATTCAATACGTATATTGTTTTACCTGAATATTGAGAAACAGAAAAATCAAGCCTATGTACACATATTTGTTCACTTCTTCAATTTTTTGTTCACACTCAACAATGAACTTTCCTGATTTGGCACAAATAAGCATCTTGTTTTTCTTTTGTGTAGGTGCTTTCTTTATTGTGGATTATGTCGGAAGACACTACGGCAAGGTCAGAGTTTGCCTGAAAAATAGAGAATAGATCAAAAATGATCGAGAGTTGGAGACAGGAACTAAGGAAAATATTGAGTTCATGGAAGGAAATCATCAGGGAATAAATAAAAATCAATAAAAACTTGCATTTTTGGAATTCTTTTCTGATTAGTAATTCTGGTGAGAGCTTAGAGTTGTGTTAACGATTAGAATGGTTTCAGTTTTATAGTTTTTGTGGTTGTTTTCAAACCATAATGTATTCATTTCAGGCTGCTGGAGAAATGTTCAACACAATCAAAATGTGTGTTTTAATGTCAACAATTGTATCTCTTCTTATCCTTTTCTTTCTCTCTTTGGCACTATTTTACTATATTTGTTCACATAATCAGGTGAGTAAAGTTGCAGTAACCAAACAATTCATTATTTTCCCAAAAATATACAAAAATATCTTTTCCAAATTGTCAGTATATTATCATCATCGTTTTCTCCGAAAAAGCAAATAAATCCAATCTAAATCACGTAATGTCAATAAACCTTGTGATTTGTCTTTTGGAGTTTTGAACGAAATTAGAATCGGGATTTTTCAGAATTGTTCCAATAACTCAAATCGAATCTCGCTGCCATCATTCTTCAAACGAGTTGTACCACCACCGACACAAAATAGTCAAAAATAACGAAATTTTGATATGAACAGATAAACAACTTCCAACGGGCATATTTTAATCATCGTCGCTTCACGTGCACTTGTATGTTTTATTATATTGAATCAAATTGTATTTTTTTTGGCACATCGACTAGTCCTTTTTTGTTTCGATATTTTTATTCTTTTTGTAAAAGAAACTTTCTCTTTATTTCTAATAAATATTTTGATAATACGTTTGTTTTATCGTCTATCAATACTGGAACTATGCCTGAAAATTAAAAACATGAAAAAAGATAATTGATTAGACCTTTACATTGTTTTTTTGCCAAATGCATCCCTGGATATATTCCGCCATCATTCTACTGTGTTCTTAAAATAGACTTATTCTCTAAATTAGTAATTTGCATACAAAAACAGTAAATATAAATTATAATTTTATTCAAAAAGATGGAAAAATAAGATAATGAGAAAAAACCAAAAATACAATGAGCAAAGCAAAAATGAGTTGAAACAGGAAAGTTTTGTTGCAATAGAGAAGAAAAGGAAAAATAATTCATACCAATATGTACATGTTTTAAACAAATTGAAAATATGTTAAATTTGGGGCTAGAAATTGTAAGAAATGACCCATTTTCAAAAATATCATCCAAAAAGAAAATGAACACTGGACAGTCAAAACGAAAACGAAACAAATATCCTGAGAATGCAGTGAAGCAGGGGAGAAATAGATGTTTTTCACATAATCTCGAGACTACAGTTTTTATGAGAAGCGTATTGTCTGAACCCGGCTAGAGAGACGGTAAGAATATGAAACAAACGAAAAGAAAATAGGAAAGAATGATGTTATAAGAAGGAATTGTTGCCTATATCATGATATTCGTATCGACTACGACTCGAGCAGCAAAATGAGCACGAAATGTACGAAATAAGCGATTTTCGGAAAGCGTGATTTGTGAACATGTAGATCAGAAATTTGCAACACGGACCAGCAATTGCTAACCACACAAAAATGAAGGTCACCTGCAAAAATATGTGGATTTCTAGATATTTCTCATGATCAAGAGGCGTATTGTATTTTGATATAACTATTCTTGTAGTAACCGCAATTAAAAATATAACTTTGCAATTCATTTTTTTGAAAACTATCTCAAAAAATTATGATTTGAACTTCAACCTTTTCACCCACCATCAAAAAACTTCTCAGAAATGTTCAAAACACAGACCAAAATGACTTATTCACATTTTCTTTTTTTGCACCTTTTGAAACACTTACCATAGAAAGATCAGCATCATTCAAGGGAGGTCCGAAAATTTGATACATTTTCAAGCCAATTAATGGGAGCCAAGACAATACAAATGTGACAAACAAGAAAATGGTTTGAACAAAATTTGGGTCCGTCTCCACTATCATCCGTTGACTATCATCTAGCTGTAAAAATTACTTGTAAGCAAAAATGAAAAACAAAGTTGACGATCTCTTACAGCATCAGGATTTCGCATTGCTGTGAGAATTTTACATCCAGTATTTATGACAATAACTAGCGTTGGGACAAATACAAGAGTTGCCAATATACCACTGGAAAAAAATGAATTAATTTTTTATTCTGAAGATTGAGAACCGACCTGTATGCAGGTGTTGCTGAATAATCTAAAACACATAACTGGGCATCGGGATAAAAAACCACTTGCATTCGTGCTACTATGATTGGACAACAAAGTAAAATTGATGTTATCCAACTGAATACTATCCAACATTTACATCGAGTCAATGATTGTTCACTGTATCGAGATGGTTTCATCATGGCGGAGTATCTAAATAGAATAATTAGCTTGGAAATATTTTCTCCTGACATGTTTTTGATACGCTATATTTTTTTCGAAATATTTTTATTGGATTTTGAAGTTGGAAAATACAAAAATTAATTTCCTTTCTTTGTCCTATCTATTTTTAATTTATTATATATCTCAAAAAAATGGTGTTCTTTTTTCGAACCCTGAAGTTGAACTTCATTCTTGTTCTCACCCCAAAAAGTGCAAGCTAAATATTTCCGCCAATTCTGTTACATTTTTTGTTTCTTTCTTCAATGTATTCATTTTTTCCTCTAATTCGAAGATCAGAGGACAAAAAATAAAAGTAACATTTCCTTTTTTGTTTTGTTGTTGTCTCTGCTCATTTGCTTTCCTTTCGCTCATATTGTTGTTATGCTTCTTGCCAAAGCAATTAAGAGCAAGTAAAGCACAAGAAGAAATGAGAAAGAGCAAACCTAAGTACATTACGTCATTTTTCATATACATACTCGAAAATTTGTCTTTCTTCCGACAGAACAACAAAACAAACCTATCAATGCAAATCCATGCAAATGTGTAGACGGTTGAGCAAAAAAGAGCGATTTGTGTATAAGCTGCACCTTTGCATATAAGCGAATTGTCGCCGCCTATTCGCCATGTACCCTCGAGTGTTGAATATATGCTCATCGGAATCACAAATACTGATGTTAACAGATCTGCTACCGATAAGGATATCTGGAAAAATAACCGATTATATACTATGAACACTTCAAACATATATGACTCAGAGTTGCAGATATGTTTCAAATTTAGATCCCCTTTATCAGAAAATATTGCCACTCCTTTCTATAAATGTATTCTAAATCCATATGACCAAGTTTGTAGGTTTTTCATGTATATAGATTTTCTCGATCTATATACACTCGTCATGATTTTTTTGTAGTTTTTACTACAAATTCTGTTTATTACTTTTATCTTATATCACTGAATTTTAGTCAACAATTCGCCAGTGGTCTGAGCAAGAAATGTGTGACTAACTATGCATACCACAACAGAAAAAGGAAACAACGAGGTCGAATAATCGAATTGGGTAACAATCCAACAACTCGTTAACTTTCATATATTCGCAAATAAATTCAATTCAATTCTCGGTTTTTTTTTCTGCAAGAAAAAGTTCTTGCTCTGAGTCATTCAATAGAAACATATTAGTTTCAATGAATAGAAGAAGCTTAACAAGATTATGATAATCTGTTTAGTTCAAACATCTACTGCCAGTGACGTAAAGAGTTTTTTGAACTCCACGCTCCTGTTGGAATAGTACGTTTTCAAAAAATCTAACATTTAATTTTGTAATGTTCATATTTCTCCTTCTCAGAGTACACATTAATGTGTTTTTTCAACAAAAAAAAAATACATTAATGTATACATAAGTGAAACACCATAGAAACTAAATTTTTGAAATTTGTGTTTTTTAAAAGTCTAGAGACAAAAACGTTTCCAAATGCCAAATGAGAAGGTTTGTTTCAATTCTAAAATAACACATGGACAATTAGGAAAGGTGTAGTCATAAACACACTACATACAATTATGTGAGTCGTCAAGAAATGTGTGCTGATAAAAGAATTGGGATCCAATTGATTCACGCAAGTTCACATAAAAGTTATACGTTAGATAATTTTCATTCAAATAATTATCTTTCATTTTCAGAGATCCTAAAACTGTCAGTACGAGGAAAATGTGTAATAAAGTAAAAAAAATCTCTGATTAAAACACCTATCGTTTGTAATTTTTTTTTGATTAATGAGTCATTGTTTTTCGGTCGGCATGAGACTGGATTTTGCAGGAAAAATATATCTGTGATGTCGAAAATTACAAAATATGATTTACAGATGAAGATTTATGATTTTTGAAGAATAAATTGGACAAATTTCGCAAGAATAAATTGGACAAATTTTTCATTTACACCCAGCGGTTAATATTTTTCGAATTGTTGCTCTTTTTTTCAATTTACACACCCTTCTTAAGTGCTCAATTTTTTTAAAATACAAAAAATCAAATCAAAAATTGTAGGACATGCAACCAATGTACACTACTGAAAATTGAAATCAAACTCACCAAATAACATCCGAAAACATCATAGAGATCAGGAGTAAATGCGATAACAGTAATATTCAGAAGTGAAGTGAAAAGTAGCAATAAATCAACGGCCAATATCAACGATGCCCTGGCCAATGATTCGGCCGTCAGACTGCGAACGTCGACTGGCGGCCACATGTTAGGGCTCGTCGTCCACAGTGCCACCTGTAACGATATCTGGTCAGAGCCGTCTTCTTCTATTACATTCATTTATTCATTTTTGTTCACACGTTTTTTTCTTCTTTTGCACTTAATCCCGCCCATTTCTAGAAAAAAAGAAAAAACTGGCGAACAATAGGATGCGATGATGTCTTAAAGGTGCTGTTATAGAAACCAACGTTTACAAGGGATAATGCACTTTTATTGTTATAACATTCATTTTTATTGCTAATAAGGTTTCTTCATCGGAATTACGTGCATTCAGAAAAAGTTATATGAATAATTTCTAAGAAGATCAGTTTGAATGCAAAGAAAAGAAAGAAAAATGAATTTTGGCCGTTTTAAAATTCAACAAAATGGGAAGTGAAAAGCAAAACAAAACGAAAAATTATCGGTTGTGGGTACAACTGCGTCACACGGAGATTTTCTCAAGAATTTTAAATGTTGTTTTGTGTTTACGTTTGTTCATTTGATCCTGTGTATATGTGAAAAGGGCTACCCTGAAATGTTTCCGGATTTTCCGGTTTATCGAGCTCAATTTCTTGTTGTTGAAAAAATGTGGTAATTCTTTTCCCAAAAACTTGACCGGATGTTTCAAATTTTAACAATAAAATTTTTTGTTCAAACAAACTTCATTGAATTGAGTGGATCATGACTTCTGTCTACTACTCGATTCTGCTAAATATTGTGGGGGATAAAATGTTTGAAATTTTCAAAAAATATTTCATTCAGCAGGTTCATGTTTTGATTGTTGAGTCAAAAGTCTAAAAAGTTAAAAAAAAAAAATCAAAATTCAACTAATATAACGTGACTTTGACATCAAAATAAATATAGGATTTATTAATCAAACTATATACAGATTAAATTCAAAAGCCAGTGATCAGGTAGCTTACAACCAAAACTCACTTATAAGTAAAAGCTTATGGTCCCCCCTTAGTTGTTGCCATATATTAGGGCAACTATCAAAAAACTTCGTTAATCAAGTTTTATATGAGCGCAAAATGCGCAACTACAGTAATATTTTATGTAAACTTCAATTTCTTCAAGTTTGATTCAATGAGGCTATAAAAATAAGTTTATAGCAATAAAATTTTCCGGAAATAAATAGTTTTGTATATTTTTGAGAACTCAAAAGATCAGAATTATGTGGGAAACTATATAGTTTTGAAGGGACTTTTCAATGCTTCCAATCAAGGAGGGTACCTATATTAGTTAATAAATTTTATTATAATTTGAATGAAAAGTAGTAAAAAACTCTCAAAATTTGTATTAAAAGGTTTTTTAAGCACGAAAATGTTGAGCTTTTTAGTTAAAATTGATTCAAACGAGATACGAAACTGAAATATCACATAATCTCTGCTGTTGAAAACTAACCTTGTACCTAAAGCGGCCATTCAGGTTCCCTTACGAGAACAATATCTGATGAGCAACGTCGTGTTGTGTTGGTTGTCGAAAAAGAAAATCGAGAAGACCACGAATAATAGATGGGTTTAAGCGACGAGAAGAAAAATGTTGATAATTTATGGGATATTCGGGTTGGTGGGTGGTGTGAATATATATGCGTATGTGTTTGTTGTTGTCGTCGTCGTCGTCGTCGCCTTGTCAAATAGTTAATCTCCTTCTCTTCTATTTTTTGTCGCTGTTTCTTGTGCTCCTCCTTTTTCCTTCTTTTCTATCTACCAACAAAAAACACACGGAGACAGAAATACACACAAATTGGCGAAGACGTGTGAATTTGTCAACCAGAAATAGACCAAGTTGCGCTTCTTGGTGTTGTTCCACACTAGGAGGACAAACGAGAAAGGAAGAAGACGAAGAAGAAGACGGATATGCCTATTCTTATTGTGTCCTGCAAAAAACACTCATACATATATTTGTCACACTTTTTTTTCTTCACGACTTAATTTTTGGATGGCGAAAGAAAATACAAGAACAAAAATAGACAGAATGACGAGAGAAAATTTGAAAAATGATAAATCGTTCCGGAAATTGGAAAAACCGAAATGTTCAATCTATTTTCGCGGTGCATTGAGAACGATAATTCAAGTGAATTAATTTAGAAGCAAAAATGAAAAATCTAATTATTCTCCATCTAGAATTTTCGAGGATTTCTTAGAGTGTCCAAAATATACACATTAGATTTCAAAGAAATCCCTCGTCCTCAACAACGAAATATTTTTTGGAAAAAATTTAATTAATATCACACAATTATGAATTTCAAATTTGTTCATTTGGTCAAAATTTGGAGTTTTTCTGTGCGGTTTGAAAAATGGAATATATAATTATTTGCATAAAAATGGTAATGAAATCCATAAAAAAATGGAAAACCCGTGGTGACTAATTTGAAACATTCGCGGACATTAGATGGAGATACTGGTGCATTTCAAGAAAAATAAGAATATTTTGTTTAATTTTATCGAATACAATACATGAGTCTGAAAAGTATACTGACAAAGAAATTAATTATATCAGCATATCAGAATATCAGTAAAATATATGATTAAAATATATTTTCCGAAAACAGTCTCAAATTTTGATCTCTCAGTTCACAAAGGTATTTTTTCAAATATCCGTATTTCGAAGTAAAATATATATACTAATTGATATTTTGTGGAACAGTGACCAAAATTTCGAAAAATTCTTTGAAAAATCTATTCGATAATGAAATAAGTGAAAAACTAAAAGTGAAACATTCAACACTTGTTCCTAATATACTGAATGATATCCTCTTTTCAAAATTTTGAAGAAAGTATTTTTAATGAATAATTCTCAGTTTTTTTTGCTAATAATAAAAATTAACAAACACTAATCACAAATGGTTGTCCAGTTTTCTAATTATTTACAAAATGACATCACCCTCATTTAAAAATTCCGAGTCTTTCTCACAATATTCCCTTGTTTATACGGAACTCGAAAACAATGATGAGATTTGAACGCGTGGGCTCAAAATATATGGCTTAATCTCTTCGAACCGATATAATGGTAATAAATAATTAATTTGTAACGAATAACATCTGGAATAATTCTTATGATCAAGAAAAAGTTGATGATTTGATAATGGTTAAACTTGGTATCCAATGTTTTTTTTTTTGCAAAATTTTCAGTCATGACTCAAATTTTTTTTTGCGTTAAAGTGAAAGTTTTTAATATTCGCTCTGTAGAAAAGGTCAAAACTTCTAGACTCCAAAATTTACGCATATTTTTGTGTTCAATTTCTGTCTCTTTCAAGAGTTTTATTGGCCATGTGAAAACTTCTTGAGGTTAACTGACTATAGCATGTTTATTCAATCAAACATAATTTTTACCAAACAAAACATGACGAAAGTTTTTTTTAGTTGATTGAATAAGTGAATGTACAGAAACGAAGAAGGAAAAGAAGAAAAAACGATGGTTGGCTGAAAAATGGAGTCAAATTGACATGAGTGCATCCCAGTTAACTTGATGAACTTTTATTCACCACGTCACCATATTTTTCTTGCTTGTCTGAAAGCATACAGAAAAATATGTGACAAGGGGATTTATTGTTATTATTTTCAATCACAACAAATATAAATGACACTGTGAAATGAGGAAAAAAAAACATCTGCACTCAGTCGAAACCAGGAAAAAAAGAAAAAAAAACATAAAAGGAGAAAATGCTAAGAGAAGAGTGAGTGAGTGTGTGTATAAGCTTATGGATATTTAATCCGCAAAAGTATAAAATTATGTAACTAGCTAGCAATCCGGGCTTTGAATAACATAGCGAGAATCATGTTTGGTTCTGGGTGGGTGAGAAGAGAAGGAAGCCGGAGAAAAATGAGGAGGGTGGACTCGATGAAAAATTGGAGGATAAAGCAAGAAAATGTGAAGGAAATAGGCAGTTTTTGGTGTGGTAGAAGAAAACGAGAAAAATGCGAGAAATAAGAAGAAGAAGACGGAATAATGGCTGATTTGATTAAATGAACTTTTGGATGTGAATTCGAAGAACTCGGGTTTTTATGCTTTTTTTTCTGAATGATACATCGTCTTGTCAAGTATTCCCATGGTAGTATAAGTGCATTCCAACTGACTGGTTCAACTCATTATAAACTTTTTCTCATTGGACAAAAAAGTTCGGATGTAGTTCTCGAAACCAAGTTGTACTTATCTAGAAAAACCTCTCGAGTAAATCTCTCTGAGTAAGTATAATCCGTTGATGCTTTCAATCTTATAACACTTTTTCATGTGAAATTTATGAATACCGGAAATGTGTATTTTTATTATTGTATTGAACATTGTTTTTAGACCACCCATGAAGATATGTAAGCAGAGTGTGAATCTAAAGTCATCAAAATGGCGATGACACCAAACACCATCCCAGAAAGGCGGGATAAATAAACAAACAAACAAAGATCTTTCTTCATTCCTTCTTTTTCCTCTTATTCCTTCAAATTGCGCCCAAACATGAATGCACTCAATGCTCCTTTAAAAGGCAAGTGGCGGGTGGAGAAAAAATGAGGCAAAAAGATTAACATTTGTTGGTGAGAGCGATCCAGGGGCAGGAAAAAGGAAAAAAAATGCTCTCCGCCTTCCTCTTGCTTCGGTCGGTTGGTCGGCTCTCTCTCAACACATACACACTTCTCGATTCGTAACCTAAAGTGCACCTATTATCGAAGTGGGAGCACGTAGTGTGTCTATATATGCATGTATGTATGTGTATGCATGTGTGTGTGTGTGTGTGTGGCTCAGTGAGCTTCAGATGAAAATGAGAAGTAAAGAAGATGAAGACGGAAAAAAGAAATAGACGATGCAAAAAAAAAGAACGAATACTGAAAAAAACTGAAGATGAGTCTTTAAAAAGGATAGAAAGCATCTTGGTCATATCTTAATTTCAAACCCTTATTTTCATCGATGCTCACTAACGTTTTCTAGAGGCTCATATGGAGAAATGTTCTGAACATGAATTTGATTTGAAAAATTTCAGAGATTGAGCAGAAACGCTGATTTCCGTGGTGATTCAGAATTTCTCAATTTCCAGTCTGGAATGTTTCCGGTAAAAAATTATAACTATGAATTATATTATTTTTTGGCCCTCTAAAGAAGAAAAATTCACCAATCTTCTTTTCATCAAACTTAGTTTGAAATTTATAGTTGCTTTAGAAATGAATATTTATTCAAATTTTTAGTCAACTGATTTGTTATCTCGAAGAATTTGAGAGTTTTCATATTTCGTTTCAATATCTTGAAAAATAAATTATTTTTCATATACTGCCAAATGTTCCATATGTTCGGGTGTAAAGAACTGTGTGCTAAATCTTAATAATTCATCAACATCACGAAATTTGAACAGAATATATGTCATTACCATAGTTCTATATGCACTTGACACTTTGAGGCTATTCGGATGCATTTTTTTCTATCAAATCTTCAAAAAGCTGTACACAGATAAAAAATAAGAACAATTTTATTAAAGAACTACTTTGTATTTCTCTTGACATTATCAAAAGAGCATGAGAAATGAGGTATTGTATATCAGCTGAGAAATTTCAAATCTGCCATATTGAAAAAAAAACCGTTGTTCCAGAAAAACTCATTAACTTAAAAAAAATGGAAAAACAAATACAAATAATGGAAATGCATAAATCCATCTCATCTTAACGAATGACGTTTTATCTAGTTAGAAATCTGCTTCTATGCGGAACAAAAAATAAATGAAAGAATAAGCTGAATGAAAATATACAGAATGAAAAATAAATTCAATCAAGACAACTGAAATAATATAGCAGGTGCATCGAAAATTGTAGGTTACATGAAATATCGCTAATAATTTTTTGTTGAAAAATTCTTGACGAATATGCCAACGTAGTGGTTGAATAAAACCTCTAATTTTTCATTTCATGATGAATAGGTATTGTGAAATCTTTTCTTGAAAAAAGTACTATACATCATACATTCATAAATAATATATGATCGACAGATTTCATGTTTTATTGCGAACAAAACTTTCTCGTTATTTTGTAATTTTTCTTCATACAGTGCATTAAAATAGATAAATGAAGCGTCTACTCACATGAACTCGCAGAACGAGTAGTTTAACATAATCCTATTTGTGAAACATCCGTTTTTGGTTTTGCTAACATAAATCTGTTTTGACATTGTTAACAGACATCAGTTTTTGATTTTGCTAAAATCAGTTTTTGAGTTTGTCCGTTTTTGACATTGTGGACATACATCAGATTTTGCTTTTGCTAAAATAAATCCGCTTTTGACATTGTTATCACACATCAATTTTTGCTTTTGGTAATACATCAGTTTTTAATTTTGAGAACTTCAGAAAATGCAAATCTCTCTGGATTAATGTTTGATTTTTCATGAGAAAAAAAGTGATAATACATATTCGTGTGATAATTCTTTCGGATAATATCTTTTTTGAAAATTGAAAACATAGATTTCGTTTTTGTTTTATATTTCATAAAATATAATATACAATTCACACAGATTATGCGAGTTTCTTGTTAATGATTGTGAGAACATTTTTCTTCGAGAAATCTCAAAGTTTTCTTTATTTCAGATTTGTCTTTTTTTTATCAAGGAGTGTTTTTTTCATTTGCTTTTGTTTGAAATGAGATAAAAATAACTCATCTCAAAAAATTCAATTTTTCTCAAAATCAAAACATCGAAAAATTGTCAACAAACAACTTCCATGTCCAACAACATCGAAAACTTATAAACACTAGCTTGTCAAGAACGTTATTCGGAATATGCATCATTGCCTTTAAACTCATAAAAAATTGTTTTTGGAATTGATAATATCATTAGAAACCCTAAAATTTGTGGCAAAACCGAGCTGATATAATAAACAATAACAACATGAAAGATATATGTCGGGAACAAACTCTTGAGTTTCTAAAAAGTTTTATTTGGAGATTTCATTGAATACTTGAATTCTCTAAAAATGCATAAACATTTAACTATGCAAATTTCTATAAAAATTGAACGGAATCAGAATGAGGAATAAATTTGAATCATGAGAAACCTGAGAAAAAAATTTGCCCATCTCGTTTTAACCAAGCACAAATTAAAACATTGTGAAAAACCCAGTAAAAAAGATAAATAGTTGAAACATTTGAAAATGAGAAAAACGAAATATGTTGTGAAGAAATGAATGAATGCATGTCGAAACAGGGCAAGAGAAAAGGAAGGGAAGCGAAAAAACCCAGGACCAAGCACACGTTTTATATTCCCATTGGGAACACTGGGAGGATGGCGACGGCGAGACAAAGAAGCAAAAAGGACATCAGACCGAGAAGGAGAAAAAACTAGCGGAAAAAGGAAGGAGATGAGCAGAAACTAAGGCAGAAACAAGTGAAACTAGTCATTCGAACAGAACAGACAAACCACAAAAGAGCAATGAGAAATTGGTTTTGTTTCTCCTTGTCTTTTTAGTTTTCGAGGTCATGTTAACCAGAAAAAAAACTCATTTCTTCATTTTTATCTTGACTAGTTAGTCGGAACAATTCTGGATGTACTTTACCAATTTCTCATTTTATATTCAAACTCAATTAAAACTATACATACATGTTACAGAATAATTCAAACGTTCTCAGAAAATGATACTGTAGTTTAATATTCAAACATATAACAGCTCAAAAAATTTAGAAGCAGTGGAATTTAAATTTGGAAATTGAAAAAAATGTTCAAGAAGATGTAAAAGTTGGAAACAAAAGAAACTACAGGAAAGTGCAAACCAAAACCAAAAAATCAACCGGAAGTTTACGTCACGGATGCGCCTCGAACTTCTAATGAACTACAATGTATCCTGATCTTTTTCTCCAAAACCATCACAGGATATAAATAAAATCGTGTAATTTTGAATCCGCAGAAAATGCGAAAAAATAAGAAATGCCTTCTTCATAATCTTGAATTACCAAACAAACAAAACTTTGACATTGAAGAAAAATCATGGTAATATCAAGAAATATTGGATAATGTGAGTTAACCAGAAGAAAAGAAACAAAAAAGAAAAAGCAAGTAGTTGCAAAACGTCGAAGATGGACAGAAAAAAGAAGGGCAAACCTAAATGAAAAAAGAAATAGTAGAAAAAAAACAAAAAAAAAAGAAGAAAAAAGAAGAAAATGAAGAAAAAAGGAGAGATCGAATGTTATATTTCCGCTTAAAGCACTTACTGATTAATATCGATATAGGAATAAAAGGCTGGAAAATTGTTTATATAATTAGAATTGTCGTTCGATGATATATTATTTGGATTTAGATAATATGAATTGAGCTGCAAATCAATGTGCAAAACACACAAGGGATACAAATGAGTTGAATCAAACTTCAATTAATTTATCTTATTGGAAAATGTGATTCTTCAAAACAAAACAATTTAGGAATATTTTAAAATCTATCAATTCACGAAAAAAAACTTGGAATCTGAAAAACACACATTTTTCGGTGAACGTTCTCAAAAAAAATTGAGATCTTGGAAGAAGGAAGTTTTTTCTGCAAAACTACCATTTATCACACATCCAATGCAGACTCCGAACCCACATCTTTTCCATTCCAAAAAAAAAGACATAAATTTCATCTGAATTACCCCTGGAAGCTAAAATATTCTCCCACTAGTTCTTCAAGATGAAAAGTTTGTACTTTCTCAGAGAAAAACAGAGAGAAAAATCAGGGTTTTGTAGGGCAGAAAATGATAGGTTTCTTTCGAAGCGAAAAATATGTTTTTGCTGTCCGAAAACTTTGGCTAATTGAGATGTTGAGAAAAGTGTAGAGTTTGAACTATTTGCCAAACAAATATTACAGAACTGAGGAACCAATTTAAAGAAAATTGGAAATGACATTTTGTTTGGCACAAAAACATGTATTTTTTGTGGTGCGGATATATTTTACTCAAATATACATAAATACGTACACATAGAGACGTGTTTTTATGTTATTTTCGGGTCCGTTGATGGCGCCAGGAAAAGCGGATTAGACGTGGATGTGTATTCGTATATATTGTGGAAAATCTTATTTTTCACAATACCGTTGAAAACAGAAAAAAATGAAGAAAAAACAAAGATAGATTATTTGGGTCAAGAAATGAACAATGAGTTAAAATGCGAGATTCATATTTTTAGAAACTCAGATCAATTTTGATATTGAAAGTTTTAAACTTCAGAATACATTCAAAATAGAAAAAAAAACTCTGACCAGTGAATTTTGACTTCAAACACATAAACTAATTCAAAAAATCAAGATGGTCTCAAAAGTCTCACCGGATTTTTGCTCTAGCTGAGTATTCAAGTTTGAACAATGAAGTTCAGAAAAAATTTCAATCAGTTTTTTTTAATACGAAATTATGTACTTTGTTGATAGTCTTATAAAAAAAAACTTCAAGCACTCTAGATGAACATTTTCCAAAAGTGTTTTGTGTCAAAAACAGATATTAATTATTGCAAAATTCCTGGAACATTCTAGTTCGGAATTTCAAAAGTAGTTACAGAAATAACTGGTGATGAGAATTAGCATTTGAAATCATGGTAAGGTAGATAATACAAAAAAGCTAAACACGATTACAATAGCTTCTTACAAAAATTTTTGTAAAAAAAAAAGGTCCTAGTTTTTTCAAACATCACAGAAATGTCAAAAATAATAAAATATCCTGAATTAGTGTGCTGTTAGTATCCAATTCGGTTCTGTTCATACACAAAAGTATGAACAACGTCATGAAACATTCTCCCTATTTGCAAAAAATGAAAAAGAAAAAAGAAAATGAAAAAATGACGAGAAGATGAAGAAGGAAAAGAAATAAATATCTATATAATATGTCTATTCTTTTTATGAATTTGCAATTCATCTGACTGAGAAAATATTAATTAAACTCTTGTGTTATTCAGAAAACGACACATAGCACAAACACGCTATGTGTGTGTATATATATATAAATACATACATACATACATACATGCATACATAGAGAAGAATATGAACAAAACAACACTTGATCAGAATAATAAGAAAAATAATAATGAAAGTTTGTAAAATGCTGAAAAAGAAATGAAAAAAAAAAACTATAAAAATGAGTATTTTTTCTGAACAGGAAAAGAAGTAAAATTTAAGAACAAATAAATAACGTCGCTCTCCTCCCATCTTCCCTTCATTCCTTCGTTCATTCAAAACAAACGTTTGTTAATTAAAATTCGCCTGCGGCACCCGGAGAACGCTTGGCTTTTCAACATGTACAAGCTATATATTTGTGTATAAATATTTTTTTCAAGAACAAAGTGATTGGTTTTGATGTTTGAATAAATTCTATAACCATCATTACCCAACTACTTTGTGAAAAGAGCTTTTTTCCCACGGTTTTTTTTGACGAAAGATTCGCAAATTGAGTGAGATGCATAGCATAGCAAATGAATGAAGACGTATTTTAAGCTTTGATCAAGTTTATGATAAAATATTAATTTTAGAATTCAAAGAAAAACGTTGTGTCGTTTTTATTTCAATATTTTCTCTAATTTGTTTTTTGTCTATAGTCTTGTAGACTACATGAAAGTTACAAAAACAGGAGATTTTTAGGTAACTGAGAGACTCGGTTCTAGTTCAAACAGCTCACAAAAAACAGGGATGCTGAACATATAGTTTTTTGTTCTTTTTAAATTGTCATATCCGATTTTCTAAATTGAATCATGATACATGGTTTTGAAAAAAAAAACTGGATGAGTCAGGCTGACTGAGTATGAAAAATTTTTTGTGCTAGATGATTTTCATTATATTTTTAAACTAACTAACATTGTTTTTTTTTCTTCATATTTTGAAGGAGAGGTTTATTTTGTGGATGACGTTAGAAGGATCAAAATACATTGTTTATAATGAGAGTGTCGTTTTTTTTATTTGCAAAAATATGTATTTTCTGCAACTTTTCAGAATGCTTTCAGTCGTTCTGCGGTTTATATATATAGAAAAATATAGTTTCCAGAAGCCATAATTTATAACTAAACAAAAAAAACCACAATGATGAATTTCATCAGATTCCTCAGTTTCACATATAGTATTTTTATAATCGGATATAACGCACTTCAATTGAAAGATCATGAATATATTTTGTTCATCTCACTACAAAAAACATATTTTTTTGTTTTGATTTGGTTGAAACGATGTTTCTGAAATCGCAAACACTAAATTCTAGATTTTTTTTCCCTCGTTCCTCTTTCTTTTCTTCGTCTTCATCTCGAAAAAAACATCAACTGCCAAAAAAAATTCTAATTTATGTTACATTAGTGGATTGTTGTTTTCCATTAGGAAAAACACAAATATCGAGAACAAGTCAAATTTATTGAAATGAAATCTCATTTCAGTATAAGCTATAGGAACCACAAACAAAAATGACGAGGGTTTGAAGGAGGAAAAAAGCGAAACAGCAAAGAGCAGCTGAAAGAATAAGAAAAATGGGGGAAAAACAATGAAAATAATGTATTAATGGATTTTAGTGAAACCTTGAAATGGATTGAATTGGAGGAAAAAGTAATCTATGTGCTTTTTGATTAACCTTCACATTAAAATTTCTCTTTAAACTTTATTCTCAATCGCAATTTAACAAAAACATTATGGCTCATTAAATGATGTTTTTCTAGAAAGTAATGCAATTTGTGAATATTTATGAGAAAGAGAATGAAATTTGTCTGTTTTGTAGGAGAACCATGAGACGAGTTGACACGAAATGTTCATAATTAGTATTCAAGAAGTAAAGGACAAAGTTACAAACAATTAGGAAAAAATTATTTTTGTTGAAATTCAGTTATACACAAGGTCAGAATACCTATTTTTAGAATTTTAGAAGCTTGAGCTTCACATACCGACTAAGGGAAAATGTGACGAGTATTTAGGTTGAAAATATTTTGTTAGTATCGAAAACTTTCACAATGTAGCAAAATCAAGATAAAAGTGAGTCAAAAGTTATAAAAAATGGTATGTTGAAGTAATTCATCATTCATTTGATACTATGTGGATTTACATCTTTTTTCGACCAGATCTCAAAGTGTCATAGTCACTATTATATTCAAGTCAATCTTTTCAAACGTATACCATGTTACTTCCTTGTTGAAGCTGTTACTAATTGATGCCTAGAAAAAGTTCAAAAAAAAATTGTATTTGTTCCCTCTCAGGTAAAAAGATCTGTTTCATCTCAAAATGCAAGGTTCATACAATGCATCAAAAAACAACATTTTCAGTATGGTGTAAACAACGTATTGTTTTTTTAAAATCAGTTCTCATACTTATTTATTTGTAATTTAATCGCTCTACAAACAGCAAAAGATCACATTCAAAATGAAACATTCAAAAAATCTTTGAACTTGCAAAAAGTATGATATTTCTATGAAACTGGTCATGAAAAAGTTGTGAAAGTGTTTAATCCCCACCTATGATGTTATTCATCAAATGTAATGTGATTCGAGTATGAAACCGCGATTCTTCATATTTTTAACTATCATATCTATCGGCTGCTTTTTATCATTTTATATTTCTTCATATTCTTCAAGTATTTATGAATATGACGATAAAGAAGAGAATCAGAATGATTTGTTAGTAAAAAAAAAGTTTTTTTTTTCTGATCTGAGACAGATATTGCAGAAATACTACTGCTGAGCCTACAACTACCGTGGAATCTACAGATATAGAAGATTTAGAAACTACTACAACTTCGAGATATGGAAAGTTTTCTATGCTCATTCCACCGTTTGTACCATTTAGATCAACCTTTGTGGTAACCATCTTCATTCAGAACATCATTTGAAAGCACTCTTATAATTCCAGGGATCACCAAAATATAAAATCGCAGCTTGTCGTATTCAAAAAAATCTATCGACAATACTGTTAAACTTGTTTTGCTATTTGAATACACCTGTCAAATTCAAAAGGAAAGCGCACTCTTTAACATCAGAGTTCGATGGAAAGTATGTTTGAATGAATAGAATAATAATGAAGGAAATTTTTTTAGCTTGTCATCTTTGACATGTAATAGTTCACACACAACCGATGTTTTCTCAAGTTCGGTTTATGAATTGAAATGGGCAATTATAAGAGATCCAGTTGAACGATTTCTATCTGCATTTGTTGATAAGTGTTTGCAGTAAGTGGTTTTTTCAACAAAAAATATTTGTCTCTCTAAAAAATCTCACACAGTTTATATACTCGCATGAGCTTCATGTAGAATTCCAGGCGCTGATCACTCTACTCGAATATTATAGTTTGTAGAAACACTTTTTGGAAACTTGTGAGATACAAAGGATGATCATAATACATACATAACTTTAATTTTTTAGGTTATTTAAAAATAAAGAAAATATGTGTGTTTTCAAAGACTTCCATAATTTAGAGAAAAATTCAACTTGAGAAAAATTAGAGATCTTTAAGGATCAAATGAAAAACAACGCATACTATCTAGTTTGGGGCAGATAATGTGTATTCATACTTGTATGGTGTAGTTCTGAATATGCATATGAACTTGATCATTTCACAAAATCCGTTTCTCAAACAAAACCTACAATTTTCGAAAGTGAATTTTAGTGTAGATCGTTGAAGGAAACATTTTATTTGAATTGTTTCATATCCACTGAAACTTAATTGAACGTATCTGTTCTCATTAAAAAAAGAGTTACAACACAACTGATACACAATTTGGCGGAAGTGGATATAACCTGTTAGAACCTTCATATTTTTTCTCTAAATACAAATACTTCGAGATATCCAAAAATACCACACACTGAGAAAAAAGAAAAATTGAAAAGCTATTTTTTTAATTCAAAGTTTTCATCAAGATTGTTTCACCTAAAATTCGCAATTTTCAACTATAGTATTTTGATCTTGTTATTTCTTCAATGTCAATGAAAAACTATGGTTTGATGATCAGGTCAATACAATGACCATTCGACAATATTGCGTAATTCTCCTTTTATTGAATCATCCCTATTTTTTGGTATGCGCCAGAGTACGTGCACCAGTCGCTTTGACAAATATCAACGTGAGCCCTAATAGCAGCCTTCAAATATGTGAGAGATGACATGAAGTAAATAGGAAATATACATTTATTAAAATTATTTTTTTGATTCAGAAAAAATGTAACATTCCATCCACATTCGATTCTATTCAAAGAAAAATAATTTCAGCGAAGCTCGTTATGTGCCCAGACGATGTTATGGATGTGGAAATAGCATATTGTGTGTTTTACAAAAACAATATTTCCGATTTCTCAAAATATCGCAGGGACTACTCACGAATTATACCTATGAAGATCGCCACTTTGCACCAATGACATGGTTTTGCGATTTCAACAAAGATAATCTTCATGATTTCAAATATTTTTATTTTGGCGAAACTGAAAAACAACAATCGCAAACAATATTAGATATTATAAATGGGTTCAAGAAAAGAGGTGTGAATGACGAGACAATCAAACTTTTTACAAAACAGTTGACACGTGAGTTCAATAGTAGAGGTTATTCTCATTTTTGTCAATAAAAATGTAATTTCAGAAAATCGCACAAAGCATAGTACAAGTGGTTCATCTATACGCGAAACTGCAGGGCGAACGATGCGAGGAAATGAGCATATTATGGAATATCTTTATTTAATTTATGAGAATGATTATCGAGTTTTCAACTTGACGTCACCTTTCAAAACAAACTACGGGTACTAAATCGATATGTTAGTGGTCAGGGATAATCAAACGGGCTGAATCTCGTTGATGTTTTGCTTTAAGAAGTATCAAAAAAGTATAAAAATCAAATGTGAAATAATGATTCAGATAGCAATCATTCCATAGCTCGTTTGACTAGCCCTGTTTATCTTGTTTTGATTTCCACAAATGAAAACTTGAATTTTTTTTTTTCATATTTTTGTTTTGAGAGTTCGGAGTTTTACAATTCTCTTATCAATAACTCCAATATTGGATAGGGAAACAAGAAAATCAAAAATTTAAAGAACAGTCTTCGTTTTGAACTTCAAAACATTGAGAACATTATTTTTTTTTACCTTTCGAAATCGAATTTTGAAATAGTCAAAAGTTTTTGCGGGGTATTTCAACGTTAAAGTTTTTTTTTAATCTTGCAAGTTTGAAAAAATACATATTATGCTATTTGGATTCAAAAAAAATGATACGAGGTGTGAAAACGAAAAATGGTGTAGATCCATTAGATCAGTCTCTTTGAAAAAACGAAAACCTAAAGAGCATGCTCAGTGAACTCGGAGAAAAACCGTAACGAGTTTGAAAATTTTGAGCAAACTTTTCGTACTACATGGTTTAAAATAAATTTTCATCAAAACCTAGTTTTTTGTAAAAATTCTGCGGGATTTTATTCAATCGGAGCTTTTTTCCAACTTACATAGATCTGCTGTTTTTTTATTCTTTTTCCTCTCTGCTTTGAAATACTATTTCTTTTTCACAACTTGAAATATATATTACGTCTCATCCTTTTTTCAAAATTTTGACTTCCAAATAATCATCAAAACCTCTTTGATGTTTCACACTGTAGAAAATCTCACATTCTTATCACTTTCGAAACCAAAAGATTGTAAAATGGAAGGAGTTTGTTTGGATGAAAACAAAATCTAAATCAAGATACTGATAAGGTTCATTTTTATTCATTCGAGAGATGGCGTTTCAAACCCGCGCATCGGAATTTATTAAGAACTTACCTCACAAATGCGTGGGACATGTTGCAAGCAAGGTTTGTTAATCTCACTTCATATTCAATAATGAATAGAATATTTTTTCACATTTTGAATATTTTCAGATGTCTTCCGAAAACGCAATGACTTTGACTAAAACTTCAACGCTTTTGAGTTCCATCTTCAGAAGTCATCGACTTCAAATTGTTGGACCAGTGTTCGATGTGGTATTCCAAATTGAGAACGACAAACCAATCCTACGAGTTCGAAATCTGTCAAACCCAGAATCAAAAGAAAAAAATGTGAGTGGACCAAAATGGCAAAAGTTTTTTGAGACAAACCGTTGCGAAAATCTATACATGCTACTTCATGACACATTGATGCCGCATTAGTTCCTGAGATATACCTTCTATTACTGGAAAGTAGATAATCTACATTTCACCGGACTTTCGATCGATGACCAGGTTCTGAATTTATTCGAACAAATGGATGTGCGCAACTTGATTATCAAAGTCGGGAATTTTGCTTGTAACTCGGTTGTTTCGCAAAAAATCACAAACTTGGTTGTGACAAATCCGATTTATTGCCTCTATAGAATTATCGCTACCAACTCCCAACTGAGATTTTTGAAGGTTACGGTTGGCCTCGATTTTGTAAAACAAGCCACCGCAATTTTGAATGTGAAAATTTCTGTAGAAATAAGCATTGTAGTTTCTTACTTCCAGGTAATGAAAACCCACCAACATGACATTTGGCATTGGGTGGTACATGTTCATAAAAGTAGATGCGAGTCGTTGATCGAAAACCGAGCTATCAACAATTTCATCGACACCATTCGTCTTTTATCAGAGGCCAAATTGATAATAACCCCAATGCCCCGTGGTGAGGTTGTCTCCATCTTCATTGTGAAAGTTTGAGAAGTTTGATAATCGCAACTCGGTCATATTTCAGATTTTCATAGTGTCATGTTTTTATTTATTTTAATATCATTAAATAATTAGTGTTATATTTCGTACTTTTTTCGAAATTTCAACAAGGTGAAGAAACTTGGTAATTATCATTTTAACGCGATCATTCAAAACGCTATTAGTGAGCAATTTGTTTTATATACACCTCTGCAAAATAAAAATTACAATAATCTGGATATGTTGCGTATAAAAAAGACTCATAAGAAGAGTGGGCAGTTGTTCAAAACAACTTTTTAGAAGATCAGAGGGAGCACTTGCGCAATTATCATACTCTTACTCTATTGCGCAATACATTGGTCTTCAGTCATTAAATAGAGATGACAGTATAATGGAGGTTTAGAGATAGAAACATGAGCAAAGCGAGCAGCTGTCGAAACCAACTTTAAGATTCTGCGCAATATTAACATACCATGTTATCTGGCGAATTGTTGAATCTTGGTAACATGTGTTAGTCAAATGTTCTGAGAATCACTGATTTTGGAAGGACACTCGAAAAACTTCGTTGTTTATGCACCAAATAATTTTGCATTTCCAAATAGTCTTTTGACATCGAAACGATTGAAAAAAATGTTTTTGATTTCAATTATTGGTTGTTCACCTGTTGAATACAATGAAAAGAATAGAAATGTGATAGAGCAGTCCATTTTTTGGGTAACCTTGAAACATTTGAGTTTTTTAACCATTTTTTGCTGCATGTATTTTCGTATTTCTTGGTTACCTATCTGGAGGCGTTGTGTGATTTTTTTTAGCTCATATTACTTCACGTCATGTTGCTTTGATAGGTCTTTTACACGCGATTCACTTTCCATGAACGAAAAAAAAACATTTTTCCATTTTTGTTTCATTTTAGATAGCTATTCCTTTTAAGTTATTTTTTATGATTTTGATATTTTACACAAAAAACGTTGAAATCATTGAGCAAAAAAAATTTATTTAAACTATAACAAATATTCAAAACATTGTTACACTGTCCACATATAACAGTCTCCCATAGATTTTCCTCCTTTTTTGTTTGCCGCTGTTATATGGTTCTAGACCCCTCCAAAAATTATGCAATATGGTATGTGACGCAAGGGGGCGGAGCATATCCTATGTGCAAACTATTCTTATCGACGATTGATCTGCCATTCAGTCGTTCGTTTATATATTATGTATTAGTGTGCTGGTCTGTGCAGCAGACATTTGTTTGGTCCACATGACAATACGTTTTTGTTTGTACCCTTTTTTATGAGTTTTATTAGGATAGTGTGGGAAACATTTTAGTTTTTGAAAGTAGAATTTTAGTTAAAAACAGTTGGCAAAATTGGAAACAAACAACATGTTTTGCATATAGCGAATTTCTCGCAAAAAATTCAAAGTGTCATAACAATCTAGAATCTTGTGACGAGAATTCTGTCAACACTAACTTATTTTATTTAATACTCTCCGACGATCATGTAAGTCCCAAAATTTAGAAGTCACCTACTTTAGAATTAACAAAATTATAATGAATCCATGAGATTGGGATTTTTAACCATTCTCAGCACCTGTCATATAGATATATTGTTTTTAGTCTTGAGCCAATTATTTTTTTGAGAGCATGTGTTTCAGAATTTTTCCTTCGAACTGAAACCAAATTCTGTATCTATGAAGATTCATAAAATATAGAAAAACTGCACATCGGACATTTGTATTCTCCAGAAACTACATATGCTCCACTTTGGGGTACGTAGACTCTTTTATGTGCTGAGTTCTCGGAAGGCGGCGTGTTATTATATCACGAACTTGTTTTTTTTTCGTGTGAAATGGCGTGAGTGCCATTAAAAATTGAGCCCCATGACATTTATGTTTCACACGCACAACTTCAATCGATACTAAAAATGATCGTTAAGAAAACTAGTTCTTTCCAAGCTTAAATTAGACCTGGTCCGACAGACAAACCTGGACCTATTATTTGAAATTTCCCTAAGTAGAACCTGATCCTCGGAGCAAAACAAAAATACATCCACATTGTAATCTTACCCAATGTTTGGTTTGTTACCTTCCTTTTCTAATTCACAATGTTCTCAATTAAGCTGACTTCAGATGTTTGGAAAAAGCCCACACCTCATCCTCCACAAATATTTCTCTCTCAGTTTTTCGCCGAAGGTATCTTGCAAATTTATTGTTTCTCTTCAACGTTGGTCGAACAAGAGATCGATTTTTTGGTCTCCTATACGATAGAATTAGATGGAGCTTGTTCACAAAATAAACCATGTTTTATGGCCGTTTGATTGATTGTTTGGTATACTTTCGTTGTTTCTGTGAGACGACACTTCTCATTTCGGCTTGTAAATCTTTTTTATCGTTGTTGCGCCTCTCCGAAAAATAGAGTTGGCCCCTATTTTTATTTCTCTTAGTCATCATCGCAGAAACAATCTTGCAAAAACTGCACAGTTTCGAACAGCAAACAAAAAAAGCAAATTGATTTATCCATTCTGTTTTTTTTCTGATAATATGCAGATTTTCAAAACATTTGGCAAAATTGTTTCTCGATGATTGCCGACGAAACATTTTGCCTGTTTTCTGTCATTTGGTCGTCATGACTAATATTTAGTTTTGAGTCATACATCACCATTTTTCTGTTTGGTTCAGTATACGGGAAAACCTAAAGAGCATGCTCAGTGAACTCGGAGAAAAACCGTAACGAGTTTGAAAATTTTGAGCAAACTTTTCGTACTTCTCTACATGGTTTAAAATAAATTTGGAACATAACACCCTGGAATCATGTTCTCAGATCAATTAAAAAATTCAATAAATATAAAAGGGTTGAATCGAAATATGGGTCCAATGAAGTAAGATCTTTTGATGATATACTACCGTAATAGGAGATTGGGAATTTTCTGAGAATGAGAAAAATTCAAAATAATTTTGAGAAGTTGGGACAGCTTAAATAAGATCGTTTGAAATTATGAACTGGTCAGACCCTTATATTTTTGGAAGACTATCCTGTGACTCTTTCTTTCTGTTTGACCCTCGCTAAAACTTATTGCAAGATTTTTTTACAGTAATTACGAGTGTCATAATGGCTGCTGAACAAAACATGGAAAACCTTTTCGACAATATGCCAGCTGATTGTGTTGCGGAAGTCATGAGCAAAGTGAGTTTTCAGCAGAGGAAACTATCAACAAAACGAGCCCATTGTTGTTGAGAATATTGTTCAGTTTTAAAGACACAAAAGGCAACAAACATCTTGATTTTTTTCCATATATACGTTCACTACTCAACTCCCAACTGAAATTGCTTTTTTGGAAAGTTCAATATATCAATTTCATTTGAATTGAAATCATCTTAATTTTCCCTTCGTCCTGAAAAATTAAACTCTGTGAGCTGTCAGAAGTCTTGTTTTTTTTTCACTGTTGTAGTTCAGAAATTCGAAAGTAAAACATTTGTTATGAGACCGAAAAATGATGAAAAAAAAAACATAAATATTTGTACTTTTGTAATATTTTTCTCAAATCCTGAAAAATATTTTGAAACAATCGAAAAAAACGTGCTGCCATTCAATTCAATGATAAATACAGTTTATGGCAGAAAATGTGTTTTCCTGTTTTTTTGCTTTCAATACTACTGTACATATTTTCCAGCTCAAAACGTGATAATAAAGACTCTGACAATTATGAATTTAAGTTCATTTTGATGCGAGGTGGTCAAAAAGACTACGATTGTTGTCTAAAAACACTGAACAGCGGCCAACAGTTTTGCGTGAAATAACACGAAAAACGTTAAAATTAAAAAATTTTCATTACTCTCCAGAGGTGTACGTTTTTATCGATAAAATTGAGAAATAAGTTTAGAAAAAAAAGAACCAAGTCGCAATAAAGAGTTTTTTCTTCTATATTTCACAAGTAACAACCTTTAACATCGAATATTTTCAGTTGTCATTTGCGAGTGCGACAAATTTTCGGAAGGCTTGCACTTTCATGGACTCGGTTTTCACCGAAAATCGTATCCATATCGAAGGACCAGAATGTGATATGTACATGGATGTAACCAACGACAACGAATTCGAAATCAGAATCCGAAGCCCACTCAGTGAAGACGAACAACCACGCGAAATCCCGGAAGAAAAATGGGACAGTTATTTGGTGAACTTCGTGTGCAAAAACCTTTATATCAACATGAACGGATACTCAATTTCGGAGGAGTTGATAAGAGAAGTGTTCGCATCGTGGAATTTGAACAACGTCCATGTCAAAGGAGCAAGAATTGAGGAGAGCAAACTGAGATTGTTCGAGGAATTGAGAGCAAAAAACTTGATTGTGAATGTGGATGATTTCCTCTGCAATGGTGTCGAAACCACAAAAATCACGAATCTTATTGTCAAAAACAGAATTCATAATCTCTACGAAATAATCAAAAAGAACAGAGAACTCACTGAGATTAAAGTTTCCATTGAGTGGTCGAAATTGGGAGAAATTGTTCCTTTGGTCAAGGTAATTTTTTGATATTGAAATAATACATTCAAAACATTGGTTTCAGAAGGCCAAATGGAAACAAACAAACATTGTATCATGGGAGATCGATGTCTATAACATTCCAGAAGACCAACCAACACAAACCAGACACCAACTTGAAAGATTTGCCATGGCAATGTTCAAGATTTCGACTGTTGATGTTGGGTGTGTTGTCGAAGACTTCGAAGATGCATACATCACCATCGTCATTGACAAAATAGAACACTACGATGAACCCGACAAAAAAAAATGTTTCGGTACTTCGATTCTTAAAAAGATTCGAAAAGTGCTCGGACTCGGACCACGATGAATAAAATGATGTCGTTTGGACCGGTATAAGTTGTCAATGCAACTGTGTCGTTTCTTTCTGTTATTATGCTTGTATCAGTTTGTAACTGATGTTTCGTTTTTTTCATATTTGAAAAGTTTTTCTGTAAACTAATTTTTTTCTAAAAAAATGAATTTAATAAATTCAAATAAAATTTACGAAAAACATTATTGTCGGTTGCAATTCGCTGTGAATATGTGTAACTGATTTACAGTTGGAGTTACATACGCCAGAAAAATTGCGATACTTGGAAAAAATTGTACCATGTTGTTATAAAAACTATAGGACACTGCTCAAGTTGTTAAGGTTCCCATGGTTATACATAAAAATCACATTATGCTTGTTCTTCATTTATGCAAACGAGCGGTTTTTTTTGCTATATTGAACACAACAATAATCATAAAATCACATATACGTTAACGCGCCCACACATAAATAATAGTTCATCAATAATTGAATCACAGTTTTTGAATGTATGTACACGTGTAAAACAATGTAATATGGGGATCCATTATACAAAAGTTGTTAAAAAAAACTCTCAGGTAGACGAGGAACTCATATCAAATCAAAAAAACACAATTTACCAATTTTCAAGTTTGAATAACAGTACATGCAAATTGAAAAAAAATGTGTTTTCTACATTTTTTTTTCAGAGATTTTATCACTAGACTCATAGAGAATTTTTGTCTCTATTCTAGTAGATGCCGAGGGGTGTCAGTTTGTATCTTATTTATACATAATCACAACCGGACAAATTTGTTTTCAAAAAATCGAATTAAAACAAGAAATCCTTGTTCATCGCTCAATTATCGTACAATTTTCCAAAAATAAACTTTATTATGCCAAGAGTTGAGAGAAATGTATATAATTTAAATAGTACTTTTAAAAAAGTGGAAAATGATATCTTCACCAGGTGAATTAATGAATATTGTTTGATATGACATGTAAACGAGTATAATAATTACAATGTTATTTATAGCTAGTCCATTTCTGTGTCTAATATCCAGGTGCAGTTCTTGGTGGTGGACAATGTTCACATCCTCCACTTGGTCCTCTAGCTCCATCCGGTCCAACTTGTCCCGCTCCTCCTGGTTGTCCTGGTGATCCAGCTGTTCCATTCTCTCCAGCATCTCCTGGTGAACCATCTTTTCCTGGTTGTCCGGCACTTCCTGGATTTCCTCCAGGTCCTGGGGGTCCTGGTGGTCCAGCTGGTCCTGGCGCTCCAGCAGGTGCTGGGACTTCAACAACTTTTCCTGGTGTTCCAGCACTTCCAGCATTTCCAGGTGTTCCGTTATTTCCTGGTGCTCCGGCTGGTCCAGGTGGTCCTGGTGCACCTTTGTTTCCAGCTGGTCCAGGAGTTCCTGCACCACCTGGATTTCCTGGAGGTCCTTTTGGTCCAGCTCCTCCAGCAGGTCCTGGTGCTCCTGGTGGACAATCAAAGCAGAATTCATGTGCTGGGGCTGGTGTGGCAGCTGGTCCGTCTGGTCCATCCTTTCCTGGGGTACCTGGTTCTCCATCAGCTCCATTGTCACCATCTCTTCCTGGAACTCCTGGAGGTCCTTGTGGTGAAACACCACAACCACAGCAACCACCGCCTACACCTTGTGGTGCAGCTTCAACAGCACCTAAAAGATTTGGTTAAAATATACAGTTGTGTTTTGAAAAAGGAACTGACTCTCAAGTGGGCCAGAGTAGGAAGTGGTATATCCAGCTTGCCTGCGAGTACGAGCCAAAGCACTTCCCCCAACTTGTGATAGTACCTAGAACATACTTTATTCATCCAATTTTCAAGATGGGCTTGATTACCTGTGTTTTAGTTAGCTCTCTCCAAATATTTCCTGATCTCATTTTACAAAAATCAACCTCTGCTTGCATGGAAGATTGCATGTGTTGCATAAAACTATAGAGAATTGGCACAGAAATAACAGAAATAAGAGTTGCTACAGTAGAAACAGCAACTCCAAAAAATGCAAATCTAAAATTTTACAAGTATTTTTTCTTCAAAGTAAAATCAGATACATACTTTCTTAGAGATTTGGCATGTTCTTGAAGTAACTTTGGATCATCTGAATTCATGGCTACAAGTCGAGTGTAAAAATATAACTACTGTAAAAATATTAAGTTAAAAACTATGGAATGTATAAACACATTAATATAAGAGAAGAAAAAGTTGAGAAGTGTTGTTGAAATGAATAATTAGAGAATGACGACAGTCAACAACGCTTTTATATACAAGTGGAAACCGATGTCTCCACCCACAAATAATGAATACAAGGAGTAAAAGATGAGAGGATAGAGGATTTACATATGCTTGATGCCACTTTTTGATGAGAAGTTTAGTAGAGACAAGAGACAGTCAGACAGTCAGCTTCCGATCCAATCAAAACGATATGTATGTATATACAACTAAACAGTTATATTAATTACTGTATAAACACGAAAAAAAAAAGATTATATCTTTTGTGTATATGCGAAGCTTTGTTTTTCTGAATAACTTCAATAAGAACAACAACAACATGATCGTTATCGGTGCTAGTAAACCAATGAGATTCAAGATGCTTACTTCACTTCATTTCACACCATGAAGATATTCATCTTTTTTTCGAAAATAATTGACAGTCATGGTTTGGGGAAAAAACAGGGAACTGCTTCGAGGCAAATTTTTTGCAATAATCGGAATTTTACCATTTTTGTAAGTTTCCAGCAATGAATCAAGTTGTCATCGAAACATGATATTCAAAATTCATCCCAGATATTGAGAGAAACATAACATTCCAACCCATGAGTCAATTTTTTTAATGATAACTTTAGAATATGAACACTGTTTAGATATGTTTTTAATAGTTCGTCTCTTCTCTACACTAATACTCCTCGTAACTTACACATATGTCAGTTCTGCGTCTGTTCCGGTTTTCCGGTTTCTCAGGAAAACGAAGTTTTTGAAAATATTTACCAAAAAAAAAAGTCGGGCTCTCAGAGTTATCAAAATTTTCTAGTGTAAAATGTAGTTCGTTAGAGTAAACCTTAATTTTCTCTATGATTTCTCTAGTTTTAGCCTACATTCATCAAAGATCTTCGAATTCAACTTGTTTGGTTCTGGGTGCTATTGCATATTTTTTTGATTGAAAGGAATCTTTGCGATTTTTTTGAATCGATAATAGTTCTCAAAAAACATAATTTTGGCGGTTTTCAATGGTTTTACAATTTTTTCAAATTTTCGGGATATGCTTGAGTAATTTTGATATATATAGTTCCAAAACTCTCAACGTTTGATCCATTCATTCTCATATTCGAGATATTTCTTGCAATATGACCCTATAATGTTGTTTTTCACAATCGCTATCTTGAAGAATTTAATAAATCTGATCAAATGTATTGGAAAATCCTTTTATCCAACGATTCATATGTATTTTGAGAGCATTTGTGTTGGCGTTTCGTTCGATGTTCTTTCTACGAAAGCAATGCCCAATAAATTGTTTTCATATTAAACTTGTACAATTGGAAAAGTGTAACGCTTCCATTAGAAATCTGAATTGCATTCCATTTCACACGTAACAAAAACACATTGGAACATAAAACAAACCCTAATGTTATTGTTTCCTATAAGATTTTGACGTCAAAAGTACAACATGGTGAGAATGTTCAGTTGTCACAAAATATAAGAGTTTGTCCTTGTGCTAACTTTCAATGACGATTGACCAATAGAAAAACAGAAGTTCATTCACATTAACTTTCACTTTTCCATATTCCATGGCACTGTTTTCCCTACTTTTTCTTTCTGACATTTTTCACACCCGATTACACCATCTCTAGTGGATGGCTAAAAATACAGAAGAACCCATCATCTCATGTGTGTAATGAGATTTATGTGAAGGAGACGGAATAATAATAATAATAATACTAATAATAACAACACAGGAATGACAATAATAATAGTAGTAGTATTAGTAATAAGTCAAAAACAACGATCGTTATGTCATCCACTCATACCATTAGTAAGTATTACTAATCGTGGAGGAGATGTTGTTATAGTATTATTAGCCGCGGTAGATCTACCAACAAACCATTGCGAATAAAATCGAATGTATATTTAGCAAAAACATTTGAAAACATATATGCATACGTCAAACGCCTTTCTTTCGTCCCGATTTTCGTATTCAACACACACACAAAATCTTCAAATCCTCCTTGTCGCCATATTCTTCTTTGAGTACTTGTTGCAGAAGAACCGGCATCAAAGTCCCATATATAATTGTTGTTCATTTGGAGTGAATGAACAATGATGACTACAGCTATTTTTCAAACAGGCGTCATGTTCTTTTGACACTTTCGACCTATTCATTATACATAGTCATTAGCGCATGGAATTGGTGAAAGTGTAGTATGGATTTTGATCGGTTGGATTTCGCTTCAATGACCACTTTAGAGATGTGAGGAATGTTGATTGGCTTTGCAACATCCGATGATCGAACATTGGATATGGAGAATTTTGTGATCTGTTCAAGTAGCAATTATCCCCAATAAAATTTTTATACTTCTTTTATACTTCGAAGTATTGACAGGAAAAGCCTTACACAGGAACTAGAGAGTCCAAACGTCTGACAAATAAACTATTTTGTTCAATGCACACAGTTTCAATAACATGAACCTTACCTAAAAAATTTTCCCCTCATTGCTAGACCGGCTTTCTGATGTATTTTGAAAAATAGTTTTCAATATTTTTTTACGAAAAACACGACAAAAAATTCTGCTTACTTTATTGCATATAAAATCACAAGTTATTCAGAAAATACTCACAAATTTGTATAGAAGTGTTGGAATATCCTATTCTATTTTTTGAATTATTTCCAACTTTGAGATGAATTCAAAATTTTAAGAAAAGCTTCAAAATATTCAGTTGAGCACTTTTAGTAAGTTCGAAAAGAATAATGGAAATTTTATGGAGAAAATAATGCTTTTCAAAGACGAGGCTCTTCAAAATATCATTGTTGAGTAGTTCGAAAAGTATTTGAATATTGCTTTTTCTGAAATAGCGTGCGAGTAACTCGTTGATTTCATTCAAACCTGTGACATTTTCCATCCTAAAAACTTATTTTTCAATTTATAATTTAATTTTTAAATGTTTAGTGAGTCTTTTTATCGAAACTATCAAAAGATCAGACCTGACTTAAAACTGTTGTTGACTGATTAACTGAACATATCGTTGACATCATGCATAACTATAAAAAACCATGTTACTAAGCTCTTAATAGCCCAACCTCTAATTTTCCAGGTCAGAAAGTTTTACTATGCATAAACAACTTTTCATTACTCTCAAACGAAACATTCGATTCCTGTTTTTTTCCGGATGATATTGAAGGTTTGTTTTGATGATATTTATCAATTCTTTTTTCTAGATTCTTGATAAAACACCCACACACGAATCTCCTATATATATAAAACGATCAAATATGAAAGCTTTCATTTTAAAACGTTTTTTTTTCAATCAAAATTATTGTTTTGCAGATGATCAAACTATCAACTATAGTAGTTGTTTTTCTATGGGTGAATGGTGTAATTGGTGGACCTTTGAAGCCAGCGACAAAAGCATGTTCACAAGGAGATGGGTTGTATGCCATTGGATGTAACAGCAAGTATATCCAGTGTGTGAATGTGAGTTACATGGGACAGTACAAAAGAATTTTTTCAAGTGTTATGGTTCACATTTTTGGTCCCTACCGGCTCTATTAAAAAAATGGCTTGTGAAATAAACGACCCTACCATATCAAAACAAGTTCTTCGGGATTGATTGGGTCAAGTTGATTCAAAGTGTGGTGCTGGAAATTGGCAAGTTGGTCTCAAAAGAAAGATCACAATTTTTTAGTTATAACTCTTATGAGATATTTTTTAAAGTCTAGTATTTGAGAAAAGTTCAAAGTTAGAAAATTGAAAGCTCTCAACGTATAGCTTGAAAAAATGTAGAAAATTTCCGAATCGTTTTTTTTTTCAAATAAAATGTTCTCGAATACTGGATTTTTCCGTAAAAAATCCTTTAACGGTGATACATAAATGTGCTCTTTCTTTTAAGATCAACTTTCCAACTCCACTTTTAATGATAATTCGGACATTGGTCACATTACCTGATATTTCTGTTTTTCAGGGAGTGGAATACGAACAAAACTGTCCAAGTGGTTTATTCTTCGATCGTGTTCTTGGCAGATGCGAACGTCGAAACAAAGTCAGCTTGTGCACGTCATCTTCGAAATCTTCTTCTGTCAAACAAAAGGCTGTGTGAGTTCAATTATATCTACACTAAATTCTCTTGATTCTTGATTACATCAGTGTACTGATGTTTCTCGAAAAACTAAACATCTTACGAACCTAAGAAATTCTACACTTTTAAGTATCTGATTTTAAAATAATACGTTATTTAGTGAAATCAATTGCAAAAACAAGACACCAGGAGATTACGCTCTTGAGAAAAATGTGTGCAACGAAAACTACTATCAATGCGCAAATGATATCAGTTACATGAGAAAGTAAGATATCACCTCGCTCTTTCTCTCAAAAATTATTTATTTTCATTCATTCACAGGTGTCCATTCAATCAAGAATTCACTGAATCAATCAAGCGATGTGACTACGCTAAGAATTGCAGAAAATCTTTGAGGTTATTTCTTAGATTGATTCTGTAACATTATAAAATTTCCGGTTTCAGAGGTCAACTGAAAAACGAAGCAGGAGATGCTTATCCACAACAAGCTACTCTGCCACCAGGTGTTACCACCGAAGAAGTCGACCAAATTGAACATGGAATTGACTGCAAAAATCTTGCCAACGCGACAATCAGCAAATACGCATGTTCACCATTCTTCTTCCAATGTGTTGAAGATAAATTGTTCAAGAAACATTGTCCAAGTGTGAGTCATCTAATTTCATCCTAACTGAAGAGAAAATTAGTTTTCAGGATCTTGTCTACAACGCCCAACACAATTTGTGCGATTATCCAGAAAGTTGTGCCAGTCAATCATCTTCTTCGTCTTCGTCATCACTTCCTCCATATTCGGATTCTGTTTCAACAACTACTACCAATGTCACACCAACTGATGTCGTTGAAGGTCCAATAGTTTATGAATGCAGCGAGAAGACTGATGGATTTTATGAACTCGAACATTGTGGATCTAGATTTGCATCATGTGTCAATGGAACAGTCAGATTCATTGAATGTAATGATAATTTGTTGTATGATCCGAGAATCCAAGCTTGTGATTACCCAAATTCATGCAGGTTAGTTAAGAAACTATTTTTCTTTGATATCCAAATCCAAATCTTAACTTCATAATTTTCGTATAGAGTCATTTTTTAACTAAAAATCAAACATGTGATGATGGAAGTTTATTGAGAAAAGAATAACTTCAGAATCAAAATTGTTTTGTTGAACTCCCACGTGAATATTCTAGATCCGAACGTTTACAAGAAGATGTTCCACATATTCTCAACCACGGAGGAGTTCAACATCAACCTATCAACCTTCCGGTTCCACAATTCGATTGCACATATCATCCAGATGGAAATTACGCAATCACACCATGCATTTCGTCATATGTTCAATGTAGTGGCAGCATTGCATACACCCAAACTTGTCCTACTGATTTGGTGTACAATCAAGCTACCGAAACATGCGATCATAAGGAGCACTGTTCAGCAACAACAACTACTATCACAACTGAAGAACCAACTACATCAGTTCTTGACACAACGACCACCACTGAAGTTCCAACACCAACTACTGAAGATGAATTGGAAATTCCATCAACTGTTGAAACTATCACCACCAGTCCAGTTGTTGCTTCAGATACCCCAATCGAGTGAGTTCTGATTCATGTTATTGTTTTTAGAAAAAATATTTTTCTAGATTTTCTTGCGCTAGTCTCGAAAACGGTGACTATCCTTCTGGAGATTGCCAAAACACTTACTATCAATGTGGGAATGGTCAAGTTACCTCTACCAACTGCCCATCAGCACTTGTTTTCAATCCATACCGAAAACAATGTGATTACCCTTCAGAGGAACTTGGATGCCAAATTAGTAATGATGAATCCGTTATCGGAGCTGTAACCAGCACAACAACTGTTCCAGTGACTATTCCGGTTCCAACAACTACAGAAGAAGTTATAACCACCGAGGAAGTGACAACCACTGAAGAAGTCACGACAACCGAAGAAGCAACGACCACCTCAACTACAACCACAACTACCACTACTGCACCAACAACTACCTCACTTGCTGTTCCAATTGTTCAGACTGGCCCAGTAGATCCATATTGTGAACGCCTTGCTGATGGAATCTATGTAGACGGATGCAGTGAATTCTTCTACAAGTGCAATGATTTCGCAACAACAAAACTCAAATGTCCAAATGGACTTCACTATGATGTTCAAACTGACAAGTGTGATTACAAAGATGCGATTGAAGCATGTGGAGCTCCAGCTAAAACCACACCAAATGCTCCAAAAACCAAAGAAGCCCCAGCTATCTCATTCACTTGTATTGGAAGAGTGGATGGAATTTATGCTTTGCCATATTGTTCAAGAAACTATGTTCAATGCGTGAATGGCAACTCAATTGTTGAATCGTGCACAGAAGGTCTTTTCTACAGTGAAAAAACTGGACTATGTGATTATCATCACAATGTTGATACTTGTCATGTCAAGGCTGTTGATTTCACAAATGCTGAATGTTCTGGAAAGTCGGATGGTTATTATTCAAACGGTTGCAGTGAGCACTACTATTCCTGTGTCACCGAAAAAGTTCGAAAGGTTAGTACCATGGTTTTAAAGAGAGGAACTGAAAAAAAACTGCTATGTGGAGAACAGGCTTGTGGGGAACCGGAACCTTCTGATATTCCAAAAACACCGACTGTTTTCGGAATCAAGTTCCGATCTGTTATTTCGAATTCTTTCCAGATTGGAACTTTGTTCCTAAATCTATTCGGAACTGCTCGGAATAATCTCCAGTCTTGTAAATTTAACATTTTATATTGTTTCTATCTTTCTACCCAGTTTCAAACCAGAAAATGCGAAAAAATCTAGTCAAATTTCGCCATTCCAAAGGTCCAGGAAAATTCCGAAGGTTCTGGGAAAAAATAAGGAACTACTTTTCGGAACTACTTTTTTCCGACTACTGGATTCGGAATCAACTTGAAGGTTCCGAGATTTCCGAAAGGCTGGTTTCGCACAAGCTTGGTTGAGAATCAAAAATTTTATAGCTCAGAAAAAATTATTGCCATAAGAAATGAAATTATTTCTATTCATTGGTATGTTTCAAAACCGGAAATAATTTTAAGATTGCTTCCTTTTTTCAAAAAAGGAAGTTATTTTTAACCATTTCTTAAAAAATCACAAATCATTTGTCTTTTCAAATCAAAATCAACGAAAAATGTCAGTTATTCTAAAAAGATATACATTATAAATCACACCATAGATAACATTTTTTTTCCAGCACGAGTGCCCGGATCATCTCAAATTCTCACGCGAGAAACAATTCTGTGACTATCCACAAAACATTGAAGAATGCACTCTCTCCGTTCTCCCACTCGTATCACCACCACTGTATGTTTGAACATTTGTTTTTTACCCAATAAAATGTATTATTTTTTCAGCATTGAAGTCAATTTCTGTGTGAACAAACAAAGTATCATCCATGCTTTCGGAAAATGTTCACCACACTACATTGTCTGTGACAACGGAATTGCTACAGTAAGATTGCGTTGAACCAATTCAATTGATAGTTTTCATTTTTCAGGGTGGCACTTGCGCTTCTCCATTGGTGTTCAACGAGGTCAGTGGACTCTGTGACTACAAGAAAAATCATCCAGATTGTGCCTCCCAATAGTTTTCACACAAATTTTTATATTTCGGTTTTGTTAATAAATGCTTTTATTTGAAGAATTGTTTAGTTCTTAACACAAAATTCGAGAAAACTCCAAAAAACTTTCTAAAATTTGAAAAAAAAAATATTATAGAAAAATCTATGGGTACTCACAAACTGATTTCAATAAGTTTGAATTCAGAACTCAGAGTATTGAGAACATAATGCGTGTCAACAAAAGAACAGTTTTTCATAGTTCAAAAAAAAAAATACGTTTTTAGGTGATATAAGAATGCCATTCCATCTTAGCTGTCAAAAATATAACAGTTCATCAACACTGTAGAACTTTTCACAAACATTATTTTTCCCGCAACTGTTTGACCATCAAAACTCATTTAAAAAAATTCAATTTATTAAATTCACTCGTCAGTTGAACAATATTTCCATAAATAAAAGCTTATATATCTAACTAACAATTATTCTTATTCTTCTATTTCATTCAGCACAATTCGAGGAACTGATATATTATGAAATTGAGATTCCCCGTCAGCCTTTTTCTTCTGAAATCTAACTGTGAATTCAAGTGGCGTTACATGTTCAGCGTTGCATCGGAACATAAGCTTTGTCGTATTTTCAGGCGCTTCGATATCGAGCTCTTCGGATTTCCAATCATACTTTCCAAAACTATCACGGAAAATTTGCCATCTCGTCAACTTCATCGACTCAGGGTTCTGAAAAAATATTTCATTACACAAAGATTTTATTTTTTCAATAGTAGGCCTGCTTACCATGGTTAAAAAAGTGGGACATCCTTGAATAATATCAATATTACTCCAGATTTGTTCACTTGGCGGGCCATCTCCTCTGATTTTGTTTTGAATTGGCTCCGTCACTGGTGTATGAGTTCTGGAATTTCTTGTTGAATTGAAATATCAGAAAAAGGAGACAAACCTGAATCGATGACTTAGTTTATACATGAGTGATGCGATGAAACCACTTTTTGGATTCAAAATTGTGTGGGCTACGTAGAAAAACGACGAGTCATTTTTTGGTAGCACACACGCATTGTTTCCCCAGAGAAATGGCTCACAAGCTTCATTGATTGGAGATACTGTCTGCCATCTGGAATACATTGTTTGTTTTTTGTTTTGATTTTTTAAACAATTTCTTCGAGCTTTTCAAACCCAAAATAGATGAATTCTGTCAAACTTGAACTGAAAATAATTACAAGGGAATAATTTAGATCAGGATATATTTCAAGATATGAGAGAACTGAGAAGTTTTTAAAATTCTAATCACAATTTTTAATAAAAAAATATTGATATCTGTTTTACTCTTTTCAAAAGTTTTTTCACACTAACCTTGTCATGAATTTAGTGCTGAAAGTTCTATTCAACTGTCTGATACTCTTTGTTCGATGCAATTTTATTCCATATCTCCTTCTTCCAGTAGACAAAATTGTTGGAATAATCTCACCATTTGGCTCTGTTTTGACAAGAAGTAACACACTTTCCATCATATTCTGAAATCTTTCCTTGTTTTTTTTTGTTTATGGGTCGAATTATTACCGATGGTTTCTTTTTTGGTGACTCAATTTCAATTTCCCTTGATGGAGAACTATTTGAACTGTTTTCTCCATCACTTTTCGATGTCACTTGATCTCCCTTCAATTGTTTCATGAATGATTGTCTATCACTACTTCTTTGAAGTTTTCTTCTCACTGCTGGTTTTGTGTTGCAAATGCTAAATACGAATTGACTCATTGATCTATGCGCCTCAACCTGCAAAAAAAAATCATAAAATTTTCTGCAAAATTGACATCATTGTTGATGATTTGTCATCAAATCAAAATTTTCAACATTTTCGTGAGTCATTTTTATGAGAAATATTTGATTTTTTGACTTACGCGTAACCCGTGTGATGAAATACCCGTTTGAATTTGTCTAATAATAGTGCACGAGTTGTCTTCATAGTTCAATCGTACTGTGATAAGGTGAAAAGACTTATCAGCATGGCTTTTCAATAATCCCAAGATGAATTTTCTGCAAAAAAAAATAATTAGTTCCGGGAAGAAAATTCAAATCCGCTTTGCTCACCCATTCACGTAATAAATTTTAATCCAACAAAAATTTTCATTGTTTAATTGACTGGGTAATACAAATCGTATCAAGTTTTGACCATCGATATCAGATTGTATTACATTGTTCCGAGCCTCATCAATAGCAATAATTTGATAGGAATAATAGTCGAAACAACCAAATGGGCCATCACATGGGAGTCGAAACATTATATGAACTAAATGAAATTTAAGACTATTCAAAAGATGAGAAACGTGTGAAAAAGAAATGAGATTAGTTTGACAAAACAACAAAGCACTTCAAAATCAAGGAAATATGCAATATAGAAATATAAGTGGCTGAAAATTGTTAACTAGAACTGATAAAACAGAATAGTTTTTTTTTTGATTCTGAGAATGTTTTCTTAATAAAAGTCGAAACCAAAGAAAACACATTCACAATTCAATCAGGCATCTTTATTGTGGTGCGATTGTCGAAGAGAAAAAACAATCAGTGAATAAAATGACACTTCAAATAACAATTTTCCTAGTCAATTTTGTTGTGACTTATTCACTCATAAAACGAACAATGACATTTACGATCAATACTGCTCTTCGTTATCACATATGATTTGTTATCAAAAAAAATCCTTGGAAAAAAGAATGTGTTCGCCGTCAATATGTTGCTATACAAAACATAAAACATAGAGACCAAAACACTTAACCAAAAAATATTTTTAAATAAAAATAATAAAGGATGCCTGAGTGACTTTTCAAAAATTATATCAAAAAATATGTTTTTGTCCATAGTGCTCCAATTTTATGATGGATAAATTGACGTCAATAGGGAGGATTCATTGAAGAACACATATTTTTGTTTTAATCCGCCGTTCGTGCCCATCTATCTGGAAGATGGAAAAATGTGCAAAAAATTATATATTCGACCCACACAACAACTACATGCGAAAAGAAATGGAGGATAAAAAAAATAAAAAAATAAAAAAAGAAGGAGCAGGGAAGAAAAAGCTGGACTAAACCAAGATGTTTTTTGATAAATTATGCTATTGCACATGAATTTGATTTTGATTTTTGTTTTATCTTCTTTCAAACAAAATCAAAAAACAACTTTTTTCAAAGCAAGTTATTGAGCAAAATTAGTTGTTTTTTTCTCAGACATATAATGAAGTTATATGCATATCAGCACCGAAAAAAATGTTTTTTTTTCAAAGTTGTGGCTTTCGTTGTGTCTCTAATATTGAACAGACAGAAAAAAAACAAAAAGAATCATGTCACTTTTCTCCATATATACTACTTTTCTAGCTTCACATTATATCAGAATGTTATCTAATTAGCACCTGACACGCAAGTTGTCTAAGATTGAGCTCGAAAACAAACCACTTACCAGAAGTAAAAAAAATATATAGATTTTTCTGAAAAAAAAACCTAGTTCACTTTTCTGATTCCGAAGCTAGGTAATGAAATGATGAAGAAAAATGGGATTTTAATATCCTTGTTCTGATGTGAAAACGCGTTCTTAGTATAACCCTCAAAGAGAGCTTAGTTGTGCTTTTAGTTTTTGATGGAATAGACGTCACAGCCATCTTATAGGGTGAAGTCTGAAGCCACTATTTTTTTGTGTGTTTGTTATTGTTTTTTTTCCCCGAGTTGTGTTTTTTGTCATGAAAAATGGATTTTGGGAAAAAACACTGTGGTTGGAAGGTTTATAAAGTTATCATTATCAGAACTTAAAAACATAATGCATACTATTGTTGAGGAATTGAAACGCCTTTGAATAACAAGTTTCTAATTATTTTTTACCAATTCACAATTTAGGATAAATTAGTATGTTTCAATCATTGATAAAGTCATTTTTGTTGTCAAGTTAACAATCAGCAAACATGTGCAAAAATCAAAGTGATATAAGCTGTTATAATCGGAATTGTGTTCAACAGTTTCATTCTATATAGTTTGTTCGTATATCTTGTTCTACACAGAAATACCACAAAATAACTGAAATTATTCAAAAAAAATCATCTAAAAAAGAATAATGAATATTCTTGAAACTATAGTGACCGTGCAGCTATTAACAACAAAAAATCTAAGGTAACCACTAAAATACGTTTTCATCAGTGGAAATATGAGGTTTTTATAATGTGTACTTTGACATTATGTTTTTTGTTCCTTCTTGTGCGTTTCGTTTCATATAGAAAAATCAAGATTACTGAGTTCACAATGGATATGCACATGAAATGGACTATTTTCATTCCAGCAGCTGGAAACAAGCCCGAACACTTTTTTATAGTTATCACAAAATTTATTTGAGATCACTCGAAATTGGCACGAACATTGTCGTTAAATCATATGTTATCTTGTGAATCCCATAATTGTATGAATAAACATGTTTCACTGTATGGACGTACATGTTTTGATGGATATTCAACTTGATCTCTAGTTTTTAATACAATTTGATTCATAATAAGAAGTGAAAAAGAAATGCATGTAGGTCTTTTTTTTGTTTGAAACAAAAAAACTTACATGGTTCAAAAAAGTTTGATGAATTACAAGCACTTCAAGAGAATATATCGATTGTTAAAAAAAATTTCAAGCGAGCAGTCAACACTATAATTTTTTTGAAGCAAAAGAAATGTGTGAGTCGAACATGGCCAATTATTTCTAATTATGGCTCGTTCTTTTTGAGTTCAGTCTCATTATTCCCTAGCATCACAAAAAGCCACACATACACATGGAATTGCATCTTACATTAGAAAAGGGATGAAAAAGTTAATCTTTTGGAGAATGAAAAATGAGAGTTATATTTTGAAAAAAAAATTTGTTCTGCACAATTGAGATGTATTTCTGCAAATGTTTCATAGAACATATCTAGTGGTTTATTGAATATTTAGCACTTCTCACCTTTTGAAATTCAGACAAATATCTCACAACAATTTTTTTTCTCAGAATTTATCCTCGACTTATCACCCTATAATGTTTCGCAAAAGTCTTTGGAACTGTTCCCGTTCGTTTTCGTGATAATCAAATATCTCACCGATTTTCCTTCGAAAATTATGGTAAAGGAAATCAATCCATTCAAATGACCCCTTATGTTTCTTTTGTTGAACTGAAGTTAATCACCTAAATACCCACTCTTTCAATTCTCAAACAATTGAAATTTCATTTTCGACAAAAAATTTCGGAATAAAAAAAAATTATTATTTTTAAACTCGGAATTTAATTGTTTTTTGCCGCGTTTAATTCCTTTTTGTCGTAATTGTGCGTCAAAGTGTATGCAGTGTCAACACGCGGCATATTATTTCACGTGAAATTGTTTTTATTAATTTTTGAATGAATTAATTTTTTCGATTTTTGCATTTTGAAGACTAAGATTTAAAGAGAAAGACTTCCTTTGAAAAAATGTTTGTTTTAACTGAACAATATTTTTTTGTTTTTGATCACAGTTCTCAATACATCTGGAAGAAGCTTCGTTTGAAAATTTACTTCATTTTCACCAAATTGAAGATTTTTCCCCCAGAAACACTTTTGAATGTTCACTTATTCTCCCTAAAACTATTCTCCCTAAATTTTTGTTATTCCTTTTAAAATTTGCAAACTCTAACTATACAATTTCAATAAAATTTTCACAATAATATTACAGATGGAAACTAAGAGCAGTACATACACAACATATGTTTCCCATGGTTACTAATGGTTTGATCTTAGACATTCAATTGTTTTGCATGGCTCATTCTCAAGAGAATAATTAGACGTGTTCGGGGGAAAAAAAACTAAACCGACACTTATATACATGACAAATGTTTGTTTTCTTGTGCTTGAAAACATGTGTTCATGTATGCAAAAAGAGATTTACATGTGGGAAACAACCTCAAAGCCGTCTGAAGATATATTTTCGATTTTTTCAGAGGAATTTGTTTTTATAATTCAAAGAGAACGAATAAATCGATGATGTTTTTCTCTGTTTTTTTCCACACGCACATAGGAATTCAATTCATGAATATCAAACAATTTGAGAGTCGGTCGATACACTGTGTGAATTTGGCGCGTTTTTTTCCTGCCTGATTGCACATCTTTTTTGGTCGTAGCTGAATATGCAAAAGCAGTTGATCAAATATAACACAAAGACTTTTTGTTTGTATTAACTATGAGAGGAGGAATCAACGTTGATTTTTTCGATGATTTTAATCCTGAGCTAGGCATGTCGGCAACAGCTACGACTACTGTCAATCGTGTGCCGTTTGATCAGAATGACAAGAAATACAAATGTCTTTGTGGAATTTTGCATATCAAGGTTTGTTTCCAGTTTTTGTTTTTTGAGAAGTAATAAAATCACATAAGATAGCCCTTAGGTTTGATTTTAAAGTATATCACTACGAAAACTGTTTTCTAAGGTTCACTGTTTATCACTGTGTTATGTGTGATTTTCAATTTTTTTACAATCTTTGATGAGTGACTAAACGCGAAAAATAACCAAACTAATTGAATAAGTCTTTATCATTTATTTATTCATGTTTCACAATAACCATAAACATTCTCTTACCGGTTTGTTTTAGAAAAAAATATTTGAAATCTCTTATAGAACAATTTTCGCAGTGTTCAAGTCTGCTGGAACGGATTATGATACTGAAATATTCTTAGAAAAATCTCATTATCTTCAATTGAAACCGTGTTAGTGGCTGAAATTAGGTTATTAAAAATCCTCGTGTTAAAATTGAAAAAAATGCTGGTTATCAAAGTTTTTTGAACTGAAGTAATTTTACAATTAGAATACACATCCACGTATTTTAATTTTAGTATTCTTGACAAAGTTTGATTTTTAGTAAACTAAAAAAAACTTCAAATCAAGAGTTAACACTAATGTACATATAATACATTTTCCAGAAAGGTGCTCGTTTGGTTGCAGTACTTGTGAACATCATCACTGCTATCAACATTATTTTCAGTTTCACAAGAAGTTCGACTGTTATTGTTTATACAATGATGAGGTTTTCATCGAACCATTCTTGTTTTATCGTATGAATCATCATTTCAGTACCGCATTTTCAATTGTTGTTTTTGGCAGCTTGCTATACGGTGTTTGGAAAGAAAAACGGCTTTATTTATATCCATATTTGTTATTCCAGGTGATTTCAATTTTTAGCAAACCTTATATGTTTCTATGTTCTAGGTTCTATCAATAATCATAAACTTGATCATCCTTCTTGCGTTTTTGATTTCAATCGCGGTTGGTTCAAAAATGATCTTAGACCTAGCAAACAATATAGGAAACGTTGATTTGACTACACCTCAAGCAGAATTAGATGCAGGTTATTCGACATTACAAAAACATACATGTTTCGTTTTTTTTCCAGAATTAGCGGTCTTCACGGTTTTTTTTGTATTGTTCTTATGTATTGGCGGATTGATTCAGGCTTATTTTGTGGAGGTGAGAAAGTGCGAGTTTCACAATTGATGTTTTTTTACAGGTCATCTATTGTTTCCATAACTTTCTGAAAGATCGAGAAAACTCATTCAGCTTCAATTTCGAGAGTTATGCTAATGGTTCATATGCGCCAGAAATTCAAGCTCCACCAATGTACCCTAGAACAGAAGAAATGGTGTCTTAAAACTTCAATTTTTGTTTTATAATATCGAGTCATCAAAATTAATACATTTCCATGTTTTGTTTCTTTCCGCTATCGTTTTTATAAAACATATCATTTGCATAAAAGGAGTGTTCTATATAATTTTTAATATCATGAAGATGTATTGTTTCGTAATTATTGCCCTTTTCATTTCGCAGCTTTATTGCGACCACAATGTAAAAATTGGAGACAAAGGTATGCGATAAACAACGTTGCATGAATAGTTAAGTTTTTTTTTTCAGATATATCTTATACAACTACCATCACGCATCGCAATCAATTTGGAAGAACTATTTCTAGTAAAGTAAAAGTTTTGGGCGAAGAAACATACGGTTTGTTTGTAATCAGATTCAGGTTTTCCGAATATGTCAACACAACCAACGCCTTGTGAGTTGAAAAAAAATGTTCTCAAAAAACTGGAATTTTTGATAGCCATGAACATTTTTATCAGTTTTCAGTAAAAACTGACCAAATTCTTTGACGAATCGAATCAGATTATTCTATAGAACAAAAAAACTTCATGTTTTCTGTTTTGTAGAATATAAACATCTGGGTGAAAAAAATTTCAGGCGCTTTAACAAGAACGTTCAATATAGATAGAAAAACGAGTTTCCTGTGATTCGTTACTAGAAAAACAAAATTTTTAAAGATATTTTCAGCGTTCTCGATCAGAATCGAAGTTTGAAAAAATCTCGTTTTGTTTCATATCACAATAAACAAACAAATATCGGTGTGCCCTTTAACAATGCATTTCAGCTTGGAATTGGAAACCAATGATCGTGATGTTTTTCCGGAAAAAATAGTATTCTTCGAGAGAAAAAACGACGTTCCTTTTTTCTATCAAAGTAAGATAAACATTAAAACAAACATAATTTTTTTTTCAGCTTTCAATAGAAAAACTGGCGAAAAAGTCAGCTTCTCCCTTGGCAGCGAAACGTATCATTACATTGTTTGAATTTGAAAAATTTATTGGATAATAAACTGTTTTGCAAATACACGTAGTGATATTTTCACAAAACAAAAGCTTCAATTTTTATCGAACTCAGAGCCATTAATTTCAATTATATACAGACTTTTTTCTCACTAGGAACTCAAAAGTCAACTTTAAATTCATTTTTTGCATATAATTTCATCTGTATGGTTGAAGACAAAAAAAAGGACGAATAATTGAGATGAAAGAAATTTTTCATAAAAAATTTTAGGACCAGCAACTTCCATCGAAAAAACGTATAGTGAGTATAGGAAATGCGAAAAAGGGGTGTATTAAGAACTGCAAAAGCTAGTTTTTCTGATGTCATGAATTACTGACAAGGAAGGTTTGCGAGCTTAGATTAAATAACAAAACAGAATGTTTTACTTCGAAAACAAAATTCCTTTTTTTAACAAATTAAAAAAAAAATGGTTCATTCACGGAGAACCGAATTATGTCGATTCGTAAGTTAAATCTATCATCAGTATCACCGAAAGTGGAAATTTCAATTCGTTTTCTTTTCCTCATTCAGAAATTCAAACGTTTAACATTGTCTCGAAAACTAGACTAGTTCTTGTTCTCAGCTCCCAACCAATAAAAAAATTCAGACAAGTTTTCTGAAGTTGTGGAGCTCTCAACCCTGTTTCGGCTATTACGGTCGTGAAAAGTTTTATGAGCGCAAAACACTGGATCAATGTTGATCAGATTTTGTCAAGTAGTTATATGTACCGTGAGTCTTAGAGTACTGTAGAGTTCAGTTCAGAACGCAATAACATTACAAAACTAAGAACCTTAAGAATAAAAATTAAAGAATGTGAAGAATGTCTCCCAATCAGTGAAAAACTACTGCATGATTATTTTCAAAATTTTTCTGACCATTGAGAAGGGATTAAACGGAACTGTAAAAATTTGGAAAAATTAAAATTTTCTATTACCTAAAGTTTGGAAAATCCTGAAATCACCTGAAACGAACTGGACCCAAATTTTGTGATCATTTTTCCGCTCAAAAGTGAGTGCTCTTGAATAGGACAGTAACACATAAAGCCCAGAAACAAAAACCTGACTCTGTTTGATTTCGACCCGTTTCAGGGACACCTAACAAGGAATGATACCCGATGACCCCCTTGAAAATTTTTGATGCTATGCGGAAATTGTAGAGCCTAATGAGGTACATAGGAAAAACCACGGAGGGAATTTATAAGTTTGTTTTTTAATCAAGTAGTGCTTTATTTGAACTGGATTTTTTTTTCTTCTAGTATATATATTTTTACACCTATAAAATAGATTCCCACAAAAAATGACTTACGGCTATTTGATTAAATATGAACAACTTATAGAACATTTTCTTTACACTGGAAGAGTTCACGAAGTTCATGAATTGCCTTTTTGGATATAAATATATTCTCTAATTGTAAAAATATATATACTAGAAGAAAGCTTTTAAAAAAAAATTTAACAAAATTTTCTTTTATTTTTTGATGCAAAAACATAGAAATTGGTCTATTACTTTTGTAAATCAATGGTTAGCCCTATATTTCAAAATGTGTATATACGTTATTTTTGACGTAGAAAAACATAAGTTATGTCTCATCAAATTTATTTCAGTGGATCATAGTGAACCTCTAGAAAAATTCTAATTTTTCTGTGTTTTCATACAGTTAAGTTAGGTTAAGAAATACGAGATAAAATGCATCTTGAAGAAAAGTATTTTTGCTGCAAAATGGTTTTTAACCGTCTTGATTCGATAATTTGAGCTGGAATATGATTTTTTGAAAATAGCGTACTTTTTCTTCGAAAAAATATATTCCACCCCCGTTTTCTCGGAAACAAGAAACAAACTTACAAATTCCCTCCGTGGTTCTTCCTACCTCACTAGGTTCTACAATTTTCGCATAGTATCAAAAATTTTCAAGGGGGGTCATCGGGTATCATTCCATGTAAGAGACATTTTTTTCTAATTTTCAAAATACAGTGGTACAATAGAAAATTCATAGTCACCGATTCAGATAATTTTTTTTTTGTAAAGACATTTCCACGTCTGAATATGTGTAGAAACATGTTAAAACCACAAGTTGAAAATCATTCCTCTCGGGGTGGCTGGCGATACACGGAAACTTCAAATGGCGATAATTCGGCTCTCCGTGAAGATTTTATGAAAATTGAAAAACCATTTTCTCTCCATTTTTTTGAGGACTACATTTTTTGTATTGAGACCAAGAACATATGAGTTTTTCGAATCATACAAAACACCTTGTTTGCAGCTCAGAAGTCAATTTTTTTATTAAAGGACAAATTTGAATGCTATCTTTTATTTTTTAACGATTTCTCAACTTCTGAAATCACTCGATAAAGTTTTTGTTTTTGCAGTTCTTAAATGATTATTCATTTTTGCGTCATTTTCGTTGATTTAAACATCTCCAGAATGTAAAAAAAATGTGAAATCTGGAATTATAGTGCTGGTTTCTCAAAATGGCCTTTCTCGTTTCATCTCAAGGTTGCATCTGCTGTTTTTTGAGATAAAATAGAGATCCCAGTGAAAAGACTGGCAAATTCATGGGGTGATTCAGAATTGATCACCGCGAAACGGAAAGACTAGCCTTAGCCTTCCGAGTAACATGTGGTCTGACGTTGTTATGAAGAAAAACATTTTTTTCGTTAGCTCCACGAGAGGACTGAAGAGCGGTCTTAAATGTTTGTAGTTAGGAAGAGCGAATTCTTGTTGTCCCATGAGAAAATTGCTTTTTGAGCCATAAAAATGATATTGTCGTACTTTGACAGAGTGTTTCGAAAAATATTTCGATGTTCGGAGCTGATTTGGTAATTTTTTTAATAGAACAATACTTTTGGAAAAAAATATGTCAAGACAAAATCGTATCTTTGAAGAAGGTGCAGCTCTTTTTTGGTAAAAAATAAACATCACCATTGTGTTTGGCGTACCCGGAAACCTTTGGTGCCAAAATCTCAACCATTTTTTTAAATTAAGTTCAACCGGTTTCGAAATGTCCCGGAGCCATATTTTTTTACATTCTGAAAATGTGTATCGTGAACAATAATGACTTAAAAATGAATGATCAGATGAGAACTGCAAAACAAAAACTTTATCGGGTGCTTCACGGAGAGTCGAATTGTGCCCATTCGACGTATCAGCCCGCCGCCACCCACCCCGAAAGTAAAAACTTTCAACTCGCGGATTTAACATGTTTTTACACTTATTCAGACGTCTTTACAAAAAAATCAGCGATTTTTTTTTGACTATGAGTTTTTTATTGTACCACGCATTGTAATATTCGAGTATTTACGAATACTCTTAATTCTGACCGAGAGTAACTTTCGGAACAATTTCAGAAATTTAAAAAAAACAGGTTAAAATCTTTTTTTCAGAATTCAGAGAGTTTTTAGAAGCAGCGACTTGTTTTTGTTAGAGACCCTATAAAAACTGGCAAGTCCAACTAGAGTGAATTGATTCAGGAGCAACTCTTGCAATTTTCAGATTTCATAACTGATTTTGAGCTGGATCTCAGAGTCACCGAGGTTGAGTGAATTTTCCTCATGAAGTCTTTGAGTACAGGCAGTTGAAAACTACTTGACAAGTAGAGAGAAAACCCTATTCAACGTGGGAAGTTTCCAATTTTCTTTATTCAAATCAAATTTTCTCGAATGGCACACTTTTCGAAACAAAAATCCTCGAGGGTGTTATTTAAAAATGTTTTTTTTTCTCATTTAAGATTAATTTTCCGAGTCCCTTTACTCCACCTTTAACACGTTAATAAATGGTAATTTGACTTTTTCAATGATGACAGAGCATGTGGAAAAACAATTTGATATTAAAACATAATATATATTTCATTTTTATGCATAATGAACTTTATTCAAAAAGTATTTTCAACTAAGTATATTTTATTTCAAACCAGTGATCGACTAATTGTATCACTTTGTTATTTGATTCGAAAGGGGTTGTGAACTCTGAAAAAAAAGAACTTGTTACACCTTCAACCTATTCAAACTTACTTTGATAGTAAATGTAAAAATAACCATCGTCCGCCTTTTTGATAGTTCCATTACAATGGAATGGGCTTGGTGCTGGTTTGCATTCTATCCTGAAATTTGTTTAATCAGTAGAGAAAGTGTATATACAATCAAAATAAAGAGTTCAAATCAAGTCCAAAAATTTATTTTCTACATTTTGAAATGCCTAATGCTTATCTGATGTCATAATTAGTATAATGAAAATGCAGTGTTTCCAAGCAAAATTTTTGCTTTATCATGTTTTCAATGGTAAATTTCTTGCACTTTTTTCTTAACTTGAATTTCCAAATAGTTTTGCAATTTTTTGAATATATATGAATGCTCCCAGATTTCTTTTCATGTCGAGAATCCATTGAAATTTTAATCTTGGAAGTTGTTTTAAAATATTTCCCGTCCATTACAAACGATTTTCTTTGAAAGTAAACTCACTCATCAATAGAATCGTCTTCGAGTAAAAATGCCATTCTACCAATATTTTTAGATGTCATTTTAGATTCAACTAAAAAAAAGAAAAACATGTTTTCCAGAAATTAAACCAAACCGTCTTTCTTCAAATCTTCAATCTTGAGCGGCTTCCATACTTTGCCGAACTGGACGTAGCCAAACTTAATTTTTTTTCTCTGAAACTAACTTTTGATTAGAACAGATACATATTTTTTACCTTCGTAACATGAAGCTAGCATGAAGCAGACAACAAAGAATATGGATTTCATTTTTGAATATGTTCAGAGCCATAATTATGTATTTTATAGCAACCAGAAAATGTTTTGAAAAATGAATCATTCAGCAAATATTCGAAAATTAGTCAATAAACGAAAAAAATTGTTTTATAAAAAATAATTCATCAAAATGCATTTTTTTTAAAGGAATTACTCAGCGAAAATTTCATTGAAACAAAAACAAACAATAGCGTCTGTAGAACTACTTGAGAAAAAAATTCTATACGTTTCACAATTGTGAGTCGACACCTGGAAGAAAAATAGCCAAATTGGCTCAACCACGGAAGTTCGACACAAACCAAATTGAAATTCGGAAAAAACACACAAAATAAGGTCTGAAAACATATTTTCATCCGGAAATATCAGTAAATAAAAAATTGTCCATTGAACATTGTCATACCTGTTTTATCATCAGAAAATTCTTATTTTTGTTCAAGATATGTTTGATGCAGTGATATGATCAATTCCCGCAGCCAAAATTATCGGAAATCGTATTACCATGGAAATCTGAAAGACAAACCGTTTCTCTATGTGAGAAAATATCAAAAATTTGTTTTTATCTGTTGTAACCTTTTTGAGAAAGTTATGTGTAAGAAGTGGGACTCACTACTGTCAATTTTCAGAAGCTTCTTCGTCAAAAACATATTTTTTGATGAACTAACTGGTTAGATTTATTATCTGGTTATGGTGAGCCTGTTGCAAAGCACGGAATGAAATGTAAGTCCAAATTGTGTTTGCATTCAAATTTTTGTCAGAAACTATAATATATGTGCTACAAGGATTTCCATCCATCCAAATATGTTAGTTCAGTGTTTGAATGTTTTCTTTCAATGGTTAAATTGCAAAAATAATAATAATTCAAAATGTTTTTCCTTCATGCTGTTGAGCTGAGGGCTGAACCTGCTACTTATCTTACTTAGACAGTCTCACAGTTCGAAAAATAGTTGTTTTATAAAAATTAAAATGTTTCTCTTCCTGTCGGAAATCATTAGTCAGAAAATTATAAAACAAAATAATTCTATATAAATAGCTCAACTGTGAATTAGAAAATATAGCGGTGTGACAATGATTATTTCTTGTGCCCTTGTATTGATGTTTTCAACAGTTATTATGACGTCTACGCCTGTAAGTTCATAGAAGTGGGTGAAAACTAGGGGAGAAATTGATATTTCTGATTCTTGTCTCTGACAAATTTTGTCAATGTGCCTGAGGCAACATGACCGATGATAGTTGAAAAACGTTTCTTTTAGTAGCGTAGACAAGAAGAAAAAATATTACTTTCAGATGGTTTTCTTCGAAGAAAAGGTCAATCCGTCATACGAGTTTGCAAAATTATCTCCGGGTGAAGAAGTAATTTTCAAAGGCTTTGACGAGTGAGTTCATATGATGATAACGATAGGATAATTACTTATTTTATGAGAGTTTATGTATTTTCAAGGGTTTGGCGGATATAATTTTATGGTATATATGAGAGCAGAACATGAAAAAAGTACTCAAAAAGCTCCTGATAATTGTTTTACAAAGTGATTGTGCATTGAAGCAAAGACATAGTTATGCCAGCAAAGAAAGTTCCAAAGTTTCCTTAAATAAAGTACTGGCTAGAAGGTGACATGTTCGTGAATAGTTTCTGGAGTGATTGAGCTCATTTTCTAAATTTTTATACAAGCTTGTCTGATTTTTCTGAAAATAGGCAAATTCAGATTTTTGTCTGACGAGCTAGATTAGGCCTGATATCGACCGAACTTTCAAGATTGTTCTTTATGTTGTCTCTGGTCAAGTTGAATACAATGTTCTTGTCTATTCTCTATGTTTTCAATCATCAGATCACACATTTCGAATTCGATAGTGAACTCTGAGGTTAATGATGAACCAACAAAATGCAACAATCTAAAAATTTCACAACAGTGTTTCCCAGTATCTAGTGGGTTGGTATGAGTAAATAAATGTTCCAAAAGTGCAATAGCATACTATTTCATTATTTTTATATTAAAAAACAAAATAAGAACCACATATTAGTTGGACGGTTCCTGGATTCTCAATTTTTATAACTTTTGTTTCTCTCACAAATCTTATACAAACTATCAAAATAAATAATGTGGAAACTTTAAGTAAAGAAATTTATCGGAAAGTATCACAATTAAACCGTAAAACAACGATTATAGTGGTTTTGATCATAACCACAAACATTTTTTTGCTGGAAACCGATTTTGGTTTGCTTCAGACCCCCTTTGCCGATGATTAACTGTATTAATGACAGTATTAAAATTTCAAATGTTCCCAAATGTGATTCAAGTTTGTTTAATACATTATTTAAATCAACAAAAAATCTTAACTGGAGATTTGAGAGATCTGCATGCTATGGTTCTCATAGATATCTCAATAACCAAGCGCTAAGTAATAACACTTGACCATTACTTGAACAATGAAATATATCACGATGTCATGTTATAAATATTTTCAGCATGACTTACAGTTTTCCATCCGAATTGGAAAAACTTGGCGTGGTGACTAGAATTGACGATTTAATACTGTTCCAAGCAACAGATGAAATCAATGACAGATCATTCACCACAAGAAATGAGAAAACAGGTGACGTATCCAAAATTGAGTTCAAAGCTACACCTACAGCTGCTACGCCTTTAAATCCAAATCCGGAACGTAAAAACGTGAGTTTGTAATCGAATGAAACCGTCAACAGAAAAAAAAACTATATCTTTGGGAACAAAATGATTATCTATGACTTGTCTTTTTTAAACCGTTCAAATTTTGTAAATATTACATCATGAAAATTCATTTTAATACAATACTGTTAATTTTCGTTTTTAAATGAGAAGTGATAAAAACATGCAATTGATATTTCAGCGTAAATTCCGCTTTTTCCGAAAAACAGCCGCAACAACCACAAATTTGCAATATACTGTCGGCAAAAAAAATGCGGAATTAGATGACATTGTTCAATTACCAATAAACACAGAATACGGGTGAGTGTTTGGTTTTGGGAGGGTGTTTTTAGTTTATTTCAATAACTTGGGGTTTTAGACAAAAACAAATATTGTTTTATTTTTTCAAACAAACGAGAACTTTTATTTCCAGAGTCACCGAACAAGAAGGGTGTGATCTACTGAAATTGCCGAATTCTGATTCCGAATTCGTCTTTCTGAGCGCGGATTGTGAAACAATTAAATGGAAGATCGATGATGACGAGATCGAAATCAAAACAAAATGACAAGTTCTCAATATTCATATATAAATATTTCAAATGCGAGTGTAAGCGTTACATGACGGAGTGAAATATTCAAAAAACAAGGGGGGGTGGTTGGGTAACACCACTTTTAGAGTATAGTTCAATTTAATTTCAAAAGGAACAGTACTTCGATTTCTGAATAAGTGCAGAACACAAACGCGTTATTTGAAACTTCCCGATCTCAGGGTGCCGGAGGTTTTAGGCGAAAACGTGGCAGTAAATCAGCTTTCCGCGAACATTTTTCAAAATTCAAATCACCATCTTTTCGTATCACTGTTTTTAGTGTTAAAACAAGAAATCAATGAAATTTTGTGAAGTATGGAAAACAGAGTAACTATTTTCAACCTTATTGATTCACGGTGATTCAAAGCATATGATACAGAGAGAGTGCTGAAAAACAGAGAAAAAAGGCACTTCGATCTACCAGAAAAAATGTGCGTTTGAAAATTCGAAAATTAATATCGAAGCCAATCAATATCAATTGATACCAAAGTTGAGCTAAAAATAGAAATCATGTTAAAATTTGTATTCAACGATTTTCGACTCGGTTTCAAGCAAATTAACATGAAGATCCACCGGTTTAAACAGGTCTTTCAAAAACAAAATCCTAGACTCACAATTTCAAGGAACATGAAACTATTTTTCTCATTTCTCTGGGAACAATGTTTCTTTTCTTTCGATAAAATGTACATTTTCTGGGAATTTTTCGCAATCTGATTCTCTTTTTATTTTTAAAGGCTTCAAAGTTCACGAGACTAACAAGAAAGTTAGGCATATCAATCGAGGACTTTTCACTCCATACTTTGTTCTTCTCCAAGAGAACATACTCAGTTAGAACCGCGATTTGAAAAAATTAAAAATATCACGTAAGTTAGGAAATGTTGTTCAGTTTTCAATGTGATGTTATTTGGAAAACTTCAAAACAACCTATTCATTATTTAGCAGTAGAAATTTGTCTTCGAATGGTTGCAATATGTATAGTGATGTATTTGAAAAAAAATAGAAAAATCATGAACATTCAGTTGAAAAATGCAAAAATAAAATACAAAGATGAACTTTTTTCCGATATTTTTTCAATTCTTGAAATAAATTTCCGCTCAAAACCAAATTTTACTCAACAAAACGTATATACAGCAGCTCTGGTCAAGTTAAATAGTGTTTTTAAATTTTCATTGAAACATTGCTTGAAATTGAGTTATGGCTATGATTTTGATCATCGGTCTCAATTTCCGACTGATTTTCGTATGATTTTCCATATTTGAAACAGCACCCAAATTTTTGAAAAAATAATCTATATTGGTGGAAAGAGCTTTCAAGGTGGAATTTGAAAAACACATAATATATAGCTTGGGAACTTGCAATTACAGATTTAGGTCACTTATTTGACATTTTTATCAAGTTTACAACATTATTTCTCGAGCTTCAGCTAGTGAATTGGATCTTGATGGTTCTAAGTGAGGTACAATGATGCTGTCTGATAAAACCTCAAAAATCATCATTTTTCTTCCTCGAATGAAGTTCCTTATCATTTTCAGCAACGATTCACTGTTCTATTAATCTTCAAAAAAATTAACATGACAAATACAGAGGAAAAAAACAGAAAAAACGCAACTTTTTTTGGAAGTTGTATGTTATTCGCTACTAGTTGCAACCTTTCAAAGGCTCCGGGCAGTTTGATGCACCCCGTTTAATTTTTTGAGAATAACATTTTTAGGGATAAAATGAGACGGGCAATCATTTAAAAACATTTTTAGCCCACCCATTTCATTCCTAAGATCAGAAAAGTTGAATTTCAGGTTGAAAGAGGTGAAAAACTATACTTAGGAGAAGTCGACAAATCTTCATGTCAATACGAAAAATGTGCACCTTTTTATGACTGTCAAAACAGTTTCGAGATTTTGAAAAAATATTCACGGAGAGCAAAGTTACAGCCATTTTAAAAATCTTTGTTTTTTTCCTTCACTGGTCCACCCCAAATTGGTGAAAAGTTATTTCGTGAAAAAAACATGTCTACGATGATAGGCAGACATGAGGCTTTTCAGAAAAAAAATTTGAGCCGAATTGGTGACTATGAATTTTTTTTGTCCGAGGCTATTTTCTTCATTACATAGAGCCTCTTTTAAATACATATTCTAACATGATTTTCATTTCTAGCTCAACAAATATGATTGTTATTAATTTTCGAATTTTCAGACCCACAATTTTTCTGGTAGACCAAAGAGCTTTTATACTCTAGTTCTCAGTACCCTCTCTGTATCAGATGACAGCCCCAAATCACCGTGAATAGCGAGTGGCTTTTTGTGTGTGAAACAAAAGAACATATTTTTCTGTGAATTCAGGAGTCGATTAGCTTTGCAATGGCGCGTCTTTCCTTTTTTTCTGATTTGGAGTAGATTCAACAGCTTTGAATCCCTTTATGAATTATTGAAAATTCACTGAACTTTTAGAAAAAGATATCTTAAAATTCAGAGATTTTTTTGCTTTCCATCAATTGGTTTAACAAGGTATTTCTACCAACCTAGAAAAAAATTTTGGCATTTGAGAACATCTGCAAAATGTCCAATAAGAACTGGAGTTCGAAGCATTTCGATATGACAAACACAAAATTATGCTTGAAATCAAGAAATTAAAAAAAAACACTACTTTGAAAAATTTTAAGAAAAAATCGAGAAATCAATGAAACACGCAACACACAAACATGAATATGCTGGTATACTGTATAATTGTGCCTGTGGGAAACTTTCAGCCGTCTGGTTCGCAAACTGAGGTGTTGTTTAAAATTCTATAATAATAAAATTCTATTATAAGACGTAAAAATCACGAGGAATTTATCTAACGTGGTTAGATTTGACGGAATTGTCTCCTAAGATGTGAAAGTTCAGTTTTATGTGTCTAAATTTTGAATGAAAAAAATATTTGCTTGAAAAAATATATGCCCCGTGTGCTGTACACACACGAGGCTTTTGATAAAAAAGTCGCCAAATTGATTTTTTCAATGGTCGTGCCATATCAGAAAAAATCATGTTTAAAAAAAAGCCTCTCTTAAACTGACAAATTTAAGCGCTCGGGGGCAAGTATCATTCTATACATTCTAAAAGTCAAAAATTAATTAATGAATAGTAACGATGAGTCAGTCGAAAGTTATTTGGCACATCAGGAGAAAAACTCTTCTCCAACAATCATGTTGTTTTCCAGTTTTTAAAAGTCGACTGTGCTTTCCTCCCCCAGAGTGGTGTGCATTTTCGCGTGTTTCATTTGCGTGTATGCACACAACGTTTTTCTTTTCTTTTTTCGGTAACCGTGTGTGCGGTAGAGCCCACTTGCTGCCGGTCGCTGAAACAGTTCAATTTTTGTTTTCACCTTTTTACTGACGCGCACGAGAAAATCGAGCATTTTTTTCTCAAACAGATTGGTAATAACGAAAACTGAAAGAAGAGAATAAGCTAAACTTGTAGTGGTAATGCAGTCGCCCTCTTAATTGCGTCTTTTTGCAGAGAAGTTTTCAATATCGAAAAAAAATGTGGAAAAAATTGTTCAATTGTCAAAAACAACCTATACGTAATGCGTAACGAATTTTATTCGAACATATTTTTTATTATGGAGTAATCTTGAACCAGCGATCGGCTATCTTCATAAATCTGTAATATGGCTCGAGTGGGATAGTATATTCTGAAATTATTCAAGTTTGCGATTAATATTTGAAAAATTTCAAAACTCACTTTGAAAGTAAAAGTAAAAATAGCCATCATCCGACTTTCGGATTTTTCCTTCGCAATGAAATGGAGTTGGTACTGGTTTGCACTCTAGCCTAAAGAACTCTTATTGACAGAAAATACTCATGATACAAAAATCGAAGATACGTTCAATTTCAATTCGAAAACATTTTTTGAAGATGGAAGGCTTTTTTTCCCGTATGATACGCGATATTCGTGAACGGGTTTTACATTATAAGTACAATGTGCTCAAATTTTTTTTAAACAAAACATGTGGTTAATGAATTTTGTTGTTAAATAATTTACCGTATTTTCTCTAATATAACCACATGCCCTTCTATTTTTCAACCCATGTATTCTAGTACCTTTATAATAGAGGCGTCCATGCTCTGGGTGAAACTGTCAAAAAAGAATTTCAAAAAAATACCAAATTTGTTAAGTCAATGCCAGATTTTCAATTATCAAAATCAATTGAAGCTTCACTTCTAACTTCCAATTTTCGAATGCAATTCTTCGTTGTTATATATCTAATTTTTAGACTACAATATTCAACAAAGTAGTTTCTTTCTAAGTCATATCGAGTTTTCATCGTTCTCGAGCCTTTTCAAGTGTATTGAAATTGAAGTGCACCTACTTCCGGTTTTTTTCACGATTCTGTTAGTTCCTTACACAGTTCCTCACTACTTGGTTGTCGGGAACTGTAATACAGTTTTCACGCAAGCTTTGAAGAAATGCTTCCGTTATTATGAAGTCGGTTGTTTGAAAATCATTTTCAAAAAACATTTTTCATCCAAACTCATCAATTTTAGAAAAAATCACACTCGAAATGTGTGTGACACAAATGATATTCTTAAATTAATTTTATACTGGCAACAAAATAGACGTGCTCAAAAACGTTGCAAGCGATTGGAATAGATTCAGATTTTTTCTGAACAGTCTTCTCGTCTTTTACTGAGGGTTTTTTTTAAAGTTGTTCTCAACTCACTCATAAATGGAATCATCTTTGAGTAAGATCGCCATTCTGCCAATTTTCTTGCTTGACAAGTCAATTTCAACTGAAAAGGGATATAATACAGAATAGATTTTTTGAAATATTTAAGTCAAACCGTAGTTTTCCGGCTGTTTCAGCTTCGGAATTTTCCATACTCCACCACTCTGAAGATAATAAAACTTGATTTCAGGCTCTGAAATTGGAACATGTCACAAATAAAAATAGTTTTATTTATAAGCAAAAATGTTTTACCTGCGTAACATAAGGTTAGCAGAAAGCAGACAATTATGAACATAGATCTCATTTTTGAATATGTTGAAAACCATTTTTTTTCTTTTATACAGAACATTTTTCGGAACATGAATCATTTTGTAAATTTTCAAAAATTAGTCAACAAATATTTGAGAAATGTTTTATAAAAAATTTCCATCGTTGTCATTATGTGTATTTTTGTGATTTCATCAGACTCCATAATACCACTCATAGTAAGAAGAGATGAAACAGCTACATTGAAGTTTCGTTAATGTTATTTTTCAGTTTCTATTTGTAATAAAAAAAAAGAAAACTTGAAAGAAAACCACAATTTGTTTCTCATCAGTCCTGTTTTATCACAATGAGATGGGAAAACAAGTAAAAAAAAACAAAATAGTTGAGAAATCAACTGATCATCATCTCAATGTTGATAGATATTAAAAATTCCTGTTGGTGAAAAACTCATTCCTGATCAGGTTGTGTTTCCAAAATATTAGCAAGTTTTTTTCAGTTTGTGCGTAAAAGTGAACTTAACAGACAAATAGTGTATTTCCAATTGAAGATTTTGAAACTTTCAAGCTGTTATTGTAGCTAGTCGGGACTAGAGAGCTCAAAATTTTTTTCTGAAAATCAGGGAGGATTAAGCTTCATGATGAAGTATTCAGAAACATCTGTTGGAATGGATTTCTGAAAATCAGCCTGGAAACTAGATTCAAAGAATCGGAAAAATGCTTCATAAATCTGAAAATTATTGCAAATCGAGTAATTTTGCTTTCTCGAGAAGGTTGAACTAATGGAGTTTATACGAAAAAAAAATAAAGTGTAGTAATATTCCATTAAACGTTGAAGAACATGTCTCAGTTAATGTTCTAAAAAAATATTGGAAATTATGTGATAATGGGATCGCTGAGTTGAGATTGGGAAGTCACAAAAGCATAATTTTTCATTTTATTATATTTTCTTTGAAAATGACGAACTTGTGTAAACTCAAGTTTCAAACTTATAAAAGTGAATTTTGATTATAATTATCAGGTTGTTCACGAAGAAACGGCCGTTTTGTTTGTTTACTTATTTCTCTGATGTAGAAGAAAAATTTTCAAAACGGTTCAGTCCATTTGAAAGAGGCTTTCAATGCGTTTCTTCTGACATGTACAACATTTTTTAGTTCATTTCAATTTGAACCCGGAAAAATGTTTATAGAATTAGTGATGAAAAATCTCTAATTTGTATCTACATTTAGTACGATTTCAAACAAGGTAAACCGGCTGCGTATTTCTATCGTGTCCTCTGTGTGGTAGCCATCGAGAAGAATTCGGACCAAATCACTTGCGAATCAACTTGATTGCGGTCATCCCACAGTCGTAACTTGCACAAAATTCGAAAGACAAATCAATTCGGAAAGTTAGTGCCGCGAGAGCTCAGCGAAGCAATGAAAACGGCACGAGTTGCAAAAACTGGGATTCTCACTTCCATTTCCAAAACCAGTGATTTTTACGACTCTGCCGTTACGTTTTTTGTCTCAGACAAGTACTATCAACATAGATAAAATAAGCATGTTACATATAGTTGAATGAAACGTCGTCGTATACTTTTGGAATACTCTGTACATACATTAATTTTTTTTTTCAGAATGAATAATGTGCTCCGAAGTTTTTTTTCCCCCAAATTCTTTCGATAACCTTTATATTATTCTTTGATATTGCCCTATTTCAGTTTTTCATGTGAATTTTCTATTGAAAACATTCCTAAAGAATATGTTCATACTGTGTTAGGTGCCACATTCTTTACTACCTTAATCAAAACATTTTCAAAAAAGTTGTTTTATAAAAAATCGAAATTTGTTGTTCGTTTGCTGTCTAAAATTATTAGTCACAAAAATTATAAAACAAAAAATTCCATACTTACTTACTTATGATACTTATGATGTCCATTATTCAGGCGTATAGCCGTGGACCAGATGTTTCCAAGAACTTCGGGATCTTGCCATTCGTGACCAGGGAATATTGCTGGATATAATCTCGATCCTTCTTCTTCCCTGTCCCCCTCGACCTTGTAAGTTGATGTTGTGTAGATGCACCTTCACTTCACTTTTGATATCGTCTGACCAACGTTTTCTTGGTCTTCCCCGTCGTTTCTTTACCCCATTTGGCAGTTCCCAATGTGTTGTAATCCGACAAATTCTCCGTGGTTGCATTCGCGCAATGTGACCAGCCCATCGTAGTTTATTTCGCATGATCAGTGCTTCCATGTTTGGTGCGATACCGGCATTTGCGTTTTATCGGAGAGACGATGATAATCTTTTATTCTCTTGTGTTGACTTTTGCAAATGCTGCTCTGACATCTACTACTGTAAGTGTATGAATTGTTTTCTGACATATGTTTGTGATGTTTATAATCAAAAAAAAAAATGATCCACTGACAGACATAGAGTAACTCGCCTCCTAATTGTGCAAGCAATGTTTATTAACAATAATTGTTTTCAGTTAAAATTCTATGAAGAAGTTGTTCATCATCTATACCAATTCGAAAAATTGGAGCCCGGACAAGAAATGATTTTCAATGACTTTGATAAGTGAGTTGACAAAGTTCTGCATTTAGTTGTTAAAAAATGTTAAAAATTTTGTTTAAAAATTTTGCTTTCAGTCAAAACTCTGATGATTTGTTGTTTTTTTAAAGATCCAAACATATCAAAATACTCCAAGAGAATGATTGTCGGATGTTTCAAATTCGGCTTTTAACGTTTCAGATATTATCGCAGATTCCCATCAGATTTGGAGCAGCTTGGTACTGTGACTAAATTTGGCGAATTCATGGTGTTCAAAGCAAAGGAACAAATCAAAGACAAAAATTTTATCATCCATAGAAATGAAAAAACAGGAGAATTATTCAAAATTGAATTCGTTGTTACACAGACGCTCTTCCAGGCCAAATGAAGAATCCACTTCGTAAAGAGGTGAGTTTGTGATTTAATGATATAAAGAACGTTGATTTCTAAGTATACATATTTTTCAAACATAAGTTTTATTGTGGTTTTGAAAAAAAGTTTAAAGAAAGTTCTATTTTTCCAGGTGATGTTAAATTTGTACATTTTGTACACATTGAAACTAGTTATATGAATTTCAGCGAAAATACCGCGTTTTCCAAGAAATAAAATCACAACCATCTGAACTGACTTACAATGCCACTAAAATAAATGCAGAATTAGATAGGATTGTTCGAGTGCCAGAAAATACAATATACGAGTTAGTTTTCGGATTGAAAATGATGTTCCCTCCAGTTTATTAGCTCCTTATAGTTAGAGTTGGCAAGTTCCTCTCAAAAAAAAAAACATATTTGTTAAATAACTCTCAAGAGAGTTTCCACTAAAATGTCTAGCTATACGTGAAAAGTTGTCAATTTTTTTAAAATCAAAATTTGCATTTTTTTTTCGCAAACTAGACTTTTCAGTAATATTTAAGAAATATATTTCTTCTTTCAAGAGCAACTTTCCAACTCACCGTACCCCACCTTTAATAAAGTGAGAAACACAAACAGGAAAACGTATTTTTTTCAGAGTCGTGGTTCAAGATGGGTGTCCACTGACACAATTGCCAAAATTTGATTCTATCTTCATTTTGCTGGAAACGAAATGTTCAAAAGTTGAGTGGGTTATTGATGACACGACAACGAATAAAGTGATCATAAAAGAAGCAACACCAGCACCTTAAAAAAAATTTATAACTTTTCATTAATAAATTTTTTTACTGCAAGTGTTTGAAAAGCATGTCACATTGAACTAACGAAATAAGCTTGAAACAATATATTGGATGTCTATTGAAAATTTTCATTTCTAACTATCCATAGTTATAGGCTCATTTAACAAGGAATGCTACCCGATCACCTTCCTTGAGAGCTTTCGATACTATGTGGAAATTGTAGTACCTAATATAATTGGACATCGGCTGGACCGGCTTATGAACATTTTGGGTTTTTTCAGGTGATTTTGGAAACGAGTATAACCCAATCAACGTCAATGAAAAATATATCACGTGAACCTCTCCCTTGCCTTCATTTCCTCTATCCAGATAGAATTCAACATTTTTGCGAAATGACCTGAAAAACCGCTAAATGTTCATAAGCCGGTCCAGCCGATGTCCAACTATAGTACCTAGTGAGTTAGCATGAGCCACAAAAAAAATTTGTAAGTTCATTTTCTGTTCCCGAGAAATCGGAGTGAAAGATTGTGTTGATGGAAAAGTGCCTTACTTTCAAAAAATCATAACTTAGCTCAAAAATATCGAATCAGGACGATTAAAGAACCATTTTGTAGCAAAAATTCTTTATTTTAAGATGCATTTCATTGTTTTAAAACCTAATTCAAAATTGAAATTTTTTGAGAGGTTCATCATGGTTTTTTTTGAGAGTTTCATCATGTTAACGTTGTAAAAAAAACCACTTTTTTCTGTTTTTTTTTAAATGAAGTGTAGAAAATATAGTCATTCTTTTTGGACTGAAATGAGCGTCGAACGTTTCTTGAAAATCAGAACGTTTACTTGCTATATCTTTTGAATTCGAAGAAAGTATTCAGATTTTCGGAGCACCAAAAATGAGACAATGTATATCAAAACCATGTGAAATTTTAGTGAGGTCACGTTTCAAATTTGTTACAGATTTATTTATTTTTCAAATATATTAATTTTAGTTGAACTGTAAAAAATAATAATAGATCAAAATTTCATTTTGCTGGATTCGAAAAACGAGTTTATGTAAAGTATGTCACTTTTTAGGCCAAAATCAATGAAAATTACTTATTTCGTGACTTCTAGTTCGTAACTCAAAAAAATCGGGAAATCGCCATAGACTAAGATTTTTTTTCCATATGCAAACGTTCCTATGATATTTCGAAGCCTAAAACTCGTGTGAATGACTGTAACATAAAACAAAAACTTGATGCGCCGCTACACAGATCATCGAATGTTACAAATTTTTCAAAACAATATATATAGTGATGTATTTGAAAAAAAATAGAAAAAATCGTGAACATTCAGTTAAAAAATGCGAGAATAAAATACACATTCCGATATTTTTTCATTGCTTGAAATAAATTTCCGCTCAAAACCAAATTTTACTCGACAAAAAGTATATACAGCAGCTCTGGTCAAGTTAAAAAGTATTTTTTTAATTTTCATTGAAATATTGCTTGAAAATGAGTTATGGCTATGATTTTGATCATCGGTCTCAATTTCCGACTGATTTTCGTATGATTTTCCATAATTGAAACAGCACCCAATCAAAAAAAAATAACCTATATTGGTGAAAAGAGCATTCAAGGTGAAATTCGAAAAACACATAATATATAGCTTGAGGACTTGCAATTACAATTTAGGACACATATTTGACATTTTTATCAAGTTTAGAACATTATTTCTCGAGCTTTAGCTAGTGAATTGGATCTTGATGATTCTAAGTGAGGTACAATGATGCTATCTGATAAAATCTCAAAAAAATCAAAAATCATCACTTTTCTTCCTCGAATGAAGTTCCTTACCATTTTCAGCAACGATCCACTGTTTTTTTTATCTTCAAAAAAAGTTACATGACAAATACAGAGCAAAAAAACAGAAAAAAACGCAACTTTTTTAGGAAGTTGTGTGTTATTCGCTACTAGTTGCAACTTTTCAATGGCTCTGAGCACTTTGATGCACCCCATTTAATTTTTTGAAAATAACATTTGTAGAAGTAAAAGACGGACAATCATTTAAAAACATTTATAGCCCACCCTTTTTGTTTCTAAGGTCAGAAAAGTTAAATTTCAGGTCGAAGAAGGTGAAATACTATACTTAGGAGAAGTCGTCAAATCTTTATGTCAAAACAAAAAATGTGCGCTTTTTTATGACTGTCAAAACAGTTTTGAGATTTTGAAAAAATATTCACGGAGAGCAAAGTTACAACCATTTGAAAAATCTTAGTTTTTTTCCTTCACTTATTCACCCCAAAATGATGAAAAGTTGTTCCGTGAAAATAACATGTCTACGATGATAGGCAGACAAACAATTTGAGCCGAATTGGTGACTATGAATTTTTTTGTCCAAAGCTTATTTCAAAAATTTCCCTTCTAACAAATATTGATAAAATGAATAGATAAAATGAAATTTCGCAGAGTAATTTTGATTTTAGGCAATTTTCAAAAAAGTTTGAGCAGTTTCTCAGTAAATTAACGAGATCAGTTTGTTTGGAGAGTGAAAAAATCGATTATGTGAAGGTTCAAGATTTAGAGATATTTTCCAAATTTTTTTACAAATCGCGAACAGCATGGTTAACTGTAGTTAGCTGTCTCACATATCATAATTCAGCTCATCTAGACTCATTATGATTGTAATTGATGAACTAGGTCAAAAAATATATAACCTCACCACTAAATGTTTCGAAAAATTGAACTTTTCATGAAAATTTTATTGGTGAAGTATGTTAAAATGCATACAAAATCATACATAGTATATCTTTTTGAGTCAAGAATACACAAGACAAGTGTTTCCGTTTTTTTTTTCATTTTCCACATACATAAGTTTAATATCACCTAGGAAAATTTCTTTAAATGGAAGTTTTTTGATATGAGATATCATTGAATCAGAATTTCACTTTGAGCGAACATCACATCAGGAAACTTCGAAAGTATCGGATGATATCAATTCAAACCATCCAGTCTCTATCAATAAGTCGTCGAGAATCCTTATAACTAACATAAATTCATACTATTTTAACAACCAACATTTAGATGTTTTATTCAAAAGAAGATGTATAGGTTTCTAACCGAATATAATGTTTTACTTTTACAAAAAGTGTTTTGCACCTGGATGACGAGGTTCGTCGGCAAGTTCCAGTTGAATTTGGCGCAAAACATCTTCAATTTGGAAGTTATTATTGGAATAAACTGAAACAATAGATTCTGTTAGGAAGATAACAAATAAACATACCTTTCTCATTTTCAAAATCGAAAGGAATATCATATGACATGGATCGTTTACCAAACCTCATTCCTTGATTGCAACCAATACATTCACAGCACTCAATTGTCATTTTTCCTTGACAAACATTGTCACATTGAGCGTTTCTTTTTGCAGCATCAACCGTCACAACAACTAACAGAATTATCGCAATCAAAACCTTCATTCTGGTAATTTGTTTTTACCTGTAACTATGAAAAGGTCAGACAACTCTACAATTCAAAAATAATGGAACACTGAGCTTTAAGAGAAACAAAATAGGCGGGAGAAAAAATGTGCATAACAACAAAAAAAAGCACAAAATGAATTCAGCAACTGACTATTTTCTTTTTATATTTTGGAAACAGGTGATATATGTGGAGATACGATAAAGGCGTTTTTCTTGAGTATGAACCTTTCAGCTGCTCAATCGTTTTTCATCACATTTTTTTTGTTTCACTTTGACAGACATAAAAATCATTTGGTCCTATTTTCAAAATTCTAACAACAGTTCAAAGTATTCACATTGGGATGCGATTAAAAAAAACAAAAATGTACTTTTTCAATATCCCAGCCAAACAATGACGTTTTTCCATTCTGCATATACTCATTAACTTTCGGACTCGGTGACTCTAAAAACTTCATTAAAATTGAATACATGTGGTATTAAAACACAATGTATTACACAAAAGTAATTACATCAAAAAAACTTGCAAAAAAAATAACGCACACAACATAGCAAATTCACAACATTTGACTACCGAAACATCCTGGAGAGCATTCAAGGAGAAGCTGAATACTAAACATCAAAATAAAAACTCATAATTGATGAGGCACCTAAATTGTTTCTACTTGCACTTTTTAATTTATCCACGCACGTTGATGAAATCCAGGATGACGATTTTCCAAAAAATTAATTTCGAGTTAAAGTTCATTGTTGATTGTTGGTTGGAATATTTCTATATGACTCAATTTCTTTACTTGTGACGTGATGTGATGGATGTCTGAAAACATCATTATGACATCATTCAATTTCACCTGAATGTTTGATACTAACCTCAATGACACAACTTTCTCAACAATGGATTGGGTTGTCACTTCCGAATCATAATCTACTTTGGTATATATTCCCATCTTCCTCGGCTCATCATAATTCACAAAATCGTCTTTGAACCCTTGTACGACGACTGCAACATTCAAAATTTTCAGAAATTGAGAAGTAATCTCCATCGGAACATCAACTACTACTTCATCCACTACCTGAAATAAAATTGAAAGTAGATCATTGTTTCAGTTTTTCAATGTTTAATTATCATTTTGCAGTATTAGTAATTGAAAAAAGATTTTGAAAATCCACAGAAAAGCCTCTTATTACAAAATCCACCATGAATTTTATCAGCTTTTTTTACCTTTGTAGAAGCGAGTGTCAAAAGTCTCTCCAACACATTGGTGACCGGAAAATTCGATCCACATTCGTTGTTGATTACCTGAAAATATTGTATTGCTAAATGATTCAATGATTTTTGTTCACTTCATCTGAAAACAATCCAACGATCAAGTAATCTCCTAACTTTGCAGCGTTCTCAAGAAGTGACAAGTGTGAGACATTGAAAACATCAAAACCACCAGTCACGTAGACAATCTGAAAATAAATTATTGATTTGTCATTTAAACTTCAGCTGTTTTTTCCATGTTTTCAGCTGTCGACATGCTTTCGTTTCACATTAGAAATACCTTATCAGTAGGCCGGGGGTTTCTACCAATTGCAAGTTGGGTGAACAAATTGTTGGAGAAGATTTTTATTTTTGTGTAAGGTGCACTATCCTGGAATAGTTTTTGTTATAATTGGAATAATTTGTAAAGTTTTTCTTACTTTCATAGCATAACTTTCAATAACATTCTTCTTTTCAATCAAATACTTGACATTGAAATGATGTGTGCAATTTTGTAAAATGATTCTCCCAATAAGTTCCTGAAAATGTATTTTGTATTGTTAGTATATTCTAGACCTCAGGAAAATTTACATTTTCAGTGAGAAGATCAACAACATCGATTTTCTTATGCCGATTAGTTTTTGCAATTTCTGCTTGTCTATTTTCTCCATTAAGATTCGTCATGGAAGGTTCTGAAAAAAACATATGTTATTGTTGTTTTCGTGATAGTACTAATACTGCAAATGTGTACCACAACAACAAGAAGGATACTACTGCTAACCTGTTATAAGACAAAAATCACAATCCAACTGGTTTAAAGATGAAATTGCTGTTGTAAAAGGCACATCCTCAACAATCTGGAGAAAGTTTTTTTTTTCTGGGAAACGTGGTTAAAATAATTTCCGAATTCACCTCATCTACCCATTTCAAGGATGATATCAATCTGTATCGATCTACTTCATCGAAGAATGGAATATTTTTGTTGTCTTCCATCTGAAAAAAAAGTGATCTGCCAAACATTAGGTGTGTACAAGCGTTCTATCATTGTTTGTGGATATTTATACTTTTTTACACTTGAAGAATCAAAAAACTCATAAGACAATTTTACCTCTCTAAAGTATCGTGTGTTTTCTCACGGTTTTATGGATCATGTGACCTATGCTCTTTGAATGTAATGTTAAAAACGAAAATACAGCAATTGTGACCAAACATTGCTAGCTTACCTCATCATCGTTTTGTATGCCTACAATCAATCGCTTTCCATATTGTTTTGCAGCAAATAAAAGTTGTGCGTTTGCGTATTGGAACAAATCGAAGCTAAAACTTTTTCGTTTGAACTCATTTTTTCTCTACAAAAAACTAACCAGCCATCAATCCAAACGCGACTACCTTTTGGTGTTCCGTCCGGTGCAAAACCTTGATTATTAGACATTTGAAACGCTCAGAATGATCATCTGTAAGTTGAGAAGGAAGTGAGCAATAGAAAGAGATGGAAAAATAAATGAGCGGCGAGCAGTGTGTAATATACGTTTCGTTTCAGAGAGAAGACATTGTGACGGATAGGAGAACATCACAATTACACTGAGCCTACCTATGTTAAACACATATCATTTTATTGTTTTTTTGTTTTTCACAAAGAATTCAGATATGATTCGATTTAAAACAGCTGGCACGATTTTAAAGTTTTTCAATTGCAAAAGGAACGTTTGAAATGAGAAGAGTGTTCATTGGAATTGATATATTTTTTAATAAGTTCATTTTAACTTAGTTGTTTCGCACACCTGGACGAATTTATGCGAGGGAATGACTTGAAAAAACTCTGGTGAAATAAACCAGGAATGAGAAAATATTTGATCAGTTATGACCTTTGACTTCGTGAACACATTTTTTGGAAAAATAGTCACAAATTATAGTCAATTAAATAGGGTTTTCTCCATTCTCTCAAGAATACAACATTTTTCGAAACAATATATATCTTACGGGCCAGTCTTTTCAAAGTTATTAGAAATCTAGTTTCGAATAATGATTCTCATAAATGATAGCTGATTTGTTTTTAAAAAAATTTCTTTAGCTAACCGACTGATTATCAAAAGGGCATTACACATTTCTTTTAGATGTAAGGCACCGTTTTGATAGTCAATAGGTAGTAGCTAAGAATACTCCTGTTTTTTTTTTGTTAAAAAGATGTGACAGTTTTATTCAATCCAGAAATTATGAGGCCAGTATGCTGGTACATTATCGCGCATTCTGGCTGCATAATTTCCGAATCGGATAGTCACGAAGAATATAGTAATACAGAATATTGAATAACATTACGAATGATAGCGAATATTTGAGACGTCGCTCAGAAGCAATAAAAATACATTAATAATAACAATCGGTTTATACATCACAGTGTTCGTCGTTGGGGCGGGAACAACTGTGAGAATATATCAAAAAAATATAGAAATAAAAAGCGTGGTGACTCACTTTGTGCCCTTTTCTGTTGTCATTATTGTGGTTGGGGCACAGGGCGACACGCCAAATGTATATGACCATTCATATATAGATGACGGAAATATGTGTACATTATAATAAAAAAAATAATATAAAACAATACATTGGTTTAATTTGAAAATATGGATACGGTAGAAATCAAAAACATTTGGAATCGATTGACGGCAAAAACAATATTGCTTGTTTATTATGGTTTGATGATGTGAAAATTGTAAAACGCTGTAAAACGTGTGAAATGTGAATTGAACACTTCATCTTTCTGAATTTGAAAATATAAAAGAAATTATATATATTGGGAATTTAAAAAATGTACGAAATATCAAAGAAACATGTAAACAAAAACTCCTTCACATAGTCTGAAAATTATCCAAATTATAAACCTTCGACAGAAGATATGAAAACTAAAACCATGTAATTTTAGTGCCTGGATTGCTGAATTGAAAAACAAGAACTATGTTCTTCAAGTCTGTAAAGTTTCAACAAAATATGTGTAAACTAGGCTATGGATTTTCTAGGACATTCAGATCACAACTTATATCTTATTAATCTAACTAAAGAAAATATCACTATACTTTTCCATTTCAAACAATTCAAAACTTCTTTGCAGAAATTTGCTGTTCACAAGTAATATACATATACTTTGATTTTGTGGTTTCTTTTGATTTTCACACACTGCTATTTTCGAATTTTTTTTTCATACCTTCAGCAAGCATATATTTGCAATTGTAATAATCGCGACCAGGCCATGATTTTCTGTTGTTTTTTTGTTTCAAATTCCTTTTGTTACTTTATATGAGATGAACCACACATGTTTGATTGTTTTCTTTGAGAAAGTTGGACATATACACGTATTTTTCTATTACTTGTATTTTTCTCGTGAACAAAACAATACACACAACAAAAAACATGTGTTTTGTTCGTGTACGCAACACAACGCCGCTCGAATAATATTTTCGCACCTAGCAAGCCAATTAATCAATATATCGAGATAGCCAGAAAAGGTCATTTTGGCAAGTTGTGTGTTGGTCGCATTTATCTCTTCATTTTGTTTTTGTGCTACTATCAGCTAGTTGTTGTTTTTTTTTGTTTCCTAAGTTTTCTGATTTATTTCAAACCGTTCAACTAGATGATTGATTCTTTCATTTTAGAATTGTGTTATTTATTAAACTCATTACTCCCTGAGTTACATCTTCTTCGTATTTGAATTCTAATATTTTGTTCCAATGTTTCAGAGGGATCAAGACTTTTTTAACATACAAAAAAAAAATTAGATTAATTAAATTCATTACTAGACTTTTAATATAAATAGAACCTTGTGATATTTTTTCTCCTATCAAAATGCAATGATTTATCTTTTCGAAGTGTAAGGGCAACATTTCTCCTTGTCTTTCGTATTTTCCTGTTCTCGATTATGTTTTCGACCATTTTTTTTCAAAAATAGCTGACATTTTCCAATTATTTGAGGCCTTGTTACGGTGTGCTGACTAATCGCACATTCATATTTACCAAAACATTTTCCTCTCTTTTTCTCCTTATATTTTTTAGTTTAGCAAATGTTTTCATATGAGGAAGAATGCAAATTGATTATTAATGTCATATAATAAAATAGAATGTTTATATAATTTGATGAGAAAATATAAAATATTTTATTGTTTTAGCAAGAAAAGGGAATGATGGAGGCACGCAATGTTGATACAGATATCGCGAAATACGGAGCTGACTTGTTCAAAACATACTCTGAAACAGTTTTTGCAAACAATTATGATAAGGTTATTGCGAAAAAATGGAATAATGTGAAAAACAACTCATATTTTCAGCTGATCGACTTTTATGACGACAATGCTGTTCTTCTCGAGAAAGGAAAGGAATCTTACTTTGGCTCAAAGGCAATCATCAACGCTATCAAGACCTATCATGATAAACTTGGACCAAGCAGCACGGAGGTAATTCTTGCAATGAGAATAAAACACGCAAAACTATCAGTTGTCAAATCTAAATATTTTCCAAACCAACCTGGTTATTTAAAATATTTCATGCAAAAAATTTCCTTCTAGAAACCCTATCCGAAATTTGAAAATATCACCAATCTCATGTAGGATCATATTTTTGAACAATATTCCAAAATAACAGTGGGACTGTCATCGTTTTTTGTAAAATATTCACCGCTTGAGATTTTTGAAGTGTTCTGAGTGATTTCTAAATCATAAATATAAACAAAAGCGAATATCAAAAAAGTTGCAGATAATTATTTTAGGCTGATTTGGCTTGATAACTACTTGATAGTTTCTGTATCACGTTTTCTAATTTCAAAACTACCACAGAGAAAACCAAAACAAATAATTTGGTGAACCAGAGCTTTTTCGAAGTATGTTCATGTTTTTAGATAACAAGAATTGATCAGAAATTGTGTAGCATATCATTTTTGTATAATATCCACAATTATTCAACTAACTATCGACCTGGTTTTTTTTGTCTAAAGGTTCTGAAAATTCACGAGAATAGGTATTTTGAGATGTGTTCCTCACGGACAATATTTCATTCCGAAAAATACGAGAACAGTTTTGAATATTTAGTTTGATAGTTGTTCAAAATATCTTTCCCCGCATAGAAAAGTCAAATTCCATTTTTGCAGAATTTCAATCTTCGCATCGAACATGCTGGAAATGTCCTTGTCATTTCGAGCAAATATAGGGTAGGTTGCAGTTCCAAAGCAATATCTTATAAAATTTATAGGTTCAGTCAGCAGTAAGCGACAAGATCATCGAAGGTGAATACATTCAATACTGGAGATGCGACATTGGCCAAACTCCAAAAATTATTCGAGACGAATTCACCATTGATAACCAACACTGACCGCCTTTTTACTACAATAACCATCACTACTTCACAGATTCTCTTTGTCGAAACATTCCAAACATTATGATTAAGTATTTGTAAATAAAAATGATTAATTCTGTTTCTTTAAACATTGCGCTTGTTTCTTTGATCTTCTCACTCAAAAATGTTGTTCAAGTGGAACTCAGAAAATGTTGTTTTCTAATTTTCGGCTAGTTTGTCAAGGTTTTTGAACCTGAAAAGTATGAGAGTTTTCCGGAAACAGCCACCAAACCAGAAAATCAAAAGCTGTCAAGATTCTCATGTTTTCAGATTTTGAAATACATAAGAATATTAAATATACGAAATAGAACATGTCTAGACAAAATTATCAACTCTTAGACTTGACTCTCAGACCAATGTATGACCTTTCCGGTCATTTTGTAATGGATTTTTATCAAATTCACAATCATAGAAAAACGAGATATGTTGAGATTGTCTGTCTTGCAGTCGGTTAATTAAAACACTTTGTTTTCAAATAAGCAAACTGATATTGTTAAAATGGACAATGCATTCAACATACATATATGCTTCAACTAGATTTCTGAAGACAACATTCAAAATGGTATCTCCATAATATCACATTTGGTTGAATGGCCAAGATAGTCATCGTTCATAGTTGAACTCTCATATATTATAATGATAATGAAAATACTTGTAATCTTTCATCCATTAATCAAAATTTCAGGTTCTCTTGTTCAATAAAAAAATGAACCCTGTCAGTTGTTTTTGTTTTTTCTCTAATATCCGAAATTCCGGATTTAGAATCGTCTTCAAGAGAAACGTGTATTGTTCATGAACAAGATGCAAAAAGAGTTTCACGTCAACGGTTTGAATTGTTTATCGTTTTGAGCAAACTGCATAGATATGATAGTTGTTTGAAAAGCGTTTTTCACATTTGTGAGTGATCATCTGTTTGTTATGTCTCAATTACTCAACCGTACTTTGTGTTCTAGTTTGACTTTTGTGCTTTCAAGCCTAGCCCGTCTAATCAAATAACAACGTTAAGCACAGAGTTCAGAATATTCTAGAGTTTTTGTAGTCAGAAGGAACCTGTCGGAAATAGCAGAAAATTTTTGGGATTTTCAAAGGTTAACAAGGTACTGAGAAATATATCCTTAATCTCCGGCTCTATAATAAGTTTGTTAATTGATATCAATTTGTAGGGAACTTCATTTGAGGCTTTATTTCAGAATTGAAAAAAACGCAGGAAATGAGCCCATCATTTTTTTAACGACAAAATCACCGACGGCCAATTAAACATGTTGCATCCACCCTCATTCCATTTTTTATTTCTCCTTCTTCTTCTTCTCCCTTTATTTTATTCTTTCCATTAGACATTTTTGAGCTTTTGTTGATCTGCCGTCGAAAATTTCAAAATACAAAGCAGTCATCCATCTATCCGAAGTGCTCGTCTGTTTATCATTTTACACCGTACTTTTTGTGTCAATGAAAAGTGCGCATAAGCTTGTTTTCAAGTGGCAAAGACTTCCAATTGCCAACTATTTACATACCTATCACTTAATTATTTTCATCATTATAAAGATCTTCTCTTTTTTTTTTCGAGAAGCCAATTTTGCGAGAAGATCATAATTGTTTGCACATGTATGTATAGTTACCATTATTCCCTGTCTGTCTGTGTGTCATGTTGCTTATCCACAATTTTGTTCAAGGTAGTTAAATAAGAACTCAATGAATCGTGAAATTACTCAATCTCGATTTTTTTGTTTTTTATTCTCCCCAACATTTTTAAGTGCATTCAGGTGACGTGTTTAATATACACATACATGTGTATAAATGAGCATTGGAACAAAATAAAAGAATTGATTATCTAAAAACGACTTGAATAGAATTCGAGAAGTCAACCTCATCAGAAATGCATTCAAATGCATTTTCACTCTTCAATGTTTTCTCTTCGTATTCCAAAACATTTATCTAGTAGTTTTTATTTCTTTGAGCTGTATTAATGTGAGGTTTGTTGAATTTATTTTTTTAGAGAGAAACTTCGTAAATTTAACGGCAAATAATTTGTGGATGTTATAGATTTCGTTTTTTGTATTGTTCTCAAACACTATATCAAACTCGGAAATTTTTTTTTCATTCTCTTTGAAATTGTGTTAAATCAAGCTGGTTAAATTATTTTGTCTCTTAATTTTTAAGGAAAAGGGTACGTTGAAAAACATTAACATAAAAACATAGTAATATATATTTTTTTGAAACAAGTTTTAAATTATTATACAATGTTTTGATTGGTTCAGTGATAAGTTTCAGGTTTACAGATTTTTCTTCTAATTTTGAAGAAATAAATAATGTTTTTTATTCTCTTTTTTCGAGTTTGTGAAAAACGAAAGTTTCATTTCTTGAATCACCTAATTTCAATCAGATCAGAAATAGGAAAATCTATGATAAAAGTTTTTACCATATAATGAGATAATTCAGGTTTGCACTATTGTTTCATAGATCTTATTTTTGTACTCTAAACAAACAAGATTTTCACATCATTAGTTCACCGACTTGTTCAACATGTTGAAATTTCGAAAATCTCACCAAACAAATATTGTACAAAGAACACAGGTTGAAGTGTTTCAACATTTCTCAGATGTGTTCCGGCGAACATAAGTGAGAATAGCCACTTCTAAAGCTGTTCAACATCAGCCGCAAAATGATTTATCATTGTTCTCACATTTTCTTGTTTATTCTCCATTGTTTCATAATAATAATAATTCTAATTTGATACATCCTGAGTGGCTTCCACTGAATTTATTTTACAGAAAATCTTGAAAGTTTCTCAACAAAATACCCTAAAAGAAAAAAAAAATAGAGAAAAATATCCCAATTTTGCAACACACAAACATCCAGAAAAAAAAAGAACCGGGAGAAAAAAGAATAAATGCCAAAGTCAGCAGCAGGTTTTATTTGCAAATTGTATCCATGTCTCTCCTTTTGCTCTTTTTTCCTACCAAATATTTATGAGTCGAACAATTTTAGTATAAGTATCTCGTGGTCTCAAGTGCCCCACTAAAATTCCAATCATCAATGCCTTTATTGCCTCTCTGTAAATGCTTCCATTGAGAAGAGTTCATCTTGACAGACCGAAATTCGATAGTTTCTTTTTTTTTGGTGAAGAGCAAGAATGGAAGAGAATGAAAATAAAAACTTTTTTTTTTACTTTGAAACAAAAGTATATTCTTTTGCACTAGTACTAGTAGTACACATTTATAATCCAGCGATTTGTCAGAGATGAGAAAAATCATTTTGTTTCTTCTCTCAATATTTTCACATGCAACACGTTGAATTTTTGATAATCATTTATCATGGATAGATGGATGACACTTTATTTTTTTATGTGGTAACGAGTGACGCTTTTCTTTTCCCATTAACTCGTACTTTCAATGGTGCAAATGTCTTGCAAGAAAGCTTAGAACACATTTTTTGTTTACCATTATTTTCTAAATTAAGAACAGAACAGTGTTCAAGGCGTGAATTTGGGAAATTTAGTTGTTTTTTTTTGCGAAAATTAGAAAAGTTAATTCGTCAGTAACACCTCATATTTATACAATGACAATTTTCTCGAGAATGACAGAAATTCTTGCAACAAAAACTATTCAGAAAAGCAAAGAGGTTGAAAAAACAGCTTGCTCTTCTATATTTCTTGTTTTACAACAGAGATGAATCTGACCAACATAACATATGTTAAGAAGGTCACCAGGTCGGGTCATAAACTTTTTTTTCATTTTTTGTTAAGTATATATAATTAGGAAATGTATACAGCTCTCCGAAAACATTTCGACATCTTCAAAATTATATGATTTTTTGAGATTTCGCAATTTTTCTTGCTATAAAATGAGCTGAGCTGTTGACTTTATCTGGTTAATAACACCCAATATAAATGAGTTAATTTATCAGGAAAACAATGTCAAAAAATGCAGAGCAATATGAAAAAAATGAAATGATCCATCAAAGTGATCTATCAAAAAGCCTAACACGATTAATCACACACGAGTCCAGTCCAACGACACACATACATACACAATTATATTTTTTCTCTTTGTTCCTCAAAAATGTTTCTTTTCTTTTTTTTTCCGATTATTTCATTTCATTCTGAATTCAACATAATAGAAATAACCAATCACATCTGGCTTCTCAACATTTTCAAAACAGATAATGAATCATTTTCAGTTATTAAACTTCTTTTCTTTTCAGTTTTCTCATTTCTGTCCCCACTTTTTGTCTTAGTTTTTTTTACTGCTCTAGTATAATTGAATGAGTTGTCGCATTTTCTGTTTTTTTGTGTTATACCAGAAAAATGATGAGTTTCTATGTCGATATAATGTATCCATCATCTTCTTATTCTTTTTGTGAGTTTTTTCTGAGTCGACTCGACCATTTTTTATTGTTTTCATTTTATTGTCATCTAATTTTTCTTTCTTTCTTGTGTGCTATGTAACATTGACCTATGGCTTATGCGTTTTTATGAGTTTCTTATTTGCAAGAATCATCTATTCTAATTTTTAATTCTTTTTTTTTGTAGATCGATTCGTAAAAGTTAGCACAACTACTGCTAACAGACATTAGAAGGTGGGTCATTCTTCTTTTCAATTGTTTGACAAATCTGTTTTTGTCATGAAAAGCTCAATATCATGGCAAGGAAGATTGTTTTCCGGAGAAAGCTTGCACTTTTGCTTTTTTTTTGTTTAATCAAACAAAAAAGGGCCAAAAAACGTTCTTCTATACTAATGACCTTTTTTCTTCAAAGAATGTCAAGAAAAGTTGCATTTATAACCAAAGGCAACATCAAAACTCAAATTGACATCTACTTTTTCTTCTTTCCAACCTAAAAAAATGCTTTATGATGCTCGACCAAGCAGTTATATATGAATAAAAGTTCGTTCGCTATATCAATCTTCTCTACCTGGTCTCAAAGACTTGAGAAAAACACCAGAAAACGACGAGACGTTATTGAATATTTGAGTTGGAGCAAAAAAAAAGACGAGGAAATTGTTGGAATTTTTAAGGAAAAAATACGTAAAATGGATGAAAATAGCATAAACAACAAAACTAGCAATTATGTATTTTGTTTATGTATAAGTGATCAGGAATGGAATACTTCATTTTTTAAAAAGATCAGGAAAGATTTGCTATTTTGTTTGATGACCTAGGGCCATAGAATGTGAACCTAATAAACTTCAATTGCAAATCTTGTTGAGTAGTTGATAAACGTTTTCATGGTATTTTTCTACAGTTTTCGAGATATAACAAAACCCTTTTCTAAAGACATCATTAGTTACTACTTTGAATCTGGTGAAACTTTACGGAAATCATCCAAATCAAAATTTACCTATTTCTTAAAATTGAACGAACATCTTAAATCACCACTTCCAAAGCCTCTAATTTGTAAAACTAGTTCTCTACCTTTTGAAAATCTATATTTTTCTATTCAGAAAAACAGTGCGTTTTCAGTCTACATAAATTCCTTTGTTTTTGTCTGTCTTCGTTTTTAAAGAGAAAATAACCTCTGTTATTGCTTTTTTCATTCATTATTTGAAAATAAAATCGGAGAAGGAGGAGTCGAAGAAAAGAAAAAAAAGAGACAAGCATTCTCATAAAAAATGTTGGTAAATATAATTGAATATTCTATTAATATTGTGATCATCATTTTGTGATATCACGTTTATTGTTTGGGTTGCAGGAAATATCACATTGATATAATCTGGATTCAAATTTCCGGTGCATTTGTTTTTGGTGAGCTTTTTCACACAAATCCAACTAAACTATTCAATAGTATGAATACTTTTAGATTTTGTTGGGTTGTGTAGAGAAAACTGACTTTTCTACGCCAGAATTTTTCCTTTAAAATTAAAAAAAAAATGTTTCGCTTTTCTATGTTCATGATACAACTATTCTCATCTCGATGAATTCATTTTCAAGATTTTCTTTTCTTACTTGATTTTATTGAAACACAGTATTTTCATACACACTATGGTTTTTTCACATTTTTCGAAATACTTCTCTGAACACCTGAAAATAACCAAAAATTCGTTACAAATTATACTGTCGTGAATGAATTCGTATCGGCTTGCAAATATTCTGAGCTAATCTTCAAGTTCCATGTTATGTTCCAGTTTTTGAACGTTCGAATTGTTATTTTTAGATCAAAAATCCACCTTGAAGAATAACAAATTCATTTTTCAAGATAACGCGTTTCCAAATTCCCAAGTGACTAACATTTTTCCATTTTCAAGGTTTTCCTCCTATATCTTTCAGAATACAATCCCCCGTTTATTTTTTTCCATTCAATGCATCACAATTCTCCTCCCTTCTCAACTACACATTTCCTGCTATCAAACGATTCATCATATTTTTCATCTCCCTTCCAAAAAATTATGGAAAAGAAGCATAAATTATTTGACAAATTTCAAAGTTTTTTTTTGGAGATACCACACAAATATATCTGCTGCTGCTTTTTCTTTTTCGTCTTCTCGTCAATTTGAAATGATATCTTTCTCAGGCGGAAACGAAAAAAAAAACTATCTTTTCAGAAATTCAATTCCGATTACATATTTTTATTTGGCGGATATTTGCTCAATTTAGAACACGTTCTTCTTCATTTCTTTTTCAGTTTTTCCGGTGTGTTAGATTTGATGTTTATTTTTTTATTTAATAGATTATATACGACTAAAAATCATTGTGCCGTCATGATAAAATGTCCAGGCGGCATTCGTTTTTCCACAATTGAGTTGTTTTTTTCAGTAGTTGTGAATGAATGAAATTAGTTCATTATGACACAAATGTTTACTCCGAAACATTCGTGCCATGATAAAGCTTTTAAGTTTCAAAATTTCAAATCTTTATTCAGGTTTCAGTATCTTGAAAAACATTGATACCGAGAAGAACAACTACTTTCACAAGAAAACATACCAAGAAATCTTAAATTCACTACGAATACAAAAAAACCTTTTTCAAAGTTCCTGATTGAAAGTTCAATTCTGCAACTGACAGGCTAACTAATATCCCATGTTCATTATAAAACATGTTTTGCCTTCATCTTTTCAAAAAATTTCAGCAATTCAAATACACGTTTCATATGTTTTCTCTTAGAACATCCTGATAGTTGTGATTCACGGAGCTTTTCCTAATGTGATGATGTTATGGAAATCAGGCATTCTAAAACGACAAAAATTTTTGCCAAACTATTCGGAACAGCAATTAGATTCGTGGGTTATACTGCCAATCTCAGGAAAATTTACGTCATCGTACTCTCTGCGGAAATGTCTACCGAATGTCACAAAACAATCTTCGAATGCTATTTTTCATGAGAAAGCGTGGATTCTGTTAATCCATTCTCACGAAATGACGAAATAAGTAGAACCCCTGTCAAAATTATGCAAATTTATGTTTGAAATTTTTTGACCTATCAAGTAGACCAGTAATAAATTCCCAAGTGACTTTGCACTTACATATTTCAATTTTGCAACATCTCATGCGTTATTTGTTTTTTTTCTTGCAACTGACTGATGACTTACTTTTCCTTGACAAAAATCCAAATTTCAATGATGAGCTTCTATAAATTATTGTCCCCCTTTCATGATAGTTTTATATTCATAGGAACAAAAAAAAAGAGTTGATGATGGCTACAAAAAAGAGCAAATGAATATGTCGGAGCATAAAAAATTCTCTCATTTTTGATGGCTGGTGTGAGGGTGTTAGTCAAGTAGTCGTTTTCTATTTGCCATTTGTGTTCTAACAACACATTCATGTAATGTTGATGAAATTGGCTCTCACCTCGAGGCTATTGTTTTAGACGCATATTTTATTGGAACAAAAGAAAAAACGTTTTATTCATATTTCGCTTCGAGATTTGATTGATCTTTTGTTTTTTTTTGTGTCTCTGATTTCTGACGTCGGAACCAGAAAATGATGTCTGTCTGTGTGTGTTTTTTTTTGGTGAACAAAGTGACCGTTCACGAAATTGATGAAATTAGACTTCTCCTAAATTGACTTCTCCTAAATTTCTGTTTCTACAAAATATGAAGTTCCAGAGTTTCCTCATCAATCATTTTTCAAAGTACAAGCCAAGTCTGCTGAGTAATACTTTTCTGGTTTTGCCAGAACTTGTGGTTTAAAATGTGGTCATATTCACAAAAGTGGTTCTTCCGTTTTTTTTTTTTTTTGAATTTCTGAACTTGTTCTTGTTTTATTTCTCGCAAGAAAAATTTTGTAATAGTGTCCAACTAAAAATCAGGCCTGGATGAAAAATGAAATTTTTTTTTGTGATTTTTTCATTCTTTGAATTATCACGAACAAATAATACAGAGTTAAATCAAATTGATTCTCTGCTACCTGGAATCTGAAAAACATTATATCCCAATATTACAATTTTCAGAGTGACGATTTCAATCTATTTTTGTTTTAACCAAAACACTGAAATATATATAATACTCAATTTAAATGAATAGATTTCTAAAACGCTGAAGATATTTAAAAACAGCATCATCAAAATTCACAAAATGACATGCATTGATGATTGAAAATTGTTTTTCTAAGGGGTTTCAAATCGGCTTCTGGTATTCGATTTGCTGAATTTCAACACTATAACGTATATTTAAAAAAAAAAAAAACTTGAGAAAATCGAAATTTTAGAGTGAACTACCTAAATTTAGGAAAAATCTCCCTTTGAAACCATATTAAAAAAACATCCAGAAAAAATAGAAATTTACTTTTTAAAGTGCAAAGCAAAATGCTTTTATGAAATAAAGAAAGTAAACAATAATTTTTATCGTGTTTCGAGTAGTTGTGTTTTTGCAAATTCAGATGAACACATCCTGCCTTTCTGAAGCATTGAAAAATGCCTCGAGGGCGAATTCCCATGACAGTCATAAGAAGCGAATTATATAGTTCTTCTCCTTTCTCTCCATCAATTTTGCTACTTCTTCAAATGCATCTTTCCGTCTGAATCACAGCTGAGTTTTTTTCTACTATTCAATTTTGTTCATTTCATTCATCTTTCTTCCAAAAAAGAAACAACATAACAAATATCGAGTTGATTAATCGCTGTTTTTCATCTAACAAAAAAGGATTTCAGTTTTTTTTTCACTTTTTTATCGAGGGAGGAAAATTCGTTTTCTTGATTTGTTTTGTTTTTTTCTGTCTTTTTTGTGTCTTGCAGATCGCAATGAATTCTCTGCTTTTCTTTGCTTTTTTACTATGTACGTTTTAAGTCTCAAGAGATTTGATTTGAACTTGTCTTTTTGAACTTTGTGATTATTCAACTAAGAATATTAGTTTTGCATTATATGAGAATGGTATAACGCAAAAAACTGTTCTATAGAATGTAAAATTTGAATGACATTTTTTGAACTTTGAACCGATGAAAAGGAATTTACAATAATGTGAAACTCAAAATGTAACTTTTAGAATTTTTGAAAACTAGTTCCATTATGAAATTTGTTTTGTGAAAAGTTTTTTTTTCGCCAAACATCTTCCGAACTGATTGCCAATTCTTTTCATCTTAAAAAACTGCAATGTTTCTAAAATTTTATAAAAATTTTCTCTTCTGATTTCTGATCTCCATTTCCATTTCGAAAAAGTCATTGATCTTCGAGACAGAAAGAATACTTGTTTAACACGCGATGTACTGAAAAAGATGAGCAAAAGAATTCAAAAAAAAGTCTGAATTTCGTTTCATTTTGGTTTTTGCAAGAACAACTGCAATCAAATGAGATTTGTCAGAATTCAATTAGCACACATTTTGAACTACAAATTAGAAAAAAACACAGAGAGACATTTGAGATTCCACCCTCACAATGGGAAAGGAACAAAAGTGGATTCAAAAAATGAATTAGTAGATTTTTGGTGAGTTTATTATTCCTCCTTTCAGCTCTCTCGTTTTTTTTTTATTTTTCATATTTTATTGTCCGTTCGTTTACTATTATTTGCTCGACTAAATGGTGTTTTTCGTTCCCAGAAAATATAAAAATTCTTTTCAGATTTTTACCTACTTTTTTAAAAGAGAAAATGCCTACTTTTTGAAAATAGAATTTGATTTTTTTCCTGGCCGAGCTAATTCTTGCGCAAAGTTGTTTTTTCTCATATTTAATGAAAAAGCAAAAGCTATTTGTCAATATTTTTATTCGTTCTAGCTTCTTTTTTTTGTCATTCTTATTTGTTTGTTCGTTGGATTTTATCAGATTCAAAAAGTGTTTTTATCATGTGAGAGATCAAAACATTTCATAGGTCTCATAAGTGGTTGCTAAATTATGTCATCATTTTCAAAAATCCAATCTTTCGAATTTTCTTTGCCAGAAATTCAAATAAATCTCAAGATCGAAACTTGAAAATCATTGAGCTCAATTTCGATTTTTGTGTTTTGATTATTTCACAATTTTTATTGCAAAACCACATGGTGAAGAGCCAGCACTTTTCATTCATCCAAACCAAAAAAATTGATTGAAAATTCGATTATTTTGAAGATGAGGAAATTTTTTTCTTCTGTTCTGTTCTTTAAAAATGCATCGAAACTTGAAATTTACAATTTTGAACATTGGAAAAACAAAAGCAAGATATGTTGTTTGTTTATTTACTGTTTTCTATACGTCTACATTTTTTTTTTGATATTTTGCTCTTTGGATTATATTTGTCATTGATACTACAGTAAATACTTGAAATCTTACTTTTGATTGACGATTCAAAAACAAAAGCGATTTTGTATTGAGCCGAAGCCTTGTTTTTGAAGGAGATGAAGCTGTTGATGAAGTTGATCTCGAATAAAGGATAACTCTTGATGTATTAAATTTATTATCTAGTTTGAAACAGTTAAGAACTGAATATCAATTTTTTGAATTCGTTTTGTAGCAAAAGTGTTTTTGTGTTTAATCTCACTTTTTTGTGGTCCTTGTCCAATTTGAAAAATTTGAATATTGACTTGAAAACACTTCACAATAAAATTAATTGACTGTTTTTGCGTTATACATTTTTCCACAGTTGTTTGATGTATTTTTTCTTTCACAGTTCGCTCATCTTCAGTTTTGAAAAACATTTTTTAGTATTTTTACCATAATTTATTGAAGTTTTGAGTTCTTACAGGTTTTAGAAAAACTCACTTTGTTCGTCGAACAAAAAAAAATTCACTTTGCATTTCGAATATTTTCAATTCTGAATCTGACACTTTTCGTCGATTTTGAGTTGTTTTTTTTTATTTCAATCTGTAGAAAAGGACCTTTCTCGTTGTTCTATTTTCATTTGTTGTTATTTTAGGAAAAAAAAGAAGAAAAAAAAAACAACAAATCTAGAGCAATTTAGTCGAAAAAGGAACGAATAGAAAACAAAAAAAGAAAGGGGGTCTCCTTTCCGGGCGCTATGTTCTACTTTAAAGAATCTTTCCACCACTTTGTCCTCATTCAACATTTCAGCATCACATTACATTTTCAATTTCGATTCATTTTTTGCTCTTATAGTGCCTCTTCATCGTCTTATTTTGTCGCTCTTACCCTTTTCATCCCCCACATCATCATCATCATCATTCTCAGTCAACCAACAGCCACTAATTATCTATCCCACTAGTAATTTCGGTTCTGTTTTTACGAGTTCTTTTTTCTCCTAAAACTTGTTAACTAATTCATATAATGTTCAGCAGACCGTCCAGATAATATTCAAATTATTTTCTAATTAGAAATTGTTGACATTCGAAAAGCAGAAAAAATCTGAGAACAGGTCACTCTGGTTTTAATAATTGAATTTCATTCCTCGTACATTATGATCGAGATGGATTGTTTATAACTTATCTGAAAACATATAAAAATTTAAATTATTTTTGAAAATTGAGATGACACAATTCATATATTTACTACTGCATAATTTTTTTCATTGAATTACATTTTTCTAAGTATGTATTCAGAAACCTAGCCTTACTATATAAAAACTTTAACAGGTCACCAAAATCACGTTGATATAAAGCTAGTTCAAATCGGGATAAATTAAATCATCTTTTTATAACTTTCGAAAAACAATTTTTGTAGTAAATATTTTTGAGCTCATTGAGCTTTCACAACCAAACATAGTTTTTTTCTCAAACTATGTGAGTTGGACACTTATCACTTTTTGGTTGTCTCATGAGATTTCAACGAAAAACATCTTCTCAACACGTTATGAAACAGAAGCAAAGTACGCAAGTCGTTTTGTTAGAAGAAACAATTCTCAAATTTCAATCTGTGGGAAATCAAGTTTCGGCCTCCTTGTCAATGCATGTGAATAACATGTTCCTTGCGCCGAAAAATTATTCCGCTTCTTCCAAAGTTAGGCGATCCATGAAATATCGAAACAAAAAAAAACGGATTAATTCGAATTATTTTCACAATTCATTTTTTATTCTTTGGTAGTTTCGGAAGCAATGAAACTTTTTATTAGTGTGTATTTTGGTTCCGAGAAAATAATAATTTGTCGATGCGATCGAAAACTTTAGATCTTATTTTTAGAACGTCTGGATATATATTTTTTTAATTTTAAGTACTGTTCAATTAACACAAATTATGTACTTGATTCGAAATTCGAAGAAATGATCTTGTTTTTTTTTGTCTACTTCACTTTCAGGTGTTCATTTCACTGATGGTTTTTTATATTGGAATTTTGTTTCAAAAGTCACGTTCCGACATTTGAGATCTTTCTTCGTAATGTTTTTTTTTCAAATTTCGAACCAAAAATCATACATACCCGGAGCATGTAGTTACAATTACATTTTGATGTGTCTTTCTATATAGATTGATTCACAATACTATTCTAAATACAAATATGTTGTTTTTCATTCGACTGAAGCAACTCAACAATATCTTAGGTTTTTGTTCACTTCAAATATTCAACACACATTCATAAAATATCATTTTTTGTCTCCCAACCAGTTTGGTGGTCCATTTCGGATCCAATCGAGTGTACTTTTTTCCTCTTTCCTTGGTTTTTTTTCTGTTTTTTATACACATCGTTGCCAAGGTGTTCAATTTTTTCATGAATAATAAATTAAACTTAACATTTTTCAAAGTTTTCCAATTAAATTCGAAGATTTTGCTTTTAGAGGAAAAATTGTGACTGTTGTTCGATCAATGTTCAAAATATGAAGAAACATAAACAAAGTAGATGTCAAAAAGATGTTCTTTTTTTCTGTTATGTCGAGATTTTACATCTTTTCCGTCTTTTTATTTCTTGTTCGACAACTGTTCCCACCTGATGTACTTTTAATTTATTATGCATATAAACATTTTTTTGGTGCATCGATATGTCGTTTTTGCTCAATTTGAGCCCTTCTCAAAATTCACAAAAGTTTCACATGAGCTTTGAGATTTTTGGTGAAACAAAAAAGACGTCGTCATTTGGGATAATATTACATTTTCATTCAACTTTTCGATTTTGTTACAAGAAGTTTGCACCGGAAATCAATCCTCCTCTTTTCTTTTTTGCATTGATTGTGACTTTGAAAATAAAAATTGTATTTTTTCAGAAAAAAAAATCAAAACAATTGCTGGCGTCTACACTAATTTTTCTACTTCGCGCAGAAATTTTATTGGATTAGGCGAAAAACAAGGATATTGATTATAATACTTTTTGCAAGGTTAGTTTTTTTCTGTGTGGTGAACAAAATATTTCTCGAGAAAACTCACGACAGCTTAAAAATCTGAAAAAAAAACTTTGATTGACATTCTCTTGTTTTACTATCTCTTTCGCTGTTCTTATTCCTCTTAGTTAAATTAAAACTCCATTTCTCGACAAGTCTTTGAGATACAGACAAAAAAGGCTCAAGAAAGATCAGTTTAATCAGATTAGCTTCCGATTCTACACCCACAAAAAATGTATGTGATTGTCCAAAAAAGACATGAGCATGACCTTTCACCGGATGTACTGAAACACCCTTGTTTGTCCATTTCATGTTTTTCTTCTTTGCCAATTTTTGTTTTGAAACTTTTGCTACATTTTTTTGTGTCTCATATAAAACAGAAGAAATTTGAAACCCGCTCGTGTTTCAATAAATTCTGTTCGATACATTTGCACAATTTTCATAAAATATTTGATTTTTGTTCTTGCATGGATGGCAAACAATTTTCTCAGATTGGGATTAATCTCGACTTTGTTTCATGATTTTATTCCGGGAAAAATGAAGAAATAGTGCATTTTTAAAATTAGGCATTTTCAATGTTTCAAAAATTCAAACTCATCTTTATTGTATACCTGTAATTAAAAAAAAAGAATGATGTTTCAAAAAAATAGTTCTTATTTTAAAGTTACTGATGTTTTCAGCCAAACAGATAAACTCTTCTTCGTGGAAGTAACTTTTATCACTAGGCTGGAAGAGTTTTCCTATCAATTTTATCATAATATTAGAATATTAGAAACAATTGCCCATATGTCGTGTAGAATCCTTAGTGTTCAATGCGTAAATTCAAAGTTAACTGCTACTTTTTTTGTTAATCATAACCCTTAAAGATTCAAGTAACATATGCAACTATTTTTTTAATTCTTCCCAAAATCAACAAATCCACACACGAACACACTTTAGTTTGTGAAAAAAAACAAAACCACATATGCACAATTGTTTTCAGAAAGAAAAAAGAAAGAAAATCCACCCTCGCCTCTATTCATCCGCAAAAAATATGTAATACACCACCAGTCTCACACTCCACCTTTCTTTATTTCGCCTATCTCAGACAAAAGGAAAACATAAAAATAACCATTCTTCATCTTTTTTCTTTTTTTCTTCTTCCTCTTTTTTTTTCAGATTGTGTTAATGTATTTTTTCTTTCTGTTGGTTATAGAGTTCATGCTTCTTTGCTCGGTCAGTTTTTGACAAATGATACTTTCCCACACGTCTCCCATTTGTTTGATCATTTCTCGTTTCCATGTCGTCAGATTATTTTCTCATCTGAGATTTTGTTTTGTTGTTTACCAAGATTAGCAAGGATAACCAATTTACTCAATTTTCTGTGACCGTTAAGACATGTTCAGATTATTTCAAATCTGGAAGCTGATTTCATGTAGATTTTTTTCCAGAAAAATCTGTTCTCAAACACCTACAAAAAGTGAAACAGAACGTCACAATTATTTTCTATTTTTAACATATCAATCGGTTTCTTGAAAAAATTGAGAGTTGCTAATCCTTTTCCAATAATAAGCATTTGTTGAATTCATTTAGATAATCTCATGGACATCATCGAATTTTTTTCATCAATATTTTGTCCGTAAAAACGTTCTTATATTAAATAATTTGTTGTGAGTAAATATATAAGACAAAGTAAAGTTGTTCTTTATCGTTGTTTTGGGTACATAGAAAAAAGGTATATCCGGTTCTAATAATTTAGAAATTTTTCGAGTTTTTTAGGGATTCATAGTTCAGAGAAAATGAATTTAATTCTGCAGAAAAAAAAATGAATTATTAATTATGTTGTCAGAGAACTGCGGTATCCACGGACGCGTATCCTCCATTCAGTCCGAATAAACAGAATTTGAACAAACATGTAAAGAAGCTCATCAAAATTTGTATTTATGCTTTTGGCTCAACTTTTTTCTCTCAAGTTAGTAAAACAAATTTCCAGCAATTAGAAAGAAACAAAAAAAGTGACTTAGTTTTCTCGTTCTGTCTTTTGTGTCGAATTTTTTCGCAACGTCTTCTTTGTCTCAAAAAAAAAGAACTTGATGGATTTGAAGATTTGGGTGCATCACGCTACCAATGAAGCATTAGTAGTAGAAGTAGAAATAAAAAGGAGCAGAAGGGACCGAAGAGAAAGGAGCTCGTTAATTTTTTTTGTTTTTTTTTGCGCACATCTCGTTCTTTCAATTTTTGGCTGTGAGATGTGTGGTAATAGATTTTCCATCTTAATTTATATGGGCCTTTTATACTCATTCTGTATTCACTATAGTGGTAATTTATAGTTTCATGAATATTTTTCCCAGAAATTATGGTAGTATTCTCTTTTAAAATGAATATGTATTATGTTCGCTGTACATCATGATAATGATAACAAAATTGTATGCTAACAGTCCCAGTTATATCTCTTGTGGTTTAGTTCTTGATAAACTATTACATCAACTATTTTAGTCACACTGTCTCATGAAATGTTTCCACATTGCTTGTTTTCTCACGAATATTCTGATTATTCTCATTCGCAACTGAATAATTTAAGAAAACATTCAAATAAAACAAATAATGTATCCAATTGTAATTTTTTTGATTCAAACCATCTGTTTCGTCAGAAATCTTCCACAAATCAACATCGGATTAACACTTTTTTTCTTCAAATATTTCCCACATAAATTGGATTAAATCCGTGTATTCAGATGTTTTCCCTTTATTCGTGCCACCTTCCCAATGTTTTCTCTCAAGTTTTTCATTCCTTTTTTTAGAATACATATTATGAAAATATTTCGCGCCGCACAAGCTCAACCAACCAACCAAACGAAATCGTCTAATTTCTTCCGCTTCTGGTTTCCATACACACAATTTCTTGTTTCTTTTCCTTTCCACTTTTTTATCCGAGGTTTCTTCCACTTATTTTTTCTCTCATTATTCACAAAATATTATTCAAGTTTTTTTTCTATCTTGAACTCTGTCCGATTAGAGGTATTCGTCATAATCTTGTTATACCTAGGTTATTTTTGGACAAATCCGGATTATTTCGATATCAGTCATATCTGAGTTATCTATTTTTGTTTCACAGTCTTCAGTTTTACTGAATCAGTATGTCGTACTTTCATTCAAATTCAGCCTACTACTGTACCTAAAACCTGAAAGTTTCTTGGAATATTCTTGAAAAAACATTTTCCAATTTTCAGATTACATATTTACCAAACTCCACAATTGTGCCTCTGAATGCGAAGCCAGCACTTTGATCCAGTCACTTGAAAATGCTGCGACAGCCGGTTCCTGAACTGCGCAGTTTTCAGTCGTTATCTAAATATGCCGGCGGACCACGGTCTGTGCTGGGCAGACGAACATCAGCAGTCAACAGTTTGAATCGACGACAATCACAATCAACACGACGATATGAAGATCTTGAGGTGAGCGAATTGATTTTGGGAACTGTGTTAACTTACGTAGATTCCGAGTCTAGTTTTAAATTCCGATTTTTGTAATGATACCAATTTCGAAACTCCTTAAAAGTATTCATATTTAGTGAGTTTTTAAATGTGAGCTTGACAAAAACTGATATTTATGTCTTATTGTCCTACCCAAGATCTACAAAACGGTATATTTTTCATCGGTTAGAGCTTTAATTTTCAAACTATCACCCTCAACACTGTGTTATTACTATTATGGAAATATAAACCCAATAGTACTACTATGCTTTTCATAACAAAACACGAACATGTTTAATTGGCACCTTTGAAGGCCGACCATATCAGCAGACTCTCTTTTTTAATCTAATTTGAATATTAAAATTAGTACTTATCACATATAGGTTTACTCTCAAAATGTGTTATTATGAAAAATAGGCAGTATCTTTTAAAAGAAATTTTATTAAAAACATTCGGTTTTTGTTATCCTACTAGTTCCAAAATTTGCTTTTCGATGATAGTGAAAAAACATTTTTCCCCACTTTTTCACTATTTATGACAAAAAGCATTTTCACATTCTATTTTTAGAATAATCTCCTCAGAGTGAGATATATTGTTGCTATGGATTTAAAGTCAAAGTTGATAACTATTTTCGAAATGTTTGTAAAGAGAGAATTTCATTTTATTTTCTCATTTTTTTTGAAAGTTTTAAATGATTATGAAAAATCCATGAAAAAATTAAACTATTTCGTTTTTTGGCTCTCTCGCAGATATATGTTTTGTATTATTGTTTTCAAATCTCTATATGAGATTTATGTTAGTTATTCCTAATTCGAAGTATCTGATTTTTTTCTTCCAGTAGCCACAAAAATACCTGATAATAATTTTTAAAAAACTGAATATAAATAGCTCAAACTACAAATTTTAATCTCCAATCAATTTATCTTTCTGATTTTTCTTGTTGAAGCTACAAAAATCTTGCTATCCAATATTTTTGGTTTTCCAGAAAATAATTTTATCAAGAAACCAATTCTGGAATTGGACTAGATCACGCACAGTACTTCACAAAGTAGTTAATTTTTATTAGATTTTCACATGATCCCAATTCGCAAAAAAATCATGTGAAAAATGATTGTTTTTTTTTTCGAAATTATCACATTTATATATGGTAGATTAGTTTTATTTGTTTCTAAAAAAATAAAAACACAGACTATTAGTTTTTTAAATGTCAGGTTGACACAAAACGAGGGGGTATTCGTGAATGTCTTCATCCTTTTCCCACACAAATCTTTAAATTTCACAGGCGGAACAAAAAATCCGTACTTATGCGCATGTTAAACGATTTTCTCGCTACTCTTTTTTCGCAGTTATGAAATTCTTCTCAGTTTTTTTTTTCGTTTCTCATCATTCTAACTAGTTAATGGTGAAATATACATAATTTTTGAATGCGAATGTATATATTTTATCTTGTTAGACATTTCAAGAAGCACTTGTGTTGACACATTGATTGTTCTTTTTTTGTCGCTCATTTTTTTCCTGAACCACAATTTTATGGGCAGATTTTCGTGTTCGGCGCGAATATTTGTAGCTAGAAATTCACATTTCTCACTCTATAGCAACTAGTAGTTTGCCCATTTCATTTATTTCCTGTGATAATATTCTTATTTTTAGGCATTGGGCTCCATTGAAGGCTCCAAAGAAACTCTGCAGCTCTCAGAACACGGACGTGTAAGTTAATTTTATTTTTTGATTTTGAGAATGATTAAACAACAGGCAAAGGAGATTTATAATTTTCATTGTCTGAAAATTTCACACGTGAATATTCAATCAAAGAACTGAACATTTTCCAGCTGGCCTCCTCGTCGGAGGCCTCACCATCTCGATGGGACAGTCGACCACAAATTGAGTTTGCACCAGAAGAACAAATCGACGAGGCCGGTTCAGATTTGCCATATCCAGGGTGAGTATACGGGCAGATTTATTTCATTCGATATCATTAAAAAAACTTCGTTTTAATTGAAAAAAAATCAAGAGATTTTTTTTTAATTTTCAGTTGAAACCACGTTTTCCTTCAGTTCTAGCTTCAAAGCTTTGAACATTGTATAGTAGGTTCATGTACACTTTCATCATTCTTGTTGTGTGGCTGATGTCATAAATAGAACTCATTCTCATGTTCTACCAATAAAAAGTATACACCTGAATGAGTTTTTCGCGTGTCAAAAAATAGCTTGTTTTGAGGAAAAGTACAATGAAGAAAAGTTGTACTACATTGTTTTCAAGTTCCAAGTTTCTTCTTCAAAAAAAAAAAGAAGTTTCACTATTGGGATCTTTCAACATGATGACAAAGTCATTATAGTAACATCATTTTTTTGATGATACTTCAAAAAATACATGTGTAAAATTCTGAACTGAAACAAAATTCATCATTTCAGATTTGCTGAACCAGCACTCCGATGTTTGTATCAAGCTCGTCCACCTCGGAAATGGGCTTTGCAAATGGTTATGAGTCCATGGTTTGATCGGATAACAATGGCTGTGATTATGATTAATTGTATTACACTAGGTAATTTTTTTTCAATTCCATCGAAAACCATTGAAAAATTATTTCAGGGATGTATAAACCATGCGAAGACCTTCCCGGGTGTGATACATATCGTTGTAAGACTCTCGACTTTGTCGATAACTGTATTTTCGTGTATTTTGCAATTGAGATGGTTATCAAAGTCATGGCTCTTGGTTTCACCGGACCTGCCGCTTATTTATCGGATACATGGAATAGACTCGATTTTTTCATTGTTATGGCTGGGTGAGTTTTTTTCATATAAGAGATTTGTCATGACTCAAATAATTGCAGAATTGCTGAATTCATTTTACATGAGTATTTGGGTGGTAACATCAATCTGACAGCTATTCGAACAGTCCGAGTGTTGCGACCCCTTCGAGCTGTAAATCGGATACCTTCAATGAGAATTCTTGTCAACCTGTTACTCGATACACTACCAATGCTTGGTAATGTATTATTACTTTGTTTTTTCGTATTTTTCATATTCGGAATTGTGGGTGTCCAACTTTGGGCGGGTTTGTTACGGTTAGTTTTCAATCATCGATAATTCTCAAAACTAATCCAACGTTTTCATAGAAATCGGTGTGTTATCAATTTACCGAGTAAAATCACACATGAACAAGATGCATTATTACTTGCAACAAAATTTACAAGATTCTATATTCCGGAAGATACTTCATTAGAATACATTTGCAGTCGGGAAGAGGCTAACGGGTTACACAGTTGTTCAAATTTACCGCCGTATACTGTGAATGGTGTTAAGTGAGTCCAAAATACAGAATATAATGAATTGAATGAGATATTTTCTAGATGTAACTTAACGCTTGAACAAATGGGCCAAGTGACAAATGAATCATGTATTAATTGGAATCATTATTACAACGAATGTCAGGTATAGAAAATTAGTGTGCATATGACTCTGGAAATGGAGTATTATTTTTTAGGTTATGCAACGAAATCCATTTCAAGGTTCTGTCTCATTCGATAACATAGGTTTTGCATGGGTCGCTATTTTTCTGGTAATTTTGGATTCAAAGTTAGAAGGAGTCTATGAGAATATTTATTCCAGGTCATATCGTTAGAAGGTTGGACAGATATTATGTATTATGTTCAAGATGCTCATTCATTCTGGAATTGGATTTATTTTGTTTTGCTCATAGTTGTGAGTGCAACATCATACTTTTTTACTTCAGTGTAAAAAATGATTTTTTTAAAGATTGGTGCATTTTTCATGATCAATCTCTGCTTAGTCGTCATTGCCACCCAGTTTGCTGAAACAAAACGTCGAGAAACTGAAAGAATGTTACAAGAACGGAAACGTTTACAAAATCGCGATTCGATATGTATGTCGAAATCTTGTTGTTTTTTTTTATTTTTCCACAATTCTTGTTATTTTTAGCATGCACTGGAAGTGAAATGGGCGGAGCTTCATCCAAAGAAGAAGGGGGCGATACGGTATATGCGGCAATTGTCAGGTTTATTGGACACACATTTCGAAGAACGAAACGAGCAGCAAGAAGGGTAGGTGTAAAAATAATGGGAAAGAAAAAAAAAGGATTGAAATGTGATGTTTAGAAATACAACACTTATATGGAAGAAAGGAAAGAGAGGAAGAGTATGGAACAAAATCAGAGAAGAAAGTCAAAGTTGGATAATCTTGCAACTTTGTCAAGGATAGAAGAAAAGGCAGAAGATGAAGAAGGTAACAAATTTTTCGAAAATGGATTTCTCACATAGCGCTTATTAGAAAATTCAGCCTTAACACTGATCTTATATATGTTTTTTTGGGAAAATTCATCGTGAAAAAAACTCTAATTAAAATTCACAAAGATGTTGAATATTAGTGATTGCAAAACCACTTGGAACACTTCCATTGAAAATCAAAAATTCCAAAGCTCAATGTTCTTCAGCTTGAAATGAACACTTGTGTTGTACTTGACATTTTTCTAATTTTAAAACAAAATGAATATTATACCAAACCTCAAAATATATTTTTTCAGAGGAACCGAGGGAAGATGTCGAACAATCAGAGCATGAACAAAATGAGGTTGATGAAGAAACTCGCACCATTTCTCGAAATAATTCAGAATATTCGAGAGTGAGACGAGTGAAAATTGATGATGAACCACAGATAAAAATAGCAAATGGAAATGGTTCGCACTATAGAAAAACATCAGTGGATGATTCAGATTCTGACCGTGGAAGTGATGATGAGCAAGATAATGGTGATATGGAAAATGATATTGTTGCATCCAAAAGAAAGCAATCCAAATGGCGATGGTTTCGAGATAAAGTTCGGAAATTTGTCGTTTGTGATCATTTCACTCGTGGAATTCTTGTCGCGATTCTGGTCAATACACTTAGTATGGGTGTAGAATATCATCAACAGGTAAGAAATTCACTGTTAGCTCTTATCTAAGTTTTTCTATTTTAGCCTGAAGTACTGACAACTATTTTGGAGTACTCGAACATATTTTTCACTGCTCTTTTTGCCTTTGAAATGATACTAAAAATCATTGCTAGTGGATTTTTCGGATATTTATCTGATGGATTCAATTTGTTTGATGGTGGAATCGTCGCTCTCAGTGTTCTTGAACTGTTCCAAGAAGGAAAAGGTGGATTATCGGTGTTGAGAACGTTTCGACTTCTTCGAATCTTGAAACTTGTTCGATTTATGCCAGCCCTTCGATATCAACTTGTTGTCATGTTGCGAACTATGGATAATGTCACTGTATTTTTCGGACTTCTGGTTCTATTTATTTTCATCTTCAGGTAAATTTTTAAAAAATAGAACAAATTAACATGTTTCCCAATTAATAATACACTCAAAAAATAATTGTCCCATCCAAATCTAACATTTTCAGCATTCTTGGAATGAATTTATTTGGTTGTAAATTCTGCAAAAAGGAAGACGAATTCGGAAAACCAGGTGGACAGAAAAAATGTGAACGCAAAAATTTCGACACTCTACTATGGGCACTGATCACGGTGTTTCAGGTAACTATAAATAATATGTGTATTTTGCATGGAGTGTTTTGAAATGTTTTGTGTTAGTGTTAATGTTGTGTTGGTATGTTTCAGCACACTTGGAATGGTTCTATTCGGATGCAAATTTTGCAACAACGTGAACACTGGAAAACAATGCACGATTCCGGAAGTCAATGCGGGAAAAAATTGTGAATGTGATAGGATGAATTTCGATACGTTTCTGTTTGCTACAGTTACTGTGTTCCAGGTACATGTTGTGGTTTTTTGGGAATGAGATATAAAGATGAAGAAATTAATTTTTCATGTGATTTATCTATTTTCGGTCATTCAATTTCTGGAAAATTCTAATGTCAAACCAAAGATGTATTTTACAACTAGTTTATGGTTTGATAAAATCTTGAATCTCATTCCTGTCGGTTTCATTCTATGTCGTTTTTAGTTTTTGTAGTAGTGTTTTTTATCAGGAGGACTTTACGCCAGACTAGAAAATTTTCTAAGTCAACTTGTTGTTTTCAAGTTTTCAGATTCATCCAGTTACCAGAATTAGAACTAGGATAATTTTTAACGCAATATTTACTCTTCGGAAGTATTTTTGTGAACCTTTGAGTATTTCATCAGAAAAATTGAAACAAAACAACAAGTTGATGTTTCTAAGAAATTTTTTCTATGCTGGTATCAAATGCTTTTATTTTTAAAAGATTTCACAAGAAATCAATTTTTCCAGATTCTCACACAAGAAGACTGGAATATGGTACTTTTCAATGGAATGGCGCAGACAAATCCGTGGGCGGCATTATATTTTGTTGCTCTGATGACTTTCGGAAATTATGTTCTTTTCAATCTTCTTGTGGCTATCTTGGTTGAAGGTTTCCAAGAGAGCAAAGAAGAAGAAAAAAGACAATTGGAAGAAGATGCTAGAAAACAGGCTCATGAAGAGGAAGATGAACGGAAGAGAGAATTGGAACTGTTAATAGCAAAGTCTGCGTCACCAGCATTCAACAACGGAGTGCTGCCAGCAGAATGCAGTTGTCAGAAACCATCATCGCCGGAGGATTCGAGTAATTCAAAATTATTAGCAATTGGTTACCATGGATCACCAGATCAACGAAGATCTTCCAACATTGATGCAATTATTGATAGGAGATTGATACCAAGAAACGCATCTCCAAGCTCTAATCTGAAATCAGAAGATAATAGATTGAATCGACATGCATCGTTAGTCCTTCCAGTTCAAAATGGTGTTCCTTATAAACGACAACGTGTGCATAGTTGGAGTGGATTATGTCATCATTTCAATCCTAATTGTCCTGTACATGGTCGAAGAGCGTTGATTGAAACATACGCTCGAGAAAAGTTTTTGGAAGCGAGTCAAGAATTGAAACAAGCCCTAGCAGAAGAAGAAAAGCGGAATGAAGAGAAACAAAACACATTCCTTCGGAAGTTCTTAAAGAAAACATGTTTACACACACGAACAGAACATTCTTTATTCTTGCTTGGACCGAAGAACTCGTTGAGAATAAAATGTCTGCAAACAACTCAGAAGAAATGGTTTGATTATACTATTTTGTTCTTCATTGGTATCAATTGTATCACTCTTGCCATGGAGAGACCTTCTATTCCTCCTGACAGCCCGGAACGGCGATTCTTGCAAATTTCTGGATATGTGTTCACCGTGATTTTCACTGGAGAAATGATGGCAAAGGTAGTGGTTTTCTGTAGGAGAAAAAACTGTTGATATCACGTTGTTTGATTACAGGTGATTGCAAATGGATGCTTCATTGGCCATGCTGCATACTTCAAAGATGGATGGAATATTCTTGATGGAATTCTTGTTGTCATTTCACTCATTAATGTATTGTTTGAACTTGTCGCAACTGGTGATTCGCCAAAAATATTCGGTGTTATACGAGTACTGCGATTGTTACGAGCACTTCGACCTCTTCGAGTGATCAATCGAGCACCAGGAGTGAAACTGGTTGTCATGACATTGATATCAAGTCTCAAACCTATCGGAAATATTGTATTGATTTGTTGCACGTTCTTCATCATTTTTGGTATTCTTGGAGTTCAGTTATTCAAGGTAAAACATCAGAATAAATTGCCAAGGTTACAAAACATATATTTGTAGGGAATGATGTATCACTGCGTTGGACCAGATCTTACAAATGTAACAACTCGAGCAGATTGTTTGCTCAATCATCATAACAAATGGGTCAACCATCGTTACAATTTCGATAACCTCGGTCAAGCTTTGATGTCATTGTTTGTGTTGTCAAGTAAAGATGGATGGGTGTCTATTATGTACCAAGGAATTGATGCTGTAGGAGTTGACAAACAGGTGAGAATGACGTATACCTATATAGGATTAATGTCAAAGGGTAGAGTAAAATTTAATTTTGAAAATCACTTTTTCAATTGATGTCATGAAAGAGCTGAATTGTGATATTTTCTGGATGATCATGAAGAAATTAGTTTGATTTTCAGAACTAATTTGGACAGCTGAAAACAAATTCACGTAATTTTATTTTCTAAATTTTACAACAACGCTACAACAATTTTTATATATAAATATAAATAGAAATAAAATTAACAAAAAAAAAACAAAAAAAATTCTCCCCGGCCGGGAATTGAACCCGGGTCTCGCATGTGACAGACGCGGATACTCACCACTATACTACCGAGGACACGTTGTCTCTGTACACTAATGATTATAACAAGAAATAACACAAACATATGTTTCATCTTTGCAGCCAATTGAAAATTACAATGAGTGGCGTATGATATATTTCATTTCGTTCTTGCTGTTGGTTGGTTTCTTCGTTTTGAACATGTTCGTCGGAGTCGTCGTTGAGAACTTCCACAAATGTAAAGAGGCGTTGGAAAAGGAAATGAGAGAAAAAGAAAAGGAAAAACGATTGAAAAGAAAACTGAAAAGGCAGCAATATGAGGAAAGTATGGCTGGAAAACAGAAGAAAAGTGAGTTCAAAATGTGAATTGTTACGCTTGAAAGGAGGAATACGAGATTTTCTATATCTAACTTAAATTTTTGAAGTTATCAATTATACTCTTTTCTCATTCAAAGCGTTTTTCACAGGTAAAACATATTTCGTATTCCTCCTCAAATGTTGTTATCGTAGATGACACAAATTTCAGTTTTGCATTAGTTGTTTTTGTTTTCATTTACTAACATTTTCTTTTGTTTATAGATCGCATCATGTGGGCAGGTACAACTATTAAATCTATGTTTTCAGTCGAGCGGAATTATCCATATTATCATGATTATGGACATACAAGACTATTCTTACATGGAATTGTTACATCCAAATATTTCGACCTCGCGATTGCTGCAGTTATCGGTTAGTGTAGCTAAACAGAAACATTGCCGGAATTCAATGAAGTAGTATAAGAAAAATTACTGATTAATTTCTGATTTTTTACTGAAACAGTGAATTATGGTTTAGGGGACTATTTCACTACTATTAGAACCCAACATACTGTATAAATCCTAATAGGGTTCGGGAAATAAACATGAGGTATAATTTTCAAAAAAATCATTGATTTTTTTGAGAGAGAATTTGCTTATGATCTTAATAAAACTAGAACTGCGGAAAGTAAGATAACTATTTTTGAGTTCATTAACAATCCCTAGACTGACCGATTTTATTTTAAGGTATCAATGTGATATCAATGGCGATGGAATTTTATATGATGCCAAAAGAATTGAAATACGTTTTGAAAGCGTTGAATTATTTCTTCACAGCAGTTTTCACATTGGAAGCCGCTATGAAGCTGATAGCTCTTGGCTTTAAACGTTTTTTCATTGAAAAGTGGAATCGTCTTGATATGTTCATCGTCATTTTATCAATTGCTGGTATCGTTTTTGAAGAATTCGAAGCCCTTGAATTACCAATCAATCCAACAATCATACGTGTAATGAGAGTGTTACGTATTGCAAGAGTTCTGAAATTACTGAAAATGGCGAAAGGCATCAGATCATTATTGGATACTGTTGGAGAAGCACTTCCTCAAGTTGGAAACCTTGGGTCGTTGTTCTTTTTGCTGTTTTTCATTTTCGCCGCTCTTGGTGTTGAATTATTTGGAAAATTGGAATGTTCTGAAGATCACCCTTGTGATGGATTGGGAGAACATGCTCATTTCAAAAACTTTGGTATGGCTTTCCTCACATTGTTCAGAATAGCCACTGGAGATAATTGGAATGGTATTATGAAGGTTAGTCTGATTTTTCCGAGGAGATTATCCATACATATTTTGTTATAGGATGCTCTTCGTGATGATTGTGATTCATCAGATAAATGTGAAACCAATTGCTGTGTAGACCCTATCTTGGCTCCATGCTTCTTCGTCATCTTTGTACTCATTTCGCAGTTCGTTTTGGTCAATGTAGTAGTTGCTGTTTTGATGAAACATTTGGAAGAAAGCAACAAACGAGATGCAGATCCAATTGAGCCGACAGGTATATTTCGTATCAACTTTCACCTTTTCTCAAACACTTTTTGGACTTTTTGATTGATAAAAAAACGAGATTTTTAAAGGTGAGAACATGGAAAATGAGATCACAAAATCGGATGATGATGAAGCTGACCCTGAGGTGGTTTTGGGTGAAGATGAAGATGCAGGCAGAAATGATGTTGATGAGAATGAGAATGATAATGATAATGATGATGATAAAGATGAAAATGTCGAAGAACGCGAATTTCCGGATGGTCATGGAGGAATAAAACGGTTATCTGTACAGGTTTTGGAGCAGGAATTAATCGAAGTGGAAAGAGATATTGAACAAAGATTGAGAAGACAAAGTGAATGTTATGGTGAATTGGAACCATTAAACCAAGGTAATAAAAAACCATATAGCTTTCTTATAAAAATCTGGTTACAGAAAGCAATGACTTGGAAGATCAGGAATTCCGACCACGCAGTAAATCATACCGACCAAGAACCAGGTAAACTCTCATTTTCCTTCCTCTTTCTATTTTTTTTTGTTTACAGAACGGATAGTGTTTTGAGTGATCGAAGTCGCACATCACATAAATCTGCATTTTAGTTGTTCTTCCAATTATATTTAATACCATAACTCAATTAGGCTAGTCTCTTTTTCTTTGCCAAAATTTGGTTGTTCAATATCATTTTGTAATTGAATACTGGTAATTATTTCTTAATTCTGTTCATATTTGATGTATGTTTTATCACAATCTCTCATACTTGTATCAAATGAATTCGAAACAAAACCATTTTACTTTGATTCAAAATCAATTTTCACTAGGTTCGGTGTTTTTTCAGAAGCCTATTTTCTATTTTGTTTCAATTTCCTTCCTATAATTTCACTTCATGTCGATCTGACCTGTTTTACTTTTGATTATATTCTTCTAATGTTTATTTTTTTTAATTGATTCATTTTTTCATGATTTTATTTTTTTGCGCAATAAAATTTTAAAATATAGGTTAGTCGATTGAGAAACGAAAAACGTCGAATTGATAAGACAAAAAAGATGATTATTTGAATATTCATGTAGGCTTTCTCGCATATTTTATCCTCTGTCTATGAATATCTCACACCTTATTGGCATATACCTAATTTTTTCTTTATTTTTTACACAATTATTCGCATGTATAAAAATGGTACCACAAGAAACTATTGGTAAGTTTAAGAATTTTGTTCACATTGTTACATAGAAGTTTTTGTTTTTTTCACAGAAAAATTAATAACTATTTTTAAATTTTACAAGGAATTGTTCCCAGAGTCAGAGTTTTATCATTTTTAGAACTACCCAAATCCAAAGAGTTTTTTTGCAAAGAGTTTTTGTTTTGATGAATCTCAAAAAAGAATTCAAAATGATGTATAATGAGAAAACCTGAATATAATTTCTCATACCATTCTGTTTCTGGACTTCTTGACTTTCTGTGATAATTTATCCGTTGTGTTTTATATTTCTTGAACTCAACATATATTTTTTGCCTCAATTATTTATTTTTATTTTTCAAACTTCATTAAATCTAGGCTACCTGTTCTGTTTTTGAACTTAATTAAAACCTATATATGAAACGTTGGTTAGGTTGCAGGTGTTTTCAAATCAATCAAAAACTATTGTTCAAATTACTGGTTCAAAATTCTTCCAACATTTTTCCTAACGTGATATTTTTAACCGTTTCTCTCGGTCAATTCATTATTTCCAGGAATTCCACGACTAGTACTTCAAAACTTACCTAAAAATTCACCGCCGGTGGTTTATGAAACGACTAAGCAGTTTGTCAAACAAACAGATGTGTTTGTTGACAAAACATCGGAATACGTTTTTGAAAACAAAATAGTCAAGGACTTCACATCCATATTCTCCGGATGTCAATTGAATCAAATTGTATTTACTCCACCAACAGCTGAAAAAGGTAAAACGATCATATCACCACACTTAACGTGAGTTTGTATATTTCAAGAAAACTGTATTCAATTAAGTAATTTTTCAGATGTTTGAAAAAGTCAATGGGTGGTTGTCAAACTGCTCATGTTAGCTGCGTTTGTCCGAAGCACTCGAAATTCCCACTGATATCAGGATTTGTGAGTTATTTATATTTTTTCATGAACTTTTTTCAAATATTGTTTTCAGGCGAAAATAGATGGAGCAGATTGGGCTACCACAGATTTATTACATTCAAAAGCAGAGTTTGATCTTGAATGTGATATTTATAACCGATGGACGTATATTTCCGATATCCCGGGAATGATAGGAAAAGTATTTCCAACCAACGAAATATTTTGTCTTTTAGTTCCTATTATTTCTGAAAAAAATTCAGGCGATTTCGAAGAATATTATAATTAGTGTGTACATATCAAATGACAGACTGGTATCTTATCATATTCCTTTTTCTCCTTTAATAAAAATTCCTGGTCAATTCCCACCCACGTGACAAAGAAGATCAATGAATAATTCATAAAACATATATACACACATTTAAAAAGAAATTAATAATCTTTCTTATTATTTTCTTCTTCTGATACACATTGTTCCACGTTGTTCGAAGCTTCTTGAACATCTACAAATTCCTGAATTACTGCAGTATGATCCTGATAAACATTGAGTGTTTGATGAACATGATGATCCTGGCACAACAAAATTGATGCGAACTATTTGATTTGAACATCCCATCGAGTTACAGTTACAGTTAGATTGGGTACATCTGGAAAACAATGGTTTTTTTTTTTAAATATTTTGAAAAATAACTCTTTATGTAGTACCCACCCTTCATCTCTGGTCGGGGTCACTGTGGTTGGAATGGTTGTGGTAGTTGTTGGTTCAGTTGTAGTGGTAGTCGCTAGAGTAGTAGTCGTTGTTGGTGCTGGAGTTGTCGTTGTTGTTGTACTGGTAGTTGTTGTAGATGTTGTTGTGCTTGGTTCAGTTGTTGTGGTGGTTGTTGGTGCTTCAGTTGTGGTAGTTGTGGTCGTTGTCGTTGTAGGTTCTGGTGTGGTTGTGGTCGTCGTTGTGGTCGTTGTTGGTTCTGTTGTCGTTGTAGTTGTTGTTGGCGCTGTTGTAGTTGTTGTTGTCGGTGCTGGTGTTGTTGTTGTTGTGGTGGTGGTCGTGGTAGTGGTTGGCTCCGTAGTTGTAGTAGTAGTCGTCGGTGTGGTTGTAGTTGTTGTTGGTGCTGGTGTCGTTGTTGTAGTAGTAGATGTTGTTGGTACTGGAGTGGTTGTTGTGGTAGACGTAGAAGTAGTAGTAGAAGTTGTGGATGTTGTTGTTGTACTTGCTATTGGTACACACTGTTGGTTCTCAATTTCTTCATCTGGCCGGCAAATGCAAGTATTCTAAAAAAAAACGTTTTTTTCACACTTTTATCAAAAATAGATTACTCACATTTGAGCAAAAACTTCCACCAACACAGAGAATTGATGGCAAGGTGCAATAATCTCCAGGATATGCAATTGAAGGACTGTCATATAACCTAGATAGAAAATAATGTTACTTGGATATTTTTGTTAGAAGATTTTCTAGTTAGTTTCAACATTCTCATCAGTTAGAGTGCAGGAGTTAACCATGCTTCACTATAACAAACCGTTGCGTAGTAGTAGCTGGCTCATTTGTAGTAACTTCTGGAGCTGGAGTCGGCAAATCGGTGGTCGGTGTTTGTTGGCATGGTGGGAAACCGCAAACAACAGTTGGTGTTCGAACTACTTGTGGATAATAAACAACAGGTTGTGTAAAGATTGGTCTCGGTGCCGCGGCGGAGGCAGTCAATGCTTCTGTGTATACTGTTCGGAATGTTGCTGGAGCGACTGCAAACAATCGGATTATGTTGAAATGATGTGAGAACACAACACTATTACCTCCGGCTGGAACTTGGTAAACACCATTTGCTGATGGTGGATTAGAGGATGAAATACATGTAGAACCTGATGGTTGATATGTTTGAACACATTGACATGTTCCAGAAGCACAAACTGCTGGCGCAGCACATTGCAAATAATCATTACATGTTGAATACAAAGGTACTAGAAACATCATTATCAATATATAAGTACCAAAAAAAAAACAGAAAAGAAACATGAGTGAAAAACACTAACCAATTGCAAATTGTCGTTTAGAACGAGGAATACTAGCACCATTTGCAAAACTAGCAAATAGAACAACAAAATTAATCACTAAAAACAGTTTCATATTTGAAATAAATTGCCTAATTTTTCGTTGTCGAACCTTATGAACAATACGACTATTTCCGCATTAATTTATATAACTCTCCTTTGCTTCCGCCGACGCGGCACTGACTCCACCTATTCTAAGGAACACACAACAACCGGAGTATGTAACACGTGCCCATAAAAAAAGAGTGCGCTTCTTTGTGTTTACATATGTCGATGGCTGTATGGTAGTGCTCTTTCTCACAGTTTGTCGGGATTCATTGTATTAAAATAATTAACACGCTCGACAAGAATCTTCGATTGTTAGATTGAAAAGTGCAATCTATTGTTTCATGTTTGTGTTTACATGATTCATCACGTCAAGATTTGCAAAAAAAAAAAAAACAATAGGAGCAAAGTTAGGAAAAAAATCACTCAAACATACGTATTGAACTTCCTACAAAAAGAAACTCGACAGAAATAATATCGTGATATTGAAAAATCAGAGTTCAGAACTTTCAGATAGTCCTTTGATCGATAAAAAAATTCGAAGTACTTTATTCGTATTTTGTTTCTCAGGAGTCTCTTTGTTATATTAAAGGAAGTTTATATTGATTATGCATGTTTTTTTACCTGAGTTAAAAATATTTTTTCACGAATCAGACAGGATAAAAATGAATCACATATTTTTGAAAATATTTTTATGAAAAACTGAAATTCACTTTTTTTAACTCCAATTATAAATGTTGCTTATTTTGTGACATTGAGATTTTGTAGTTTAAAATATTAACAATAGAAATGTTGAAGTTTCAAACTGATAGAACCTTTCTTATTCCTAGGTTTTTTTCTTTCATACATGCCCTAGAACGTTGGAAAACAACCTTTGTTCTATCGTTTAAAATTTCATGCTAAACGTTTTTGTTCTTTCTTAATGTCGGAATTTATTCTCAAGTTTCACACACATACTCTATCAACATTTGTCATGACACACATCAAGAGCAATATGCCGAGACGTTTCTATTCATCGAATACAAAAAAAAAAGTGTTTTGTCAATTATTGTTTGCTTACAAATCTCTTTTTTTCCAAATGAAACCATAGTCTGATGGCTTTTTTACTAGGGTGTTCGTTTTTTGCAGGTTCCTTGTTTTTTTCTACCATTGCAAGTTGTGTTCCTGTTGGTGGTCAATTCAAATATTTGATGATGAAAAAAATAGTTTCCGTAATCACGCAAAACCTAAAAAAAAGTTATCGCGGTGATCAGAGAGAAGAGAAAAGTTCACTTGATTTTTGTTGCATGTATGTTGTCTCTGCTCTTATAAATTATTGTCTTACAAAATAAACATACAAACAAATTATTACCGTTTCCGTGTTGCCGCATCATTTCTCAAAATTTTGAAGCATCATTGTCCACGTGTCAACAACACAATTTTCACGCATATTCTTTTGTTCATTTCAACTGGTTTTGAGTCTTAGACTTACTTTTTTGTGATTTATTCACGGCCACGGGGAAACAAGTTACATGGTTCTAGAAGTTTGTGTACAAACACATTAACAATTGTGAGCTTTTTCGAGGTTTTGGTAGGATTGTATTACATCTTGTTTCATTTCACGTGTTCCTCGGACAAGATTAGAACGATCTTTAGTTTACCAAAGGATAAACTGTTGAAAAAGTTTTTTTTTAAGTGACGTGGCTCAAAATTGTCATTGAACTAACACGGCGTTGTTGCATTTTTATGAGGCTTTTCACGAATGTATCAAAAAAGAAAGACTGAACCGAACTTTACGAAAAAAAAATCAAATTTTATTGGCTTCTATAAACACTACAGTTTATTTCCAAGTACGCTTCAATGTTCCAGAATTCTATGTTGATCAAAATTTGATAATTGCCTTCACTCCCTTCAAACTTGGGTTATACCATGGTGTATTTACTCGAATTTTCTGATTGTGGAGTGTGTTTTGGTCTCTTTTATCACAAAACTGATTTTCAAAAAAACATTAATTTTCAGTTTTTTGCCAAGTTTTTTTTCATTTCAAAACCCTTTTTTTTCCAGATAACTCAAAATAGTATAATTTTGCATCAACTAACTGCAGAATCATCCTTCGTGTCAAAACAATTGTTTGAAGTTTTGCTATAAAATAGCATCTGGGCAAAAACAAAATCCAATTTTCTTTAACGGAATATTTATTATTACAAAATTGTTTGAAAATGACTAGGTTAAATGATACCGTTTAAAATAAATAATTGATTTTTCAAACAATCACAAAAAGAGCTTGCTCATCTCCCAAGCCATATCCATTATCCGTAAATCCATAGCGATCGTATGGGAAAGCATCACCAACTGCCTTCCTGAAAAAATAAACTCGATTACAGAATTGTTGTGTAATTTAAACCAACTTGTTATGGATTTGTTTGAAGAGAGTGGACATTGCTTTACCCTTCGACCAGGCTGTTGGAATTGAAAAAATGGCGACAACCAAGATGAGTAAAACGAAGAATTGTCCCAATCGAAGCATTTTCAGAGAATAGAAAAGGTTGACCTGAAAATGGAAATAATGAAATGAAAGAATGGGAGGAGTTGGAAAACAAATAAAAGTTATATAATTACGAGAATGTATTTTGGTTATAATGAGTTCACAGATGGCAAAAAAAGTAAATTACGTTTCAAACTACTTTCATGATGGTTTATGATATTTTTGTAGGCGGTGTCCGGAAAAAAGGCTGGAACTTTGAGTTTTTCAAAAATGAGATGAATTTTTCATTACGTGGGATATAATAAAAAGAATATATGCTCATCAGAATCATAAAAAATGAGTCGGAAAAAAAAGTAAAATTGAAAAAATTTGTCTGATGATGATGAATCACCTACTGCTGTATTCTCATCTGGATTAGATCGAAATAGAATAAGATATACACATATTTATATATTCTGCTTAGATGTTGAATAAATCAAATCACGGAATGTTGCCATTGCTGGTTTCCTCCTTTTTCCGATTCATTGAAATGTGCCTGACCCTGGGAGTGGAAAGAGCAATGCTTTTTACATACATCTATTCATAGAAAAAATGAGAGGGTGAACAGAGAATGATATCATTTACAGATTCGAAATGTTGCATAAATTGTCGAGAGTGAATGGGACTCGGAAATCGTTACAAAATGCTCTGATGAATGGGTTTGAAATTGTTGCGATGTGAAAAATTAACTAAACCATGGATTAGTCTTAATTGAATCAGTTCATCTACGTTCATTGAGTTTGAAAACGTTGTATCAGAGTTGAACTGAAGTGTTTTTTCTCATTATAAAAGGTTGATGTACAAGAAACCAGAGTGAAAATGATTTTGAAAAGTTGAACTCATGTAGCTCTCGTCAGTTTTATTCGAAAATGCATATGCTTACAACTCACTTCCTTTTGAACTAAAAAAAGTGAAATGAACTTATTCACAGCTTACTTCCGCTTTTTAAACGATAAACAAGATACACAAAGTATGAGTGGTTTTTAACTATGTCACACTAAACTGCTGACTTTTTCGAGAAAAGTTTTTACGTTTTTTTTCCAATGAGCAAGCTGCCTTATATTTGGAATTTTTAACCTCACAATGATACAAACCTTCAAAATGAAAAGCAAAAGGAAGCAACCTGAAATATGTTTTAAAAAAATCACTGAATCTCTCAAAACATGAAAGTTTTATTATAACATCTGAAAACAAATGGTGGGCTGAGTCTTCAAAAAACTAATTAACATTGACATTATATAACAATTCAAGACGGCAGTGGAATGTCAATTTTAAATAATTCAATATGTTATTTCAAAACAGAAGAAAAAACAATTAACGTGAACCTCAAATCAAAAGTCACTATTCTCTCTTCGCCATTTTTAGAACCACCCGCACAACTCTTGAATAAATTACTTGAAGAGAAAAACTAGACATTTTTCAACATCAATCTATGATTTTCGCTATAAGATACTATAACACGAAAAGATGAAAAAAATATCGAAAAAAGGGTCAGATGTGAATATTTGGTTTGCACATCAAAATCTCTTTGTCGTCATTACATGAATGCAACGTTTTTTGGCTGACTTGCAAATGTTCATTTGCACCTGCATTTCGTTGCAATTTTTTAACAAAACTTTCACAAAAACTACAACTTTTTCGTTGAGCTGTTTTCATGTTATTTTTGAAAAAACTTCATGACCCATAACGAAAAAAGCTTTTTTGCATAGGAAAATTGAAAAATAACGTGAAATTGGCTCATTTACAAATGCATTCTTGATAACTTTGTGTTTTTGTTCAAAGATCAATGTGAAGAAAAACTTGAGTTGTGTTTTTCAATTCATTCCATAGATTACAGTTTGTTTTTTAATGTTTATGGGTGATCTATAAAATGGTTTCTGTGAACCAATATGTTGAATAGAATGTTATTTCAATTTGTAGCTAACAAAGAATTGTCAAAACAAAATTGAGAAATACGAGATGAGAGCTCAAAATGATGTCCCCGGATTGATACAACCGCTAGGGAATATAGAAGCTCCCAATCTTTTGTAGTTTGAAAAACATTGGGTAGAAATCATAAACAAATTGGAGTACTTGAGGTTTAATAATTTACACTACAAGATTAAGATCAAAAAGTCGTTTGGAATTGGAGCTCATTTTCATGAAAAGATAGCGTTAATCTTTTAGCAGTTCTCTTGTAAACTTTTAGGTTAACAGTTTTGTTGTAGAATTTTGCCACGTACCTGGAAAAACTTGGCTCTATACTAGTATAGCGGTCCCTGAGGAATATAGCGGTTCTGAGGAATATAGCGGTCCCTGAGGAATATAGCGGTCCCTGAGGATTATAGCGGTCCTTGAGGAGTATAGCGGTCCCTGAGGAATATAGCGGTCCCTGAGGAATATAGCGGTCCCTGAGGAATATAGCGGTCCCTGAGGAATATAGCGGTCCCTGAGGAATATAGCGGTCCCTGAGGAGTATAGCGGTCCGTCAAGACTATAGCGGTCCGTCAAGAATATAGCGGTCCCCAATGATGATAGCGGTCCGTCAGGAATACAGCGGTCCGGTGAGAACATAGCGGTCCGTGAAGAATAAAGCGTTCCGTGTGAAAAAATATATGACTTATATTGGGCAATGAATTCACTCAGTTCCAATGAATTCACTCATTCCGTGATATTTGTGAAACCTGGTTTACGAGAACAGTTTCTCAAACTAAGCTTGGAGGGCCTACAGTTTGTGAGGTGAATACATTCTCACATTTGTCGAAAAATAACTCATATTATATTTTTGCTGTAAAAAAAACTTTTCACCCCGCGAAAAAAATTTGAAAATCTCTCGTTGGGGTATGCGAGCGCGGCTCGCTCGCGTTTGCGTCGCGGTTCCCTTATGAAACCGTTGATTGGCTGTTTGCCAAGTCGCGGCTCGCCCGCGGTTTTGTCTGCGTCTCTCAAATTGAATTTAAATTTTTTCTTTCGCCGGACCGCTATATTCTTGACGGACCGCTATATTCCCCAGGGACCGCTATATTACTCAGGGACCGCTATATTCCTCAGGGACCGCTGTATTCCTCAGGGACCGCTATACTAGTACAGAGAAAAACTTTTCAAGGTGGACGTTTGCATTCATTTGATATGTTTCATTGGTTTTTCAAAGTGGTAGTATGAATATAAAAGTTCAATTTTGAAATCGCAAGAACGTGAGATTGTTCCTATTGTTTGAGGGATTCACAACGCAATCTGGTCTATTTCTGGTTAAACAGTTTGTTGTTTGTAATTTTCATTTTGTTTTAGTGTAATTGACAAAACTACAAAGGAACTTTTGTCTCAAAAACTTCTCCATACTTCAATCAACTCCCACATCAAAACCGTTAATCATTCGTCTGTACGACCAACGTTCATAATAAACCAAAAGGTCATTTCTATTGTAGAAACCCTTTGACCTCTTCCTCACGCGCTCAGTCATCAAACTAACTAATTTTTTTCTAGCCACAAAAGGTCATTGTAAAACAACGACAATAACAAAAGAGAAAAGGGAGGAGAGGCAAAAAAGTTAAAACACTTGTCAAAAAATCTGTAATCGAAAGCATTGACAAGTGCTTCATTCATACAAAAACAACAAAAGAAACAAGGTTTCATCAGATTTTTCGCTAAATTTTCTCATTTTCAAGTATTATTTGTGTTTCTCATCTTCAAAAAAGACCATTTGAACATTTTTTTTTTCAATGACCATTTCGTTTTTTTGACACGCCTTACTATTTTAATTTCAGTCAAGGTCGAGAACGCCACAAGTTCTATCTTCATATTTTGGCAATTTGCCGTTGATATGATATTTTCAACTATTGTATGTATTTTATTGTTAAACTGGACTGATGGGCAAGAAGAAAAACAAAAACATGACAATGCTAGAAAATCGCCAAACATCATATTTATTATGGCGGATGATTTAGGATTCAACGATTTGGACTGGAAGGATGATACGTGAGTTTAAACTGTGAACCAAACTGAAAATTTGATGAAAAAGTTCAGAACTATTTCATCTTATTTCTATTCTTTTCATCTGAATATTTTCTTATAAAGATTGATTTAATATGGAATCTTCATTCTGAAAAATTTTCTCTTGCTTGTGAAAAATATGCTTTTTTTCAGCAGTTCAGAAAAAGTATTTTCAGTATCCTAAAAAAAACTATACAAAACTCTTAGTGCTTGCACACAAAATGTTATGTCAAATGTCACGAATCATAAATCAAGCACCCCTTTCGTACCCTTTCGTAAATAAAAACCCAATTTTTGTCAAACCTAGACTGTACTTTTGATTGAAAACTCAAAATGTCTCAAAATGAGAAAACATTGGTTCTCAAAAACAAAAGCGAACAGAAAATGAAATTCTATAGATATTTTAACAGACTAATTCAAAGAAAGTAATATGATCCTACAAATACAATTGCTCACTTTACTGTTTTCGTATAGCAAAAAACATTTTTTGATAACTAATATTTTGAAGGTTGGCACGATTCGGTGAAAATAATGTTCATGGGAACGTTACGATACAAAGAAAATGACACGCTTAAGATAAATCTCCCTGAACAACAACAATACTTAGTCGTTTGAGCTTTGAAGACAATTTCTTTTCTTAATATATACCTTTTAGGCGAGCTCGAAAACAAACTGAGTTTCATCTTCGGTATCAAATAACTTGAAAATTAAGACAGTTTTTAAGAAAAAACACTTGATAATCTGAAATTAAATATTTAAAAAATATAAAAACAAAAACACAACTCTTCATATACGTATGTTGTGAATTACTATAACATGTATATAACAGGGAAACATGGTTTTAAAAATTCATCCATTTCAGGCTGCATACTCCTAACTTGAGAAAACTTGCTTTTCATAAAAACACGGCTCTTCTCACTAATTCATATGTCAATCAATTATGCACACCGTAAGTCAAAAACTTTAACAATTAGAAAGAATTATTCAGTTCATATGAAATTCATAGTAGAACAAAAACAAGTCGCTCTGAATCCGACTATATAACATTTCTTGTTGAAGCTATTTAATAAATATAAAAATAGTTATATGAATGTTTTTGATTCAGAACAAGGAGTGCATTTATGACAGGGTATTATCCATTCAGAACAGGAGTTCAGGTGAATCAGTATCTTCAGAAATACAACATTCCAACAAGGTTTTTCAGAATGGAGTATTTCTTCATATGGAACCATCTGGTATACCAACAATGTTTCCGTTTTTATCGGAAAATATAAAGTCTTTTGATTATTCAACATATTTGGTTGGAAAATGGCATTTGGGTTATTGCAAAAAAGAATATCTACCAACAAACCGAGGATTTGATTACTTTTATGGGTTCTATGGACCACAAACAGGATACTTCAATCATAGTGCTGGTTGGTTTTTGAAATAAATTGCAACAATTTTCTATACAAATTTGCCACTTTTTTTGTTTTCTTGGACCAAAAATCAGGTAAAACACATTTTCTGCCGACTTGAGCAAAACGAGAATGACATGATCAAAGAGCATGAAAAAGATTTGTTTTTCTAAAAAAAATAAACATATTAACTTGAATGTTATTCTTATGGTCTTGCATAAGGATTTGGATAGAATGACAATTGGTTTCTTTAATGTTATGAAAAACAGATTTGTCTGTGCATAACATGCAAATTAGAATTGGAATTTGCTCTTTTTTTATGGCTCACGACTGAGATTGATACAAAAAAAGATCAAGCTCACAAAATAATGCTAATTATAAAACTCCTTTAAACGTCACAAAATTTAACTGACAAAAGGCTATTTGAGAGGAATTGAGTTTTACTAGACCAGGCCTGTAAACCTCCTTCAGGAATTTATAACTAAAAGTAACTGATGTATGTGTTGAATATCAGAATTTTCAAGTTTCAAAACACTATTCAAGGATCTGTTTTGTTGGCTCGAAGCATTCTGATATCACTAAACATGAAAGTTTAAGTTTGAAGACAAAACTGAGACTGATCTGGAAGCTCTAGAATTATTTATATCTTGGTAAGGATGTGGGGATAACGAATGGCAAAGACTAAAATAATCTACTGATATCATTTTGAGAAAAATAATGGAATCCATTGGGATATTTTTGAATGAAAAACTTTGTAAAGTCGGATTTAAAATATTAAAATCATGAATAAAAACATCGTTGATGTTTTTGGAAAGGTTTTATTCTAAAAATATATTTTGGTTTTATAAATATTTGATCATTGTCCGATGTTTAGAACTGCTATTATCCAGAATACACTAGAAATAGAGAGAAAAATACATTCCGGGAAACGGTAACTTATGAAAAAAAACGATTGTTGCAAAACTTCCGAAACTCAATATTTCTTTAGGAAAGTATTGCGAAAAAAAACTATCTTCCGTTCTACCTCCGAAAAGTATTCAAAATTGTTTCTCTTTTTCCTCTGGGTTTAGAAAAAGTGTGTTTTAGTCTCAATGATTTGATATTGCTCACAAATACGTTTAAGTTCCGAATTTATTTGAAAAATGATTATAATGTCAATCAAAATGAATTTAAAAAATTGTTCTTAAAATTATAAACAAATAATAAAACCAATAACAAATGCCAACAATTTTTACCTAAGAGCCTGTTATTCCAGACATTTCAAGTGAAAATTGTAAAATTCTCCATAGTGCAAAAAATTCAAATTGCTGATTTTTTTGGTGGTAATTGTTTTGGGGTTTTACTATATCAAAAATTTTCTGATATTTCTAGGACCAATACCTATGAAATCAAATTTTTTTTTAAAGGAAACGAAAAATACCAGAACAAGAATCGAAATGAGTCAATTCAGAAATTTTGAAAAAATAATATCGCAGTAAATATCCTTTCCTGAATAGAAATTTGATTTCCATTTTTATATTGAAAAAATACATCTGCAAGTTTCGAAAATCAGTCTAGAAATATATGTATAAATATATTCAGTGAAAAAAATTAGGAGATTTACAATTTTGTGTAATAGGATATTACTGGAAACAACAACACAAAGATCTTTTGTTTCATCTATGTTAATTTAAAGAAAAATATTTTCAAAAAAAAAAAACGAATTTTATAAATCTACATACTTATATTGGAAGAAAAGAGTCAGATTTTTCTATGTTTGAATATGATTCAATTGTTATTGTAAAGTCCTGACAAAAAGTGCATAACTTCATTATGATGAGAAATAACGAAATCACATGGCGATGAGACATTCTGTGTGATCTCTGTCAAGTGAAATATATTCTTGCGATGTTCATAGTCTCCAGTGAAAACTACCTTCTCACAAATGTTGGAAATTTGATGATAGTGATTTTAGATCAATGGCATCGAGAGTTACGACGTGTTGTGAAAGGACTCGACCTTTTCGAAGAGATTGGAAATGGTCAGAGTGTCCCTGACTTTTCTCAGAATGGAGTTTATTCAACAGTAAGGCAAAAAAATTGTATTGGATATTGTGCTTTCTTTTCTTCAGGATTTGTTCACCGATGTAGCAACCAGTGTTCTTGACAATCATAATATGTCCAAACCATTCTTCATGTTTTTATCATATCAAGCAGTTCATCCACCACTCCAAGTTCCTAAGATTTTCGAAAAATATTGTACCCGTGTCAAAAACCGCTATCGACGAACATATTGTGGTAAGAAAAACATATCAATTCTCCATATCCAAATCTGAAGTTTTCAGGTATGTTAACTTCAATGGATTTTGCAATTGGTCGACTGATAGATTATCTCAAAATGTCAAATTTTTATGAAGATACAGTTATTGTATTCACTAGTGATGCAAGTTATAATCTTCAAAATTTTTTCTATTCAGTTTTTTTCAGAATGGTGGAACTGTAGATTTTGGGGCATCCAATGCTCCATTGCGGGGTGAAAAAGATACTTTATGGGATGGTGGGACAAAAACAACGACATTTGTACATTCCCCTCGGTTCATCAAGAATGGCGGGGTCAGAGATATGTGAGTAGAATCTTATTGAGGTCAGAAATTAGTTTTTTTTTGTCGAATTCCAGGTTGTTCCATGTTGTTGATTGGCACGCTACACTTCTTGCAATTGCTGGACATCATGCCGAATCATACGGTAAATTAAGATTGCTACCTGTAGAATAGTGGTATTTTGAAAATCCATAGGTCACAAAACTAAGAATTTCACGAACTAATGCATCCCTTCACACCGGATATAAAAAATAATAAAGTCTAATAGAGTTATCATAATTTTGAAATGTTTTCCGGTATATTTCAGGCTACGTTCTTAATTGTCTAGGAAATTATTATGCTTATTAAAACAGTTAGACAACGGAAAACAAACATCTTCTTGCAAATTCCTATTTTCGCGCTTAGTTGTTTTTCTGGACTGGTAAAATCAAAAAACACAATGCACGTTTATTGATCATAAACACGAGTTAACGTCTATTCTGATGGGATACTTGTTTATAAAAATCAACAAAAAAGTGTTCTGTTTACGGACAAACACGGATTTAATTATCCTGTACACTCACTGTTTTTTTCTCAGGTGATGGAATCAATCAATGGGAGTATTTACGCACTGGCAAAGCAAGAATTCGACGCTCACAATTTGTTTATAATATTGATACACATGGATCGGCAATTCGGTGAGTGATTGATAAGTTTGTTCATTCCAAAAATAAATTTTCTTTCAGAGATGGTGATTTCAAATTGATACTTGGCAACCCTGATAGAAAATCATTTGGAGATAGAACAAAAATAAGACTATTCAGAATATCAAGTAATTTATTGAACAATAACTTCTCTTGAAACTCTAGAACTTTCCAGGCGATCCTACTGAATCAAAAGATATTGCTCGGCAGAATCCAATAGTTGTTCAACGTCTGACTAGAAAATTGGACGAATTGAAGAAGTATCTACACAAAAATGTTCGTAAACCTTTAGATCTAGCTGGTTCACCAGAAAATTTTAATGGATCTTATTCTAGTTACTGGTGTTAAATTGTAGAACTCAGGTTTTTACAGTAGTTGACTTGTTTTCAGGAACTGTTATGGGTTGTATTTTTCTATGAAAATGATTTTTTTTTCTTTGTGTGTGATTAAGATATGTAGAAACTGAACCACAAAAAACTATTGAAGAATCGAAAATTAAAAGCAAAATTTTAGATAGTCTCAACGTCCCTCTCTTGATTCATGTTTCGAAATTCAGCCGATTCTGTTCACTTCAATGTTTCGAAATATTTCGCAATTGTTTTTCGAAACGAACTATTTGCTATAAGACAGAATTCTGATATGTGTCACTAGAATATCATTCGGCGGTATATGAACACACGTTATCAGAAGATTGTATTAAATGACATTGATGAGTGCAAACGTACGCAATTGTCATAAAGATAAGTGAAAACAAATATATTAGTTTTATTGGCTCAAGACGTGATTGACCTTTCAAGAAGACATAAAAGGAAAACAAACTGGGCTCTGTGAGAAAAACTTTCGAGAATGATATGAAAATGTCTCCCTGTCGATCAGAGAAATTTTGGAACACACACCAAAATAATGCACAGAATTAGTTCACATAAAACACTGGAATAAGTGGCTGAAGTGATTCAATTTGTTACTAGGTGTATATAACTATGATTGTCCCAATTGTCCTCTACATTATTAAAATTGTGACTAAGTGGGGCAATGCATATCGTTTACCAAAGAACATGTCTCAATTTTGTAACCGCTCATTTTCTGTGAGGCTTGAGCAAAATGTTACATTAAGAATATGAAATATAATAAATAGTCCAAACATCAAACAACCTCTTTCCGATCGTTTGTCCAAAACCCCTCATTGTTTTTGAAATAGAGTAGATAGCGAGCAAAACTAACAAAGTTAAAAGTGTTTGTCCGATCGTCCCACTGTTCAAACAATCTGACCTTCACTACTGTATTTGCATTCCTTTTCCCCTTCATCCTTCTCACCGGCGAACAGTTTTTTTGTCTGTGTGTAACTAAACAAAAACCATTCGAGGTCAGAGCTTATCTTATCGTGAAACAACGTGTTTTTTTTTGTTGAATGAATACCGTTTTTGTTCAAACAACCGATTATTTACCAACACTTTATTATTTTCATTATAGAATATGCAAGGGAGCATACTACTAATAACAGTCGTAGAAAATTAGGGTGATGATCAGGGAAATTGGGAATACATGTAAATTGTAACATGTTGTTTCGGATGAAAACAACCAAGTTCGACAATCGTTTTTTTTTTAGACGATTGAGTCGAAAATATATGTTTGAAACCAGCAATTGAAGGGTTAAAGTATGTAAAAGAAAAAAGGGGCACCAATGATTGCAAAGAGATAAAGTAGAAATACAATCAAAAGTGGGAGGGGAGTAACAGAAACAGATAAATGTAAAATTCGAGAATAAATACAAAAACAAATGTTTTGATTATTTACTTCTTCTTGGCAGCTCCACCGGCCTTTTGGGCGGATTTGGTGACCTTTCCGCTGGCTCCATCAGATTTGTCGACAGACTTGATGACTCCGACAGCGACGGTTTGACGCATATCACGAACAGCGAAACGTCCGAGTGGAGCATAGTCGGTGAAGGATTCGACGCAAAGTGGCTTGGTTGGGTGGAGTTCGACGATTCCGGCGTCTCCAGATTTCAAGAACTTTGGAAGGTCCTCAACCTTCTTACCGGTACGGCGATCGACCTGAAAATGTGGAATATATTTTTTGTTCTTTATTTTTTGTTGCTATATTATTACCTTCTCCTTAAGTTCAGCGAACTTGCAGGCGATGTGGGCGGTGTGGCAATCGAGAACTGGAGTGTATCCGTTGGCGATTTGTCCTGGATGGTTCATGATGATGACTTGAGCGTTGAAGGTACGGGCCTCCTTGGCTGGGTCTTGTTTGGAGTCAGAGCAGACTGAACCACGACGGATGTCCTTGACGGAGACGTTCTTGACGTTGAATCCAACGTTGTCTCCTGGAACGGCTTCTGGGAGAGATTCGTGGTGCATTTCAACGGACTTGACTTCAGTGGTGACGTTTTGTGGGGCGAAGGTGACGACCATTCCTGGCTTGATGATTCCGGTCTCGACACGTCCGACTGGGACGGTTCCGATACCTCCGATCTTGTAGACGTCTTGAAGTGGAAGACGGAGTGGTCGGTCAGTTGGACGTTGTGGTGGGATGATGGAGTCCAAAGCCTCAAGGAGGGTCTTTCCGGTGGCGTTTCCTTCCTTGCGTTCAACAGCCCATCCCTTGAACCATGGCATGTTTGAGGAGGCCTCAAGCATGTTGTCTCCGTTGAATCCGGAGATTGGGACGAATGGAACAGCCTTTGGATTGTATCCGATCTTCTTGATGAATCCGGAGACTTCGTTGGTGATTTCGGTGAAACGAGCCTCAGAGAATGGTGGCTCGGTCGAGTCCATCTTGTTGCAAGCGACGATCAATTGCTTGACTCCAAGAGTTTGGGCGAGAAGAGCGTGTTCACGGGTTTGTCCGTTCTTTGAGATTCCGGCTTCGAATTCTCCGGTACCGCAGGCGACGACCAAGACGGCGCAATCGGCTTGGGATGTTCCTAAAATAATGATATTGATTGCTGAAAATTTCGTAATCCAAACTAACCGGTGATCATGTTCTTGATGAAATCACGATGTCCTGGAGCATCAATGATGGTGATGTAGTACTTGGCAGTTTCGAACTTCCAGAGAGCGATATCGATGGTGATACCACGTTCACGTTCAGCCTTGAGCTTGTCAAGAACCCAGGCGTACTTGAATGAACCTTTTCCCATCTAGAAGAGACAAGATTATTGATTTATCTGCATCTGAAATATATCTAAACTCACTTCTTGAGCTTCCTTCTCGAACTTCTCGATGGTACGCTTGTCAATTCCTCCGCACTTGTAGATCAAGTGTCCAGTGGTAGTGGACTTTCCGGAGTCGACGTGTCCGATGACGACAATGTTGATATGGACCTTTTCCTTTCCCATGATTGAAGACTTGAAGGGTTATTCACTGAAAAAAAAAGAACTATTGGAAGGGCAAAAACAAAGAAAATGAAGAGAAAAATAGTACGCGTGTGAACAGCGTGGCAAAAATGAGAAAGAATGACAGCTCTCCTAAAATTTTAGGCCCAAAACAATTATTTTCGAAAGCGTCCTACTAGTGGCAGGGACTCGTTGCAAGACACAAAATCAATAAATAAGCGATCCTTTAAACTTTGTGTGTCTGCCACACACTATTTCGCCTCTTCCTCTTTTTCTCACTATTTGCTGCCTGCCGCTGTGCGCAATCTCTGTTCGGTTCTTTTTTTGGAAGCTTGTTGTTTACATCGAGAAGGACATAGAACCAAATTTTATGATAAAGAACAAAAACTGATAGTCAGAAAAAAAACGTAGAATTGATTTTTTTTCTCTTCTGAAGATAAAAACAACTCTTTAAAACATAGATTACTTTATTATTACACAGGGATTGACTACCAAAACAATCAAATAGCAAATATGTAAATGATATGATTTTGAACAAAGTCGATGAGAAATGTTTCAATGTAATCAAAAATGGGAGGATGATCAGAAAAAATATAAGTGATGAAGACCTAGAATAATGTTTGGGTGTTCATCGGCAAGATATTGAAAATATTTGCAAGTCGAACATTTCCGATCACATTCCGAGTATAAAATATTTCTTGAATCAGGTGAATGGCACAGATCTAAAACAACAAAAGATGCGAGGAATGACTAAAAAGGGGAGCAACTGAAATTGAAGCAAGAGAAAATACAAAAAAAATGATAGGTAAAAGTGTTTGAGAGAGAAAAAGATACCTAACTAGATAGCATCAAGTTCAAAAATTCTAGAAAAAAATTAAAAACTTATTGGCAGTACACGTGAAAATGATGTGATGTTGTTGAGTATTTATGTGTCAAGAATCTGAAAAAAAAATTGTTATTAGCAATTATTTCTACATATTTTTTGGATGATGTCACAAACCTCATTGATAAATCGACTCATACTGAATTGCTTGTCATTTCTTGCCGCTTCGATGAATTTCATAGCAAGAAGTTCTGGATATTTCGGTCGATTGTTGTAGTCTTTCTCAAGGCTGTAATGAAACATGTCATTTTCATCGTAAATTAACAATTTCGTTCTTATTTGCAATAGTTTGTGATTGGTGTTTGATATCTACGTTTTCGTTTGAGTTTTTCGAAATAATTGCGACCTACATAATACTCCAGCGTTAAAGATCAATTAAATTCAATAACCATAATGATGTGCAAAGTGTAAAAAGCATTTTCTCACGAAATAGAGTCCTGGGTTGTGAAAAAACCAGAAGCTCAGTTTCGTAATGAAAACGGAGAAGAAAGACATAAAAAACATAGTTTCAAAACTTTCGAATCAACATATCTAATTCGATTTATATGACTAGTGCCTTTTTTTGAAAATGAGCTCCGGATCCATGCTCTAACAACACCGAATTGAAGATTCTTTACAAAAGTCAAAACCTACCATCTTTGGACGAACAGTTGGCACTCCTCACTGAAACCTTCGTTGATAGGAAGTTTTGGCGGTGGTTCACGTACAACCTAAAAAAATTTCAGTTATCAGAAGCAATTAGAAAATTCAACATACTTGTTTGAGTTGATCAAAAGGTGTCTTCCATTTGGAGTATGGATGTAATCCAGTCGCAATCTCAATAATCGTAATTCCCAAGCTCCATACATCCGCTCTCACATCATACGCACTTTTCGTCTCTCCATCAATTCTTTCTGGTGGCATATAAGGCTTACAACCCGCTTGAACAGTCTGAAATCCATCAATCATGATGACAAATCGTCAAAAAAATGTTCACAAACCTTTGCTAGACTATTGGTCAAGTGTCCAGAGATACCAAAGTCACAAATTTTGACTTGTCCATGTCGATTTAACAGAATGTTTGATGGTTTCACATCTCTATGAATCAAATTGAGCTGTTCTTTCATGAAATTCAATCCTTCTATAACAGACAATGACATCTTGCTAATAAATGCTTCTGGTATCTTTTTTCCTAGTTTGTAAGAGTGTCTATAGAACTTGTCGAGTGATGTGTCCATCACTTCCATACAAATCCATACATCTCCTTCGCGGAACATTGCACCATAAAATCTAACCATCTGAAAAATAATTGGTTGTTTTTTGATAGAAATTGTGGTTTGAACTGACCTGTGGGCAACAATCACTCCTTTTACACGCATCCAACTCAGTGAGCATTTGCTTTTGTGATTGATCATTGATTGAAGACTTGATTCGCTGAAAATATATTGTTTGTTACGAATCCGGTTGCTTTTGAGGAAAACCCCGTATTTTTGAACTTTAGAAAGTATTGCGGATTCAACCAAATTTTTTTACAAACATTTCAATGCTTATGTTTATAAAATCGTATGTTTTGCATCGAATTTCAGGGTATTGTTCATAATCCGCAAGTTCATAGATGAATACGCGAGGGAGAAATTTAAACTGCTTGGAGTGCTTTTGTTGATGTGAGTAAGATGAAGTGACTAATGAAAGGTATCTGAATTTGAGAGCACATCTCTCTAGATGAAATACAGAGAAAATTCATATTTCAAATGAACATTCATGGTGAAGTGGAAATTTCGGTTAGCATTGCACCAAAAAATTTAAAATACCTTTTCCAGAGTACTGGACGTTCGATAGGAAATCTCTGCAAACAACTCCCTATCAACAAAGAGTATATTCTATCATACAAACCCATGATGCACTTATTATCTGAAGTTTTTGTCAAACTGTCCCTGTTTTCTGAAAATAAACACTCTAGTGATACTGATGAAGTACCGTAACCCACTATTCGGGTTTTTTTCTAGATAGAATCAAAAATGAGATTACTATCCTTATTCACTCGTATAGTTCGTATAGGAATTTTAAGAAAAGTGCAAAAAGTATAAAAATCGATGTAAATACAATTTTTCGTATCTCTGTTTGATACTAAAACCTGAGCCATTCTTTTTTGACTACGTTTTCTCCAAAACCTTAAATCTACTCGCTCCATCCATTTTAACAATTGTAAGTTTTTTGTATGTAAAACTTTGGTATTTGTAATCATCATCACTCTGTTCAAAATATATAAATTACCACGAAATTTTGATCTAGAAGAGATAGAAAACGTTTGTCTTTGTTCAGAAAAAAACTTAGTTTGGTCACCTTGTTTACGAGTTTTTATTGAAGTTTTAAATATCATATTTTTTATCAAATTATTTTCACAATCTATGCTCAGTTGGTCTCTTATCCCGCACATTCTCTGCGCTCATTCGTGTTTGGTCATTTAGATTTATATCAAATTGGATTATGACGCTGTCTCGACATTTTCAGTTCATGTTAAGAACAAAATTGAATGATGTTTGTGTTTATCTGTGGTGGTCAGAAACGTGTTCCAAAAAACATACCTTAACAGCCATAATGAGATTACTTTGTCTATGCCTCATTTTCTCAACAATTCCATATCCACCTTTACCCAACTCTTCGATGATAATTAAATCAGTTGCCACAATTTCAATTTCTTCTGACTCATTAGTCAATCTAAAAACAAAAATTTTTGAAAAAAAACCTAAGTAAAATTCAATGGGTAACTCACTTGATCTTACATCTATCCTCTAGATTCATTGTTGGTGTTTCCATCGGATTTGGCATAACGATCTTCATACCAGGAAGTTTGCGACCTGAAAAATGAGCAGATAACTCTAGGGAATTCTCAAGAACTAATACACTATCAATATTTTTTTCTATAGAAAACAGAAAAAGAAAAAAGACCTACCTTTTCGATCCATTTTTGAACAATTGTAGTCGTTGTGTCTCCTCTTCTACATAAATTTATACAACCCACTCCGGCTCACCTACAATTTACATCTTGTCAGTCATATTTCATATTTGATGAGGCGAGAAAAAGGACAAGATTGTACGAAAAAACACATCCAATTTGATGTGACAACGAAACAATATGTAATTTCATGGTTTGTGCATTTTTCATCAAGACATGCACCAATTTTTTTTGGGATACAAACAACGATTCGTTTCATATATTCAGAATTGAGAAAAAAAACTGACAGTTGTTATAAAATGAAAAGATAGAGCAAAATATACATTCATAGTACACACAATAGCGTAAATATCAAAGAAATGTTTATATTTTGAATGAAATATTGATTTGACAAAACATGAAAAAATGAGAAGAAATGATAAGACATAATAATTATCAGATTCGTAAATATTTTTTATTATTCAAATCTAACCTCGTATTCTTTTTTTATATCAAGAAAAAAGTGAAATAATAGAAACAGGTGAAACTTTTCGATGATGTTAGATTTGATTAATTGGGAGTAGGTAGGCAGATATTATTATTTTCAAAGAAAACAAAGTTCAGTCAGTGATGTGAAATGATATAATCCTGTTAATAACACGAACGGATACGATGCACATAGAAATCAAAAGATTTGCCGAAAGGATAAATTCGTGAAAAACTGACTGGACATTTTCCCAAGAAAGGATTAGTGCAAATTGCAATAAAAAGTTGTGATATCATGTTTTGATTCATTCAAAAAAAAAATGATTAAGGGATTAAGCCAGACGAACGTGAAGTGCACATGGGGTTTATATGTTGGATAAATATTTTTTTTTTGGCTCGAAATAAATAGGACATTGGATAGAGTACTTATTATAATACCTATTTATGGACGAACAGATGTTGAGATAGTGACTAGAGAGAGAGATGAAGAGCGTCTATGGTGAGAAATAAAGCGCGAAAAAAATGTGGGGTGATATCTCGAGTCAGTCTAACGTTTTAGAACCTCTATCTCAACTATTTTGGACGACTTTGATTTTTAAATTCTCCGATGGTCAAGCAGAATTTGTTGTTTTGTTGTTTTTCTCTGATTCTTTTTGCTTTTGTGAAAAAAGAGCGACCGTTCTGTCGGTCTCTCTTTTGCCGCGTAGAAATTTCTTGAATCATTTCAAAAAGAATAGAAATTGTACTCACCACCAGAAAACGGAGAAAAAACTCGACTAATTTTGTTTAAATACAAATATTTCAGTACGATTTCACATATATATCATTGGTCGACAGTTCAAGATGAGACATCTGTAAGGGAGTTACGGTGAGAATACAAAGTTCGAAATACAAAGCAAATAATGAGAAGAATATATATTTTAAAGATAGAAAAGAGGTAGCTTACAGAAAAGAATGGTCAAAGAACAATGAAGAGCAAGACAGAAAAAAAACAGGGATGAGAAAAAAAGTGTGCAATCTTGCGTGGTGGTGTACGCAACCAACGGACAACACACATGACGAAAAAGACGGCGTAGGGTCACAGCTGTCTGTCTCTCACTTTTTTTGTGTTGCAAAATATTTTTTGTGAAGCAAAACAACAAAAACACATCTGAATTTATGTGTCTTCTTTTTTCTCTTTTTTTTATATGTTGTTTGCGTATTTCACTCCCAGCCGCTCAGTGTTTTTTCAAATAATCGTCCTGTCTAACGCCGTTTCACCTCGATATTTTTGTGCGTTTCATTTTTCCGAATTCTCTCGCTCTAGCAAAAGCAAATATCAGTTTACACGCATGAAAAGAGGCGGGAAACACCTCTATTTTCAATAGCGTCGGCCGGCTGCGACAGCATTTGACTATTTCTGTTATTATTCTCATTTCGCAACACTACACAAGTATTAATCCGCTCAAATTGACAATGGTTTCCGTTTCAGGGGCATTGGTTATGCCTCCATTCCGTGAACGATTGGGGACAGGATGTACAAAAGATAGCAAAGTGAGTTTCGGCAAACATTTTTATACATAATGTTTGTTTAATAGCAAATAATTCTTACAAACTTTTTTTCTTTTTTATCAGGACTCGGGAATTGATGTACGATCAACATCGAAAAAGCAAAAAAAGCAGAGGATGAAAACAATTACAGCAAAGTGAGTCTTTTTTCTTGTTTTCAAAATTTTCCATCAAAATGTTTCACTGCTAGAAGTGGTTTGCACTTCTCAGTTTCTTCACGCTCGTGAGAACTCTTCACAGTGAGTGTTCACTCCAATGTTCTCGTTGACTTTGAATTGAAATAGCTCACAAGACAATTTATGGTTTTTTTTTCATTGAACTTCTCAAATTGCTGTGTTGGATGTGATTGATCTAAAAATTTGGGACCCTGATTTGTCCCCAACAACTTTTAAAAACTTTTTATAACGCTTTCATGATAATGACGGCTTTGATGACTACTTTAAAAAATTGGACGTATCAAGAAAAGTGTCTACAAAAAATTTGTTTTATATTAGTCACGTTCGGAGTGTTCGAAAATTATTCAGAATCATTTTTCGAAATAAATGTTCATTCTCAACTAACGTTTGACATACGAATGTGTCTGTGAGTTCAAAAAAATTTCTTAGCGTTGAATTTTTACTGCTACTACCTTTCTCAAAATTGAAATTCTCATAAACAAATATATCGTTTTCAAATTCTGATGCTCTGTAATTTTTTTTCTCCAAGTATTAGGTATGAATGAAACTCGCAACATTTGCAATGAATAACAAAAATTGTGATATCTTTTTTTTCACTATATTTAGAAGACTGGGAGTTTTCGAGAAAAAAAATACTCTTACCTTCTTAGATGATTATGATGATTAAAACTCACGTGGATCATTATCGATTTCAAATTATATGACGATGAGATATAAAATCACTGGAACAAAATTAGTTCCATTTCCAATGACATACAGAACATTTTGCGATGGTCAGTAGTGTTATTACAATCTGCTATCATTGTACTAGTAGTGTCTTGTTGAATCCAGCTGCTAGCACGAAAACGAACAGCTGAACACCACCTGTATATGTATGTACTACAAAAAAATGTTCAGTCAGAGGGAAAAAATAATTCATAGAATGCATCATTGCGGAAAAGCAAAACGTCATTGGGTTTTTGACCTGATGAGTCAATTCCTCATACATTTTGAAAATTGTGCTTTTTTATGTTTCCAATTTTTGTCCAACGTGAACAAGACTAACTGAAACAAAATAATTTCCTGAAAATTCGAATGCTACAGTTTTTTGAGACCTGAATTGTGCTTTCTTATCAATTTGTAAATACAAAATCTATATTGAAACTTCGAATTTGTTTCCTGATTTTACAAAAATAGTTAAAATAATTACGAAATTACAAAAGAATAGCCACATGGTTAAACAATTATACTTACTGCTTGAGTCAAAAAATATCAGATTGACGTATATTTGAATCAAAAACTGTGAATGGGAGCATAAATTTTGATGGAAAGTCTCACAGAAAACAATATTTGATGTTTCGAAGAATTTGTGATAAGATTTCTGTGGTGGAGAACTATTACACTGTTTACATCTGCGAAAAAAAACTGAACGCTGGGAAAATGGAAAATTTGAAATGAAAAAAAAGGATAAAATACATTTGTCTTCGTTTCTCCTAATTCAGTTCAATATAAATCAAAGTGATTTGTTACAGAACCAAAATGAAAACACCGATAATTGAAAGAGAAGATGAGGATGAAGCAAATGAAGAAGCAAAGAGGAATTTTGAAAATACGGTAAAATTCTTTGATATAATTTAACCTCAAGTTTTTATTTCAGATCATCACAATTCTCTGGTGCATCTCCATTTACTTCACAAATCTCTCTTTTGGTCTGCCCTTTGTAATAATGTATCCTGTCCGAATCAATCAGTGAGTTTTTATTTTCGATACTGATCTCTAAAAATATTTTTTTAAAAATTGTTCGAATTGAAATGGAGTTTGAATAATTCTGTGAGCACACAAAACCTTGTATGTCTAGGAAATTAAAATTTCATCGTGAAATTTTTTTTTGATTTTTTCTAAGATTAATACAAAAGCTTTTGTAATAACGCCCACTTATTGTCCATTTTCCCATGTTTAATATAGACTAGGCAGAACATCCAAAAAATGTAGAATATTTTCAAAAACAAAAAAATCGCTGGAAATTTTTCGAAAAGTTGTTACAATGTTATCCTCAAGATGTGATTGAAACTTGTTAGATTTCAAAAAAATAAGTACTTTTAATCGAAATTCGAGAAAAGAAGTAGATAAGAACAAATGGGGATTTTTGACTCTTTCTGACCTACCTCCGCATGTTGATATAAAAGTTCGAACCATAAGGCTATGATATTTTAATTCTGGCAAAGATGTTTCACATTCAGAAAAAAATCGTTAGTTCAACATCAAGTCCAATCGAACTAACAACTTAATTTTTCGTATTTTCTCTAATATAAGGGCATGTCCTTCTATTTTTCAACCCATTGCCCTTATATTAGAGTAAATACGGTAATAACAACCACGAAAACAAATGTTGATGGTTACCAGCAAAAAATTCAATAATTTTCCCGCAATTTATCAAATTTTTTTCCAGTGTCGCTATCGCTATCAGCTATGTCTTCATTATGGTTTGGATCCTCTCAGCTTTCTACTTTTTCATCCGAAAAGTCGACAAGTCAATGCGATGGCATTCGACACATCCAAAGAAATTCGTTTTTGCTTGGATATGCTTGTTCATAGGATTTACCATGTGAGTTAATTTTTGAAAATGTTATCCTACTATTGATAGAAAGTAGTATTTTGTCCAAAAAGATATAGTCTTAACGACCTGAAAATTCAGAGAACATTTGAATCTTTCTAAATTATAATTTTCAGGTTCCATTTGATGACATTTGCGGAGATTGGTAACTGGAGTTTAGTAGTTTGTGCAATCTACTTCTTTTTCTTTGTCCACCTCACTACCTCATACTTATAATTCACTAACAAAACCCTCGTAATTCACTTATACTTCATCAAAGACATTCGACAAAAAACCTGTGACCATTCAATTTTTCCCTTCTTGATTTGTTGCCTTCCAATCCCGGTTAGCCATTCGTGTTTGACACTACAATAACTTTGAACTTTGCCAATGTACAAATAATGCCGATGAACTTGTCCTGATTTCATTTTTCAAACAACTTCTCCTATTCTCATTTCCTAGATACTCGTTAAATGCTTTCTCTTACATTTCTCTAGTTGTTGATCTCCCTTAGTTATCTTATTCAATTTCTTCATTGTTTTGTTTATGATCAATGAATTTTTAATTTCTCGTAGAACTTGTAGCCACTGAGGTAATCTTGGTGCGTGTTGGGAACTTGAAAAATATATCAGAAATGAAGTATCTGAAAAAAAACATGCGTGAGAGTATATAAGACGGTAACTTACAGAGTGATAAAGCTGTACATCAAATAATGCCAACGATAAACCGCACTACCATACTTTAAGAATGTATTTTCTCAACTACTAGTACTTAATTGAGTTTTACTTACCCAATACAAGAACCATCTGAAATAAGTTACATATTTTGGAATCATGTTGTTGACTTGAAGTGTGTAAGCTAATCCTTCCGAAAAACCGTTGATAAGAAAACTCCAGAATGCTTGAAGAATCAAAAATGAGGATAGGTTATTCTGCTGTTCGATCAACATTTCGTGAAATGAATAAAATTTAGGAATGAAAATTTGAAGATAAATTGCGGATAAAATGGAAACCAATAAGCAAGCATAGTTCAATTGATATAAAACAAAAGTGTACAAATAGGTCTGTAAAAAAGAAATTTCAGTGAAATTTCAATTCGAGAGTTTCAAAAAATAATTTTGTAAGATTTAGAAAGCTCAGAATAGTATATTTCACTTTTTCCAGAACGTACATGAATCTTATTTTTATTTACACGCGTTCATATTTTGATTAATCGGCTTCATAGTCATTGAGTGAGCCAGATGATGAAATTTGAAACAACGTATAACTGACTGAGACATTGCGAAGTATTATTTCAAAAGTCAGACAACTTCATGATTTCTTCTAACATATAGACATTCGTTTTCTCATGGAATTAAATGTAATGTTTTCATGAAATCTGGTGAACTTCACAAAACAGAAATTTTTGTTTGAATTGAAAAACTTGGAGCTTTGTTACCATGATCATCAAGCAATTTTTTGACAAACGAGTCCTTACCGTTTCTTCCATCATGTTCATATTCAAAATATTTGCGATCACAAAAACAGCTGTTGACATAATCATTCCATACATTTCCAGAGTTTCGCTAAAATATTTTTCAAGAATTTCAGTTATTTTTTTGAAAGTCTGTTACCTTATCAGTAAGAAACAACGATGTAGAGAACAAACAATGATCAGCGAGAGTCGATTCACATAAATAGCATTTGAAATTTGTGTTAAATATGTCTTTTTGATACTGAAAAATATGAATTGAATCCCAAATGGAATTCCGAAGCCATTCTTGTTGAAAATCTGAAAAAAAAACTCTGCATCATTGAATACGACTTCTACTCAACCTCAATATAGTTTAGATTGATGTATAATGCTTCAACAATGTTCACCAAAACTAATGCGGTCAAAGCAAAATGAAAAAAGTTCACATCTATTTTAGTTTGATACATTTTGATAGTAATAATTATTGAGAAAATCATATTGATAGTAATCGATGCAATTTTATCAACAGCTTGTAAAACTAGGTTTGTATCCCATGTTCCATCGTTAATAATTGGGATCAATCCTGGAAGTTGGATTTTTGGTTTTTTTTTTTTGGGAAATTAGAACAAACCACAACTGTAAAAGTCTTCAGACACTGAGAAGAACGGGATTTTTCTGTACAAAATGCAATTTTGCTCAATATATGGCATCCTAATGTTATTTGAAACTGTGAGCTGATATTGATTTCCATAATGATAGAAGTGTTCTAATTTAGGAAAGTCTATAGATGTCATGAATTTGTTTCCTCTAATAATGAGCACCTGCCATTGCCAACCTGAAATGCTATAACTTTTTTGGATGTTCTGATCCACTCACTGTTCTGAGAGTCATAGTATTGGTTCCTAATTGTATGCAAATTTGGAAACGATAAGTTTGTATAATTTGTTTGAAAAATAACAATTGGTCCATATACTTCTTCCACTGTGGATAGAGCCCTATTCAAATTGTCTTGAAGAGATACGTTCTGTAACAATTGTTTTTTTCAAAATCTTATTGAAAATCTAGAGAAACCGTTTCATCTCTCATCCAAATTCCAGACATCAGAATTTGACAGCCCTGTGGAAAGTTTGCCCCGTTGAAAGAATCACGAAAACAATACTTTTCTGCAAAAAACAAGTTTCGAAAATTATGAACTGAAAACTTCTTACTCGGCAAATCGTCTGTACATAAATTTATGTTCTCAATGATCGATCGATCTAGCTCTCGAAGAGTTGTATGTTCTGTTTCGGATAAACACAGATTTGGATTCAAGTTGATGTAGATTCTTGAAAAAATTAATATATTTTCAAAGAAGAATAGAACACCTTACGAATGCTGATGATATTGGGTTGGTAGGACATCCGCAATGACAGTTTTCAAGTTTGGCATTGCCAAGCTTTTCAATTTCGTGTTATTACGTATCCACAATGATGCATAAAAATAGTCGATGGTCAAATCACTGTCTGAAATTCAAAAGTTTCACTCAATATGAAAGTCACACATACTGAAATACATATCAGACCAATCGCAATAAACATATTCCAAAGATCCAAGAAATGCCAAGTCTGTGAAGTTCGTATTGAAAATGTGCAATTCTCCATACCATTTTTGTACATTTGAAAGTTTTAGAGTCAGGACCTTAAATTATCACTTTAAATTTACCACAAGTAAAACAAACCTCATAAGTTGAAGATGATGTTTCATTCGTCCCATCTATTAGGAAGTTACCAGTCACGGTAGTGCAGTTATCGGGCCAAGATGAAATAGGGTCAGCTACTACACAATCAATACACACTGAAAATGCAACGTTTATAAAACATAACATCTAATATTTACCTATATTTTCTGGAAGTTTGAAAAGTAACAGAAGTAGAAGAATCATTTACACGCACCTAATATGAAAGTGCTGAATTGATGTAGTTTGGTTTGAAGCACAAAACTTAGTTCCTAACTAACAATTAGCCTTACAGTATTCTAAGAAAACATTGAAAAAAATGATGTGAATATTTAATTTTTAGTTTTCATCTCGTGCTGATTCAAAATGTCAAATCTAATGATAGAGAGATAATGGCCGAGTTTCAAGAGAATTCGTACACTGTGATTATTTGTAACTGGTTCTTAGAAAGCACTGAGAAAAAAAAGTGAACTAGTGAGCCTGAACTTTCAAAGAAATTAGGACAAGCCTGCTCGCATTGTTTCTTCATAAACAATTCAAGCTGAAAAATGAAATTTGATTTTTAGTCTAGCCCACGAGCTTGGTGTTTCACAAACGTTTTCATTGTTCTTCTTACAACACAGATTTAACAGATTGAACAAAAATAGATAATCGAACACATTTTAACAGAAAATAATGGAACAAATCATGAAAACCAACTTCAATATAGTTTATTACCAATTACAAACAATTGATTATTATGGTAATATTTTTTTCTCTCTCTTTCTCTTCTCCATTTCGAATGAAAAATTATTTCATTTTTTCATTTTTGAGCTTTTGTAGAGACTTTCTTCAACATATCTTTTATTGACAATCTGAAAAAAAACAAATTTTATCTGATAAAACTACTAGAAAAAACCTCAAAACAAATGCGTAGAAAGGATAATGCCATCTGTAAATGAGTGAAGAATGCTGAAAATCGTAAATGTGTCCATTTGCTGAAAAAATGTGACAAACTCACATAATAAAGAAACACTTTCAGCTTTCTATGAATTTTCATCAATTCAACACTTCCAGTTGTTCTCAAGTAATACTTTCCTTGAGGCCACAAAACTGAATCGGAAAACGCATCAGGAAATCCACAAATGATAAGAGCCAAAATCACCTGTAATCGATTCAAATATTTTTGTATACATACATGTCAATGAACCTGTGAGATGAAAATAAAAGATAATTTTTTTTGATGGTTGATAATATCCGGATGACTTTTGAAGTATTTCGGTAGATAAATGACCAAAAAGGAAGATGTTAGCAGGACGACCCCAAATGTAAACCACGTGAAAGGAAATAGAACATAGACGTACTGACTTCCCTGTAATTTACAAATTCATATGATCTTCAAATTATTGTTATACATCTCCAGATAATCCTCCAAAACAAGATATATTTGAGACGACAAATATGAGAAAAGCAAAAAATATCGCAACTTTTCCATAACTTAGGCTATAACAAAACACAATTTTAAGTCAGAAAAGTTTCAAACCTAACGAAAGCCACTGTTCGATAAAGTGAACATGAGCAGAGAAGAGCTAAGCGATTAGTATATAACATGTTGATCATCCGATAAAAATACTCTTCTCTGTTTGAAAAGATGAGAAACTGAATTCCAACAAAATATGCAAAGTTTTCTTTGTCGTAAACCTTTGAAAAAAAAAAGTATTGAAAGATCTTCTATTTCACTCACCACTATATAGTTCAAAACACAATAAATTGCTTCTAACGAACATATTAATACATAAATTATTATTGAGTATTGGAAGTGGCTCACAATGTGCTTTGTTCTCAATATGACAAGCAATAAAGATAGATAAAACGAGATTGTAATAACAGCACAAATTGTTGATTCAAAATATGTAATATAAGAATAGTTATCATTGTCGAAAAACGGAACAACACATGAAACGAAAACCTTAAAATTTTTTAAACAAAGAACTTACTACACTTTGCAAGTTCATCTTTCAAGTCGAAATGGTATAAACTTCTTGCAAAAGTGCATAGTGAATTATCTATAACTAACGCATCGTTTTGTTCAGTGTATATAAATGGAGTAATTCCATAATGCCGCACAGTCGGTTTGAGTGGAAAGTTTATTTCCATCAGCTTGGTGTTACTATACAAGTATATCGCGTATGTTAATCGTCTAACAGGTTCTAAAAAAAAGTTATAGAATCGGATATTGAAAGTGAGTCGTCTTACCAAAATCAAAATACATATTGTTAATAAGAGCTAAATTGCTGAAGTTCAATTTAACAAGCGATGTTGAAAAAAGATAAATAGGTCCAAGCATAATTTCAATACTCTCAATAGCCTTGACGAAGTTGCTAGTGTTGTAAGTGTTCTGAAAAAATACTGCGACTAGGATTTAAAAAATTAAGATTCAGGTACTTCAAAAATGACTATTCCATAATCTAGTATTTGACATCCTGTTGGCATTGAATAGTTGAACCATTGCATTGAACAAAATATTTCTACAAGCATAATTTAGTTTGGAGAAAAAACGTTTTTCAATACTCACTTGTGTTATTTCTATCAGTATATTTAGTATACAAACTTGTTTTCTCAATAATTTGCATATCACAAAGTACGTCACGTTGAACGAAAATTCTATCAAAAGTGTAAAACTTCAGCAAATCATCCAACTCAAAACAGAGCAAAGGGTTATCCATTATCATTGTTCTAAAAACTATCAGATAACTTCAAAACATTTCTTGCACATATTCAAAAGTTTTCCAAATTAAAATTGCTTCGATCTACTTACCCTCTGAATGAATCTTCTTTGGGAAAAACATCAGTCCGAGCATTTTCGATCATCGGAATATACATTCTTTTGAGCTCTGGATTGTTGACTATATACAATGCGTTTTGCCGAACTGTAAAAAAAACTAGTCGAACTTGAAAAAAATATACTTTTTTTCTGCGTACCTAACGAATAATAATCATACTCGGGAGTATACAAAATTGTTCGAAGATTCGGTAAAAAGTCAAGACTTTTGAAAGTTGTATTTGTGACAACCACACTTCCATAAATATGTTCAACGTTTGCCAATTTTTGTTTGAACAGTTCAACAGTAGTTTCATTAGACGTTTGATCTAGTTGCACAATTCCAGTCACAGTAGTACATCCATCATCCAACTCAGCTATGTTTTTTGAGAAACTGCATTTCAAACTTTCTATAAAAAGTACTGCATCGCTCCTTTGCATGAAGTTTGAAACTCACCTCCAATCTTCAATATGGTGAACAAAAAAACCAAGAAAAATTTACACATCATTCTAATTATCAGTGCATGTTTTCATCAAAGAACAACAAAAAGAAAATGTTTTTTTTTCTAATTATAATACACTTCGTTTTTGAGAAAAGTGTTTGTCGAAAAATTAAATTATACCCTTGAAATTTTCGAGTTTCATCATATTTCCGTGGTTCATCAGATAAACCACCACAGTTGTGTTCATTACGATAAGCATTTCATTTCCAGATCAACAATAACGATCATTGAAAAAATTACAAATGATCACAGTACAAACACAAATTGAGAAAAGTGCAGGGTTGTTTCGAAATTAATTCACTACTTCTAGAAATCTCGTTCTCTGAGCTTTTGTGGACACGTTTTTCAGCATATCTTTGAGTGATAATCTGTAACATTAGCACATTAGATGTCATGAAATTCCCAAACTTACCTCAACATGAAGGTGTAAAGAGGATATTGCCATTCGGAGATACACGGCGAGTGCTGAGAAATTGAATTGGTTTGAATTTTTAATTATTAAAAACTGAAAAAAATAGCTGAACAGTGTTAGTTTTCTAAAGATTTAGCAGAGTGCAGTGTCTCCAGATGTCTGCAGCCACAAAATCATATCAGAAACCGCATCAGAAAAAAACCACAAACTAAAATGCCAAAGTTACCAGAAATTAACCATTTATTCGACATATAGAACATATTGCTCATCAGTTAGAAAAATCACGCTCGTGCTGCTAGAGTGCGTATGACTGACTTTGATCATGAACCTGGGAGATAAACGTGAAGGATAATTTTTTTCTGGTGACTAAATGTCTAGATGATTTTTAAAAATATTTTGCTAAGTAAACAACCAAAAGCACAAATGTAAATAAAATTAAAGCAAACGTGAACTATGTGAATGGAAATACAATTTAAATATACGGACTTCCCTGTAAATTTGACAAAGCCACTGTACGGTATATAGAACATGAGTAGGGAAGAGTGAGCGGATCTCCATTCAATCTCAGTTGTGAATTTTGTTTCTTTATACCGTCTAAATGCCTCTTAGAAGACCGAAACAATGCCTCTAAAAAATATATACAAAAAAAAAGTAATCCCAAGAAAAACGTTTCACGAGTTTACACCACGTGTAACGCTTCAAAAATTGAAGTCTGGAAATTTCAAAGTATTTCTTGATTGGTTCGGACGTCAATTACTTCAAAATTTCAAACTGTTTGTCACGTGCGTTGTTGGTTGTACTCATAGCCGTTTTTGTTTTTGTGTGCACTACTGTTCTGCTCATAAAAAACTGTCGCCAGAACACTTATTGACTGTGTGTGGGTATTCAAAGAATACCGAATTTATATAATAACTGTTTTATGGTAGATGGATCAATACAAATCCATTTTCATCTGTGGTTTTCATAGGAACTCGAGAGTACAAGCAACTGTTCTCTTTTTGCAACGAATGCCGACAAACCCAGACTGTTTTCAATGATTCCGCCCCTTTATCTACAGTTTTTTTCAGTCATTCAATTTCGGATTGTTCAACATGCTTTCTTCTTTTTGTGACTTCTCTCCAGAACTTTTGATTTGCATTACCGAGACATTGACTAGCGAAAATCTTAACCAGAAGAACTTTGACACAATGTTCAAAATAGTCAAATTCTATCAAGCCAAGTTAGAGGTAATCGAAACAATGCAACAGAATTATCGGTCAAATATCAAGAAGTAAGTTGTGTTTTATGTACTGCGAAATTAATTTTCAATTCCCCTCAACTCCGAATTTACAAAACAACAAGTTAAACTTTTACTTCAGACAATTTGATTGTGGGAGCATTATGCGCAAATAGCACTGAAACAGTAAAAAAAATGAACACGTATCCGTTGCTAAAACATTCAGTTTCACCGTCAATGATTTTTTGAAAAAAACTGGTTGATTGACAATGTTACATAATTGTAATTAACATTGTTTTTCTTTCCTATTTTGTCATAAACTATTTGATAACAAATAATCAACCCTGTTTTCTCGATGTTTTTATGAATCAATCAGCTGAAATTGGTACATGTCTATGGATGTTTCCAAAAACTGATCCTTTTAATAAAATAGATTGGTATTTTGTTGACTAGAGTAACAACTTCTCCTTTTTCCATTTCTCAAATAGATATTCGTTAATGATGTTGTTTCATTCAATGTAACAACCCCTATTTCTTCTTACAATTTTATAGTTTTTGATCTACTCTGAATTCTTTATTCAGAATATTAGTTTTTATGATCAATAAAATTTTAGTTTCTCGTAGAACTTGTTGCCACTGAGGTAACTTTTGTGCGCGTTGGAAATTTGAGAAACATTTCAGAGATAAAGTACCTGAAAAAACATGCATGAGATTAGTATATGAAACAATAACTCACAGAGTGATAAAGCTGTACATCAAATAATGCCATCGATAAACCGCACTACCATACTTTAAAATTGTATTTTCTCAACTGTTAGTGGTTTCATGAGTTTTACTTACCCAATACAGGAACCATCTGAAGTAAGTTACATATTTCGGAACCATGTTGTTGATTTCAAGTGTGTAAGCCAACCCTTCCGAAAAACCGCTAATTAAAAAACTCCAGAAGGCTTGAAGTATCAAGAAAGAGGATAGGTTATTCTGCTGGACGGTCATCATTTCGTGCAACGGATAGAATTTCGGGATGAAAATTTGGAGATAAATTGAGGATAAAATTGAAATTATCAAGCATGCATAATTCAATTGATACAGAACGAAAGTATACAAATAGGTCTGTAAAACATTTTCTTTGAGAAACTAGCAAAAATACAACACTCTTGGGTTTTTCGAGAAAATAATTTTCAAAATTCCTCTTGTGAGACAAAAAAACTGCTATTCAGGTTTGTCTCTTTGTGCTCAGTCGTCTTGGGAATTCTACTTAAAATGATTTACGAATCTCAAATTGTGATCTCATGAAAATCAGTAAAGTCTACTAACCCCGGACTTGTTTGAAACCGGATTTAGCGTGACATGATCTAGTTTTTGTTGGCACATCTCCATATTTAGGTAAGATGGATTCTTGGTAATTAACAACACAAAACAAAGGATATAAGTTAGAACAAAACATAATACAACAAGGCTAGTAAAACAGAATAGAATCCAATTTTGGTTCTGTAGTTAGGCTCCTCATTCTTTAGTTCTTCATAGCTAATCTATAGATGAACTCCTACCGTTTCTTCCATCATATTCATGTTCAATACATTTGCAATCAAAAAAACAGCTGTTGAGGTGATCATTCCATACATTTCCAGAGTCTCGCTGAGATTTTTTCAATAATTTCAGTTTTTTTGAAAGCCTGTTACCTTATCAGCAAGAAACAACGATGAAGCGAACAAACAATGATCAGTGAGAGTCGATTCACATAAATAGCATTTGAAATTTGTGTTAAATATGTCTTTTTAATACTGAAAAATATGAATTGAATCCCAAATGGAATTCCAAAGCCATTTTTGTTGAATATCTGAAATCATTCTCATTATAAATAATTATACCTTCTACTCAACCTCAATGAAGTTTAGATTGATGTATAACGCTTCAACAATGTTCACCAAAACTAATGCGGTCAAAGCAAAATGAAAAAAGTTCACATCTATTTTAGTTTGATACATTTTGATAGTAATAATTATCGAGAAAATCATATTGATAGTAATAGATGCAATTTTCTCAACAGTTTGTAAAACTAAGTTAGTATCCCATACTCCATTGTTCACAATTGGTATCAATCCTGAATACAAAGATCTCATTTTTCGTTGGACAGCATCAAAACAAACCACAACTGTAGAAGTCATCGGCCACTGAAAAAAATGGAATTTTCCTAAACAAAATACAATTCTGCTCATTATACGGCATCCTGATGTTATTAGAAACTGTGAGCTGATATTGATTTCCATAATGATAAAAGTGTTCTAATTTGGGAAAGTCGATAGATGTCATGAATTTATTTCCTCTGATGATGAGAACCTGCCATTGCCAACCTGACAAATTACAAACCATCTGGATGAAGTGACTCACTTACTGTATTGAGAATCATAGAACTGATTTCTGATTGTATGCAGATTTGGAAATGATAAGTTAGTATAATTTGTTTGGAAAATAACAATTGGTCCATACACTTCTTCAACAGTTGATAGAGCCCTATTCAGATTGTCTTGTAAAGATACGTTCTGTAAAAATGTTTTTTGTAGAAAAATTTTTTTGTGACTCGAGACCGTTTCATCTCTCATCCAGATTCCAGACATCAGGATTTGACAGCCTTGAGGAAAATTTGTCCCTCTGAACTGATCGCGAAAACAATATTTTTCTGTTAAAAAATTGTTAGAAAAGCTATAATTTGGGAGTTTCTTACTTGGTAAATCATCTGTACATAGACTTATATCCAGAATAATTGAACGATCTAGCTCTCGGAGAGTTTTGTGCTCTGTTTCAAATAAACAAAGATTTGGATTCAAGTTGATGTAGATTCTTCAAAAAAGAAATGTTTTTTTTAATGAAAAATAGAATAACTTACGAGTGCTGATGATATTGAGTGGGCAAAACATCGGCAATAACAGTTTTCAAATTCGGCATTGCTAAACTCTTCAATTTTGTGTTATTTTTTATCCATAATGATGCATAGAAGTACTCTAGATTATCGTCAGTGTCTGAAATTAGGAAAATTTCACTGGAAATCAACAGATTGCGTACTAAAATATAAATCAGTCCAAGCGCAGTAAACATATTCCAAAGATCCAAGAAATGCCAAGTCTGTGAAGTTTGTATTAAAAATGTGAATCTCGCCATACCAATTTTGAACATTTGAAAGTTTTTGAGTGAGAACCTATAACTTTTGAAAATACTCTGCCAAAAATAAAACAAACCTCATAAGTAGCATGGGATGTTCCATTCAATCCATCAAATGAGAGATCACCAGTCATGGTAGTACAATTATCAGGAAGAGACGAAATAGGCTCAACTACGACACAGTCAATACTCTCTAGAAATCAAACATTTTCGAAATGTCAAAAATTACAAATACCTGATTTTTTTGGAGAATGGAAAAATAACAGAACAAAAAGAATCATGCCAGCGAACATTATATTGAATCACAGAAATAAATGTAGTTCGGTGTATAATGTTGGTTCAAAACAGACAATTTATATCCCAATCATCAATTAGGTATACTGTAGAACTATAAGAGAATCATAAACCAAAAATAATGATGTGGCCTTGTGATTTCAAGTTTTATCTGCAAATGTAAAATGTCAAATATAATGATAGAGGAATAACGGCCAAATTTCATGAAATCAAACAAAGAATTTTCATGATTTGTGATTTATGTGTAACTGGCTATTAAAATATCTGGAGAGCAATCATCAAGTTTATGTGCAACTATAAATTATTGGCCCTGCCAAGAAAAATGAGTACAAGAAGTTGTACTACGTAAAACCGTCACTCTACGCATGAAATAAATGATAACAACAATCCATGTATGAAACAAAGTTTGACCGACACTTTCTACGTTTACTTCTTTTCAAAACAAAAACCTTTTCTCTATGTCTTCTTTCTCATTCAAGAAAAAACTATCGCCTGAAACGCAAACTAGGAGATATATAAACTATGAAAACAAATAACAACTCAGTTTATTTTTAAATGAACAATAATCACAAAATGAACAATTTTGATTATTTCCCAAGTTAATTTAGTTTTTCCAATGGTATCGGTCTCTGCGCTTTTGTTGACACTTTTTTCAACATATCCTTTATTGATAATCTGAAATAGAAGCTTATGTGATATTAAGGAATTTTGAACGTAACCTCAACATGAACGCGTAGATAGGGTAATGCCATCTAGAAATGCATGATCCACTCTAAAAAAATAAGAAAGTTTAATTTCTAAGGTTACAAACTGACGAAATAGGTGAATATGGATAGCTTCCTATAAATTTTATTCAATTCAGCATCACCAGTTGTTCTTAAGTTATAACGAGCCTGTGGCCTCACAATTAAGTCCAAAAAAGCATCAGAAAAGCCGCAAATTATGAAAGCGACGATTGCCTATAATAAACGTTTTTTTTCCAGTAGAGTTACTCATAAACCTGTGAGTTGAAAATAAAAGATAATTTTTTTTGATGGTTGATAATATCTGGATAACTTTTTAGATATTTCGGTAGATAAATACTCAAAAAAGTAGATGTAAGCAGAACCAAAGCAAACGTGAACCATGTGAAGGGAAATAGAACATAGACATACTGCCTTCCCTGTAATTTTATAACTTTCAAATTTCCTATTTTAAATTTCAATTGGATACATTGCCTGATAATCCTCCGAAACAAGAGATGTTGGAAACGACGAAAATCAGAAACGCGAGAAATATCGCAACTTTTCCAGAGCTCAAGCTATAAAAACAGTAAGTTTTAAATTGAGAAATTTTTCGAACCTGACAAAGGCCACTGTTCGATAAAGAGAGCATGAACAAAGGAGAGCTAAGCGATTTGTATATAACATGTTCATGATTTGATAAAAATATTCTTCTCTGTTCGAAAATATCAAAAACTGAAGTCCAACAATATATGCGAAATTTTGTTCGTCATAGACCTGTGCGATAATCGCAGTTCTTTTAAAATCTTCAAAACTTCACTCACTTCTACATAATTCAAAACACAATAAATTGATTCCAATGAACATATTAATATATAAATAATTATGGAATATTGGAAATGGCTTACTATAACATCTGTTCTCACAATCACAACAAATAAAGATACATAAAGTGATATTGTTATACCAGCACATATTGTTGATTCAAAATATGTAATATAAGAATAGATATTGCTTTTGATAAGCGGAACAACACATGAAAATAAACTTTGAACTTTCTCACTCAATATAAAACAACTTACTACACTTTGCTAGTTCATCCCTCAGATCGAAATGGTATAAGCTCCTCGCGAATGTGCATAGTGAATCATCTATAACCAACGCATCGTTCTGATCTGTGTATATAAATGGAGTTATTCCATAATGATGTACAATCGGTTGGAGCGGGAAATTTATTTCCATCAGCTTGGTGTTACTATATAAGTAAATTGCGTATGTGTATCGTGTCACTGGTTCTAAACAGTGTTATGATTAAATTGAATTTTGAAAGTGGATCAGTTTACCAAGATCGAAATACATGTTGTTAATAAGTGCTAACTTACTAAAATTTAATTTAGTAAGCGATGTTGAAAATATATAGATTGGTCCAAGCATAATTTCAACACTTTCGATAGCATTCGAAAAGTGACTAGCGTTGTTTGTGGTCTGAAAATGCATGTACATCATCAGTGGAAAGTTGCAAATAAATTACTTCATAAATGAGTATAGCATAATCCAGTACTTGACATCCCGTTGGCATTGAGTCATTGAACCATTGCATTGAACAAAATACTTCTATGAATATAAAGAAATAAAAAAAACACTTTTAAAACTCACTTGTGTTATTTTTGTCGGTATATTTAGTGTACATATTTGTTTTCTCAATTATTTGCATGTCACAAAGCACGTTACGTTGCACGAAAATTCTATCGAAGGTGTATAAATTCAACAAATCGCCCAATTCAAAACAGAGCAAAGGATTATCCGTGATAATTGTTCTGAATGGTGTACATAAGTATTTTTTTAATTGTTTCGAGTGTTTTTGAACACAAAGTATTTTTGATTATCTCACCCTTTGAATGATTCTTCTTTTGGAAAAACATCAATACGAGCATATTCAATCATCGGTATCTCCATTCTTCTAAGTTCCGGATTATTCACAATATACAATGCACTCTGTCGAACTGTAAAAACCATTACGTTAAAACGATCACTTCAAAAAAATCTGATTATCAAAATCTAATCCTCATTTCTGAATACCTAATGAGAAAAACCCATATTCAGGAGTATACAAAATTGTTCGAAGATTCGGTAAAAAGTCAAGACTTTTGAAAGTTGTATTTGTGACAACCACACTTCCATAAATATGCTCAACGTTTGCCAATTTTTGTTTGAACAGTTCAACAGTAGTTTCATTAGACGTTTGATCTAGTTGCACAATTCCAGTCACAGTAGTACATCCATCATCCAATTCAGCTATGTTTTCCGTGAAACTACATATTAAACACCCTATAAAACACTTCTATTCATCCGTATCTTTAGGTTTGAAACTCACCTCCTATTTTGAATATGATGAACAATAAAACCACAAAAGAGTTTGACATCATTTTCATGATCAATGAATGTTTTCTTTGAAGAACAACGAAGAGAAAATGTGGTCCCTAATTATAAATGATTTTTTTTTCCAAGCAAAAAGTGTTTGTCGAAAAAATCAAATTACACCCTAGAAAAAACTGGGTTTCTTGTTAGTGTTCTTTTAATAAGAAAAACATCAGGAGTTGTATATGTTTCAATAATCCATATTCTCGCGAAAAAAAGAACATGACTCATATAATCGAAAAAGAACAACAAAGTTCGAAAATTTTTCAAATTTCATTCACACAATAGGAAACGGTTGGCAGGAGAAAACCGCTACCGTTACTCTTTTTGTTGAGCACTATGCATCGAAGTTTTGCCATATAAAAAAAGGTTAATCTAAACTGTTCCTGCATTGAACAGTTTTTCAAAATATTCAGAAAAGTTTTTTTTAGGACTCTTGTGAAGGAAATCATATTATAATACATATAAAATGAAACTGTCCCCAGGTTACTGATTTTTTTTGAAACGGTAACTTAGATTCCTAGCGTTTGCCAGGTACGTTGTCGGCTCCCTACTTGTCTCTGTTATTGTGTGCACTATTCTTCTGCTTATAAAACATTGTCGCCAGAACACTTACCGACTATTTATGTCTTTTGAGAACACCGAAGTATATTAATGTTTTATGATAGGTAGATAAACACAAATCCATGTTTTAAGTATGGTTTTAATAGAGACGCAAGAATACAAGCAGCTGTTCTATATTTGCAACAGATGCCGACAAAACCAGACTGTTTTCCATGATTCCGCCCCTTTATCTACAGTTTTTGTCATTCATTCAATTTTGGATTATTCAACATGCCTACTTCTTTTTGTGACTTCTCTCCAGAACATTTGATTTGCATTACAGAGACATTGGCTAGCGAAAATCTTAACCAGAAGAACTTTGACACAATGTGCAAAATAGTCAAATTCTATCAAGCCAAGTTAAAGGTTATCGAAACAATGCAGCAGAATAATCGATCAAATATCAAGAGGTAAGTTGTGTTTTATCTACTGCAAAATTCATTTTCAATTCCCCTTAACTCCGAATTTCAGCCAAAAAAACAAGTTAAACTTTTCTCGATGGAGACATTTCCGTTGCTAAAATATTCAGTTTCACTGTCGAAGATATTTTGAAGAAAACTGATTAGCTGCCGTTATAAAATCAATCTGGTCAACGTTGTTTTTTTTTTCTTGTAATATAAGTATTTGATGATAAATTATATTCTCTATTTTCTTGATGTTTTAGTGATTTATTCGGTTTATTGAGGGGCGACAACCTTTTTCTCTATACTATTTTTGTTTTTAATTCATAAAAAAGTCAAAAAATTTACATAAGTGAATGCCACCCTACTTCAAGATATTCAAAATCGTTCATTCAGTAATAACACCGTTATGTTTGTTATTACTTTTCGAAAAAATTAGGAGAAATTAAGTCTCTCAAGACTTTGTGAAATTTGTTTTCACTGCTCTTGTAGATACTTTTTGCAACATATCTCGAATTGACAATCTGAAAAAATAACATGGCCAAACGTCAGAAGCATTGGAAAAAATTACCTCAACATCAAAGCGTATACTGGATAATGCCAACGGATGATAACTGAACTATACTGCAAACTCAAGTTTTTTTTCGAATTAACAGTAGACAAACTAACATTATAACTAAAAACAGTATGTTTTCGGACAAATTTGAACAATGAATCGTCATCTACTGTTCGCAAAAGAGCTCTTCCTTCGACATAAAGCCATGTATCGAAAAATGCATCAGGAAAACCACAGATCAAAAAGGCCAGACCTGTCTGAAAAACTTAAAAGTTAACTCAACTATGTTCTTCCAAACCTGTGAAATAAAAATGAACGATAGCCTATTTTGATGAGAATTAATATGAGGATGATGTTTTAATGTTTTCTTGAGATAAACAGTCAGAAACAGAGATGTTGTCAGAACCAAAACGAATGTGAACCATGTAAATGGATATAAAACATAAATATATTGACTTCCCTGTAATTGAATTGTTTAGGATTTCTTTCAAACATCGTTCAAATACATTTCCTGATATTCCTCCGAGAGAAGATACATTTGAGACAACAAAAATGAGAAAAGCAAAAAATATTGCAACTTTGCCAGAACTCAGGCTGTAAAAACTAAATGAATAATTTTTTGAGCGTTTCAAACCTGACAAAAGCCACTGTCCGATAGAGAGAGCATGAACAGAGAAGAGCTAGTCGATTTGTATAAAGCATGTTCAATATCGGATAGAAGTACTCAATTTTGTTCGAGAGTACTAGAAATTGAATCCCAACGAACTGTGCAAAATTATCTTCGTCAAAAACCTTTTTTGTGAAAATGTTACTTTTAGATTCGTTTTTACTGTAACTCACTATTACATAATTCAAAACACAGTAAATTGCTTCCAATGCACAAATAAATGTATAAATAGATATGGAATACTGGAAATGGCTTACTAGATGATCTGTTTCTAAAATGACGGCAAATACAGATAAACAAAGTGAAATTGTTAAAACAACACAAACGATTGCTTCTATGTATATGAAGATTGATTTATTGGAGCTATTGAAAATTGGTATGACACCTGAAAACAAACCATTTTACAGTTCAAACCCCAAATCAAAAATGCAAACTAAAAACCAAAATCCCGAATTAATTCAGCCCAAAAAAGCTGAGTCAAAAAACTTATTGATGAAATGCATTTTAGCTAATATTAGGTCAATATTCTCGAATCTCTCTCAGTTTATTTGGACCATTAAGGTCAAACAACCAAGTCTTGTCTTTATAACGGAAACTTGGTTGGATCCTAACAAGCCAAGTTCTGCATTTCTTCATGATCTAGAAAATTATTCGGTTTTCAGGCAAGATAGGCTGAATCAAAAGGGAGGGGGAGTTCTCATACTCTGCAACTCTCTATATCAACCTGTCTTTACAGCCTCAAAATCGCTTCCTGAAAGTTTTGAGTTTTTAGTTGTAGATATTTCTACTGGTTCTGGTTTGACGAGAATATTTGTAGTTTATAGAAGTCCTAGTTGCTCGGTGCCCAATTTCCTTTTCCTGCTGGAATGTTTATCAGATATTTTGGATTGTTGTAATGTTGCTGATGTTCTGATCACTGGAGATTGGAATCTTCCCGATGTTGACTGGGACAGAGGTTTTGCTGTCTCATCTCAAGGAAAACTACTTGTTGAGTTTTTGAAAACCCATGGGCTT